>CM040404.1:84513687-85063687 GCA_022702515.1 Ilyophis sp. 1 JC-2022 | reverse complement strand
GGTATCGCACTGTATGGGCCCATTAGACGGCATGATAAACATGGGGCGGCTCGCTGGGTACAACAGGAGTGCGTCCCGTTCTATATGTCCTCGGCGTGCTATTCTCGTCAGTGTGCAGACGGGGAGTTTAGTGACATATTTGTTGAATGATAAAATGTTCTCCGGTATACTCAACTGTATCATTACGTTTACAGTTATTGTTATTGCATTTTTCTCCAAGTGCAATAGGGGCTTTGCCTTGTTATTACTTTGGCAATACTTTAAAATGTGCAGTCAATAAAAATAAAAGAACGCCTGGACTGAACTGAAAAAAGAAGTGAATGAAACAAGCAGGGGAAAGAGTAAGAATGAGAAAGAGAGCGAGATATAGCGAGAGATAGCGAGAGATAGCGAGCGCGTCTATTCAGTCGCTGCATTATTGGGAAACTCATATGTATGTTTGTCTTACCAATATAGCAAGTTGAATTTTCATATTATAGAGAAAGCACACAATGCAGTGAGCAAGCAAGCACAGGGATAACAGGGGAGAGAAAAAGAGAGCCTTGCACTAGATTGGGGAAGGGAGGATCACCATAGCAACCACAGAATGACCACCGTGAAGAAATACTTACAGTAGCTAGTGAAATGCATTTTTTTTTTTTTTTTTTTTTAACCTTCACAAAGTGAAAAATAAAATCTGACCTCGGGAGTCTGAGCTCATTTTCAAAGGCACTTCATCGTTTTCTGGTGTGGAAAATACAAAAATCAGCCAAAATGAAACGACACAAATGAAAAGAAATTTGCATGTTTCCCAGCTGAAGGAGATCCGAGTGATCTTGAGTGAAAGCAGGGGGTTACTTCAGGACAGCTACGAGCATCAGGGCAGATGATAAATTTAACAGTATCTCTGCACATCTTTGAAGAAGGGGAAAAAAAGTGCCTGGGTGTTCTTTTATTGTGGTCGAAACAACTGCAATGCCAACTTTGCATTTCGCTCCTCTGAGTTATACCGACCTCCGGTTACCAAGCAAAACCTCTTGTCTGCGGACCCTCACGGACAACCTCAGACAGGCGTCTCATCCCACACTGCGATGAAGCGCGATGACACGTCGGCGCTAAGCTGCTATCGGACGCGTGTTTCTGTAAGAGCTCGGGTGCGAGAGTGACAGCCGGCACTCTGGAGAAACTGGCTGTTGCTAGGACAGATGTTACCGTGTTTCCCAGGTACCCAGGCAACTGGGCCACATGCTTAATCTACAGTCGCAGGAACAGCGCTGCCATCTCCAAATTCACCTCATCCGTCAAACTAAGGGGATCTAGCCCAGACGGCGGTTTGTTGCCGAATCCAAAAACAGGTGAAGCCCGAATACAGATAAAACTGCTTGATATTGTCTACTGGCAAAAGAAATTCCATAATGTAGTTAATTCACTTCTTCAACCAAGTTTTCCCTTTTCCCAAATTTGAAATGACTGCATTTTGCATCTCAAGTCTCCCACAGTGCAACACAGACCCACGCAGTAATGTGGAAATGACACCACAGGCTACACAGTATCAGATGAGAACTTCTGCCAATCAGAGGAGGATATACCACTCACCGATAAACGAGTATACACACAGAATGTGCTTCTACATACGTGTGTGTGCGTGCGTGCGTATACATGTGCGCATGCTTGAACATGGCCGTATGCACAACAGCAAAATGCAAGTCATTCAGTCATTTTGTGACCCCTCTATGACACCTCGCCAACAACTATGTAAATCTCTAATCCCTCTGACTCCTTACCAATTGCAATATCAGACAATATTAGACACTTCTGTGCCTTCCCAATATTTCTAGCAGAATACATCCTTTCATTGGCTTGCCAAAGCTTAAGCTTTAGTGATGACACACAAATTCAGGGACAACACTGCTTAGCATGCATATTATATCCTAAATCCCACTACAGGTTACCTAATATGATCATCACAGTGCTCTTGTCCGGATTTATTTTGTATCTCCTAAACTTTTACAAATTGCAATTATGGACATAATAGTACACTAATTAGTAACACTTTTTTTTTATCATGAACACGTGCGTTTGGAACACAGTCGCTGACTACCAGTCCGGGACTGCATCATTGAGATGTCCGCCATTTTCTTTGTTTACGAGGCTGTAGGTCAGCAGTTCCACAGCTGTATATCTTTACGGGTGTTTTCGAATAACACTGACAGCCATCCGCAAACGTGGCAGCGACCCACCGCTTAAAAAGAACACTTCTTCGAATTTCGTTCTCCTGGGAGGAGAGTCCACACACTAGAGGGCAGTGTCTCCCATTACACCCTGATTAAGAGAAGGGTTTAATTCATTCAGTGAGGTGAGAAAGGTGCGGGGAATCGTTGGGCTGATGCGGTTGCCGGTTTCTGAGGGAGAAATGAGGGACATCGACCTCCCTTCTCTCCACAACAGCCAGATTTATCTCTGCCATGCCCCTTCAGCCCTGCTTAATTATGTACATGTAATTAAGTTCATATTTTATTCTGGCAGTTCACATCTAGCTAGTCAGTTTGTATATTTAATAAACCGTTGACAACTAAATTTAGAGAGGCCGTGACGGCTGCACTGTTGTAATGCGTGTTGACAGTTTTTGGAATTAATGCCAATCCCCCCCCCTCATTCCTGATGGCTCCATAACTCATAAGGAAACACGGGAGTGTAGTCAGATCTCTACGGTTCACCAGCACCACCATCTACAGGGTCAACATCCATCATAAGAACAGCAGACCATATACACCACTCAAATAAGACCACTACACAGCTCTCTACACAACACTTAGACAAGACCACTACACAGCTCTCAACACAACACTCAGACAAGACCACTACACAGCTCGCTACACAACACTCAGACAAGACCACTACACAGCTCTCTACACAACACTCAGACAAGACCACTACACAGCTCTCTACACAACACTCAGACAAGACCACTACACAGCTCTCTACACAACACTCAGACAAGACCACTACACAGCTCGCTACACAACACTCAGACAAGACCACTACACAGCTCTCTACACAACACTCAGACAAGACCACTACACAGCTCTCTACACAACACTCAGACAAGACCACTACACAGCTCTCTACACAACACTCAGACAAGACCACTACACAGCTCGCTACACAACACTCAGACAAGACCACTACACAGCTCTCAACACAACACTCAGACAAGACCACTACACAGCTCTCTACACAACACTCAGACAAGACCACTACACAGCTCTCTACACAACACTCAGACAAGACCACTACACAGCTCTCTACACAACACTCAGACAAGACCACTACACAGCTCTCTACACAACACTCAGACAAGACCATTACACACCAGACTACAAGACCACTACACAATCCTTTACACACCAGTCATACAAAAACCTCACACAACGCTTTACAGAACACCCAAGCAAGACCATTACACAACTCACTGTACAACACTCAGACAAGACCATTACACAACCCACTGCACAACACTCAGACAAGACCGTTACACAGCCCTCTGTACAACACTCAGACAAGACCATTACACAGCCCTCTATACAACACACAGACAAGACCATTACACAACCCTCTATACAACACTCAGACAAGACCATTACACAGCCCTCTATACAACACACAGACAAGACCATTACACAGCCCTCTATACAACACACAGACAAGACCATTACACAACCCTCTATACAACACACAGAAAAGACCATTACACAACCCACTAAACCACCACGCAACCTCTTATCCGCACATCATGCATATAAACCACCACATGCCTTGACTCACAGAAATAACCCATCACATTACATTATGAATATCATAAAAACCACGAAAGGCCAAAACCCAGACGTATTTTAATGCAACTTGAACAACTCTTCATTGATACAGTAGAATTCACTGGCTAATTAATGTCATTAAACATTAATGCAGAGGGTGTCAATGATTAAATGGTTAACCGAATTAAGGATGAGTCTTAATGATTAAAACTTAACGAGCACAATGATTAATACAGATGGTCTTTACAATTAATACTTAATTATGATGATTACAATAAACGCATTGAGAAAAGCTGTATCAGAGAGGCGTGGCGCAGTCCGTAGCGCAGCTAACTCCCCAGCCATAGAAGATATATGACCACATGCCCCTGTTAGGGCGGGGCGCCCATCCGCCTGTGATCTCTTCTCTTAACGTTACCCTCTCTGCTTTCCACTATGTCTGAATAAAGCAAAAACAAAAGAAGTGCAGACTGTCCTTTCTCTTTGGTGGGGGGAGGAGACGCTGTGTAAAGTGGGATATGGAGTTCCAATACAACTGCAACACTGGGTCAACACCATACGAATGCAGTACATAAGCCACACAGAATAACAGCAAGTAAGCAACTCTTTCTTTAGTGTGTTTTGCATTGGGCTGCACTTTTTTTGACGGCTGCATTTCTTTTGAGTCTTGAAACATAATTTGTCTGAATTCATTCAGAAATGACTGGGACATTTTACTCCCAGTGCTTATTATATTTTAAAGTACAGAAGATCCGATTGTGTTTTCCAACATTGTGATGCACGGTTCACAAACTACTGGAAATTCACTCGTTAGCATTTTCTTTAATTATATCAAATAGCCAAAATAAGCAGAGCCTGATTATAGGGGGAACGTACGGGGAAAAGACATAAGTTTGCATTTTGCTAAATTTGATTGAGAGTTGTTTACTTTCGGCCAGGGCAGTACAAAAATGAAACGGATTACCCTTCAATATTTCATGCTTATTAAAATATGTGCTTTTATGCAGTAGTGCAGAAATGAAGTCAAACTCTACAATTCAGCACAACAAACAGATCATAGATGCACACTGTTTTTATGTATGCAGATTTATATGTATGCAGCAAGCTGGAAAAACAGACCAGAGGCGGAGTGCACAGCTCGCATGACAACAGGTGCCCCCGCTGGTCGATACAGCATTCGTCCACTGCCCTTTTAATAAGAGGACTACGCTTCACCGGCAGGCGTGGTAAGTGCGTGCGTTGTTTGCCAACCCTCGTGGCGCAGGTGAGGCTTAAAATTACAAGCTGATAGTCAAATACCATCCATTTTGGATGAAATAACGTTACCCGCAATGCTTAGCCCCTCCAGAGGAGAAAAGGAGCAGTCCGCGGCCAGGTTGAGGTGAAGCTCACACTCGAGTGGCGAACAGAAGGTGCTACAGCTAAACACATAAATATTTCAGTATCCAAAGCAATGTAGTCTCCTTTTTACCAACAAGAAAAGCTTTATTAGAATAACGTATACCAGGGAAAATATAGTTATGGCATATTGGCTTTTGCCTACGCGTATATGAACTGCGGCTTGATGCAGGTCAGCAATGAACAAAACATGCTGTGTGTAAGTACAATGGCAAACTGCTCTGCTACATACTTTTTAGAGGGCTGTGCTCTGGTTATGTTCAGAACATGGTCACAAAATAAAGATGTTAAAAAACAACCCATAACATGTCATTTTTAAACATACCTCTATGACTCTCATTTTGTGTTACTTTTCAACACAGTCTACGTTAAAAAGTCTACAAATTGTCTAGTTTGACACAATGGGGTCGATTTACTAAAGGTTTGCATGTACAAAAACACGTGTAGAACTGTTACCACCCAAAAAAAAACGTCAGAGGTGATCAACTAACGAGGTGTAAAAAGGATTGCGTGTGCTAAAATTGAAAGATAAGTTAATTTCTCATTTCTGCGGGTTAGTCTGAGATTGTGATGAGACACTTGCGTGAGTAGGCTTAGTGCTGGTAAGCATAGTTATGATCATTTCAGTCCCGACAAACATCTGTAACTCCCGGCAGAAACTAAGACATATCCATTGAAACAGTTCGTAATAAACCGCCAGCTCGTTCAGTGTAACAGTAGCCTATATCTACACTGTAAAAAAAATACCATAAAAACTGCAACATTGCTGCCAGTCTTTTCACCGTTTTCTTACAGTATAACCATTGCAAACACGCAAAATCTCTAATTTAAATATGGCTGTTTGCGGCTGGAGTAATTTATATAATAGTTGATCACCCGCAAAGTGTGAAATGATGATGACCCGCAAAATAACACCCCTCATTTGGGATCTTAGTAAATCGACCCCAAAAGGCGTTGAAGGTAACACAAAAGGTAAGGCGTGTTGGATATCAACACATCCTTTTTGAGAGTTCATACTTTAAGGTTGATATGACCGCAGTGGGCTGCGTATGGGTGGAGCGCCGCCAACTGGATTAGTGGCAACGCAAATTACGCAATGGATGTGAAATAAAAGAAAATAATAAATAAGTGTAAAAAAAAAATTTAAAAAAAATAAATAAATAAAAAATATGTGGAATCCCCATATTCCCCGAACATCTGTGCCCACTGAATGGATCCTCTGCATGCTGCCAATCTCATCGTTAACAGACTGGCGAAACCGCACGACGCCGGCACGTGCCATCGTGTTGATTTTCCTAAAGAGAAATCAGCGGCTAGACAGTTTAACACTTGTATTGATAATAGAAATGAGGGGGGTTTGTTTTCAGATTTACCTCCATCTGTAGCTGGACGAAACTGTCCGCATCGGCCTTGAAAGGACGAGACGGGAGACGGGAGCTTTGTCACAGAAACAGCATTGAGCCGCTCGCCTTTAAAAATAACAGCGGCTGCAACAGATTCTATTAAGAGCATCATCCATTTAATACAATGATGGGAGATCTCTTCAAAGGGCTGTTTATTCGTGTTTCAGTCAATGTACGGCTGTGATGACAACGACAAGTAAAATAAGATTTCCCATTTTTTTACTTCTTTGGGTTATTGTCAGAAACAAAAAAGGTGATGATGGATACTATTTCTGAGAGAGAACTGCATTGACGATTGCTTAATTAAACATTGTTTCTCCCGGTCTGATCTGTAAAATAAATTTCTATCCGTTTATTGTCCCATCTTTTACTACGAATGGCATTTACTGAAAACGTACTGTATCGTTAATATCCTTTAGTATTTTTTCAAGTCCCTCTGCAATCAAAATCATCATTCATGCTTAATAGCTACGTTATGCATAAATAATCAAATAAAACAAAAACTGACAATATTAAGCTTATTTTATGATCACCGTAAAACTTTCATTAGAGGCCGTGTATCTAGCATTGGTCTCTTTCAATGGCTGGGAATAAAAACGTAAGAATGCAAATAAACTTTGTCTCCAATAACAGGGAAAATACATCACCCTGGTAACAGGGCAGCAGTTCTTCAATGTCCCACCGCGGCGCAGTTAACGTGCGGTAACTACCCATCTTACAGACACTACTGGTGTGGCGGGTACCCAAGACAATACCAGAGATATTAAACTTAAACGAGATGCTATCAATTAACATCTTATTTGGAAAATTATACTGGAGCAGCAGCAAGGCACTTTCGAATAGACCCCAAGCAAGTAAAAATGATAAATATTCCACAGCATCAACTACTAAAATCTACAAGATGCATGAGTTCAATGCTGCTTCGCAATGATGCTACCAGTATGTGCAGATAAATACACTTTTTGTAGGCTAATAGTGTACTTTATTAAATAAATTTTCTCCTAGAATGTTATAATATTCATCATCCAGTTTAAAAGGTTGCAAGACTGTGAAAATATAAGCTACAGACAGTTTCAATACCAGTAGGCTAGTTTGAGAATGAGGTGTAGTCTGCCCACATGAATGACAAGCATAAAAAGACAACAATCTCCAACAGCAGCTGGGGCCTGTATGGCGAAACAGGATTACCGAGTTAGCTGAGTAACTGCACTCAATAAAACCCACAACCCTCCCAAAACTGGAACACGGAGTGAAGTAGCTGTACCGGGTTTGACTCAGTGCTGTCATCCAGCTAACTGAGTAATCCTGCTTTGTGAAACAGGCCCCGGGTCTCCACGGGGCTAACTTGCGATGTAAGCAATTAAACTCCCGGGATATTACCAGTCCCAACTGAAGCCGGCAAGCCTGTACAGTGACACAAATTTGGCTCTAGCACCACCCAGGGAAGGAAGGGTTCTAGTTGGCTGGGAGGACAGCGCCTCACTGTGTACCAGCGACGTGTATTAAGTCACGTATAAAGTATCTTCCTCTGACCCATATCTGTGCGAGATAGACTTGTGAGCTGCAGGGTGATCAGCAGTGATTAGCGATGCGTGACATATTTACAGTAAACACACACTTGCACGCAATTAAGCATTCCAAATTGGGCATACATTTTTTATTTTTTTTACAAACATAGCCGTTTATAAAATTGACAAAAAAAGTATTGACTTTTATCACGTGACTTGATAAGCACTTTAAATGGAGGAAAAGACATGATTTCACCGGGTCTTTAAAACGGCACCCCTTTTAAATGAGATGAGTATTGAGCTCGGCATGCAGTCAAACAGTCTCAGCTCCAGTACTATGAAAGCTGACTCCGCGTGGCTGAACAGACAGAGGAAGAGAGGAGACGTTCGCGGCTGAACCGCTCAGATCTGAGAGGATCCTAAACCCTCCGCATGTTCGCAGGTGCTTAATGTAGCTACAGCAGGAAGAGCCAGCCCAGGCAGAGCGGGCAGCTTAGGCAAGGATTATCAAAATGTGAAGAAGGTGGGAGACGAAAGGAACAGCGGGAGAGGCTGTGAACGACCTTCAAAGCAAAAACAACGCAACAGAGTAATAATGCCCCCCGTTCCAGGCCCCGGTCCCCCAGCTCTGTATCCGCCTCATTATCGTCCCGTCTCCATGCTTCGGTTGAAGACTGACAGGTGCCACAGAAGAAGATATCCACAGAGAAGCACGGTCCTTGAAATTTTTCAAAACCCGGAGGCGGGACGATCAGACGAAACAGCCAATCAAACAGGTGGAGGGGGTAAGTGTTCTCACTATGAGCAGACTCTAGGCTCTGTCGTTGCAGGTTAGAGCCTCTGCTATATCGCTAACCAACAGCGAGTTGGTGTCAGCCACAGCAGAACACAACAAGCCTCGCCCTGCCTCCATACAATATACCAAGCTACCGCAGGTAACCAGTTCTCATGAGAGAAAGATATGCCTTTTCTGATCTGCAATACTGTCTGGTCTGCAGAGAGTAAAATGATCACTGCTTTAAAAGAAAATGCAACAGAGGAGTGCACATATAGGGGGTGGACAAAATATCAGAAACGCCTAGAAAAACTGAATATCTAGTAACTAATAATGAGTAGGCCCACCCTTTGCCTTCAAAACAGTTTCAATTCTTCTAGGAATGCTGTCATACAATTTCTAAACTGTGTATAGTGGGATATTGGCCCATTTGTTCAAGAAGTACAGTCTCCCGTTCTTTGAAGGAGATGGAAATCTAGTTCGCGCACTGCGCTCCAGAACTTCCCATAAAGGTTCAATAATGTTTAGATCTGATGATTGTGCAGGCTGTAGAAAGAATTTGACGGCATTGTACTGTTTTTGTTGAGACTGGTTCAGATATGGATTGATTCAATTCTGTGCCGATTGTTAGAGCTGTAGTTCTGTGGTTATTAGCAACTATCCTACCAAGTGTCCGTATGTCCCTGTCAGAGAGCTTTGACTTGTGGCCACAGTTCTTTTTTGCAGATGCATATGTTGGGCATATGTTGTCATAATTTTTGACACTGTTCCGCTTGCTACCTTAAATAAATTTGCCGTTTTTGTGACCGACGCACCTGCAATTCGCGTAGCAACTATTTGGCCCCTTTGGAACTCTGTTAGTATCCTTATCTTACTTTAGACTTACCTAGCAAAGTGCTGCTGTTTAAGCAGACACATGCCGCTAATTAGCATTCAAATTAATAGAAATCACCTGTGTACATGCTTATGTAATTGTGGTTTTGATGCTACAAAGTTAAAGCCATTTTTCAGGGATGTTTCCAATATTTTCCCCCTGTACTTCTGCTACAGTGCTCCTTAAACAGCGGCACAGTGGTGATACTACTGGATGCTATTTCGACATCTCAAACTCATGCTAACATTGAGGTTTCACAGATATGCATTTGCTGAAAGATTATCAATACTGTAACCTCACAAAGATCAATGAATATTTAGGCATGAATGACCATGAATATGTCTAATTGGTGGTCGGAATTAAATGGAATAAGTAGGTAAGTGGACCTTAGAGGCAATAGCCTACCCTGAGGTAAAACCTTAGGTGGGAAAACTTTAGGTTTCCAAAATGAGAAACTTTTAGAGTTCTTTTCAGTCCTTTTCAGGGAATTAAAATCCGAAAGCTCTGATGACATCATTACAAATAGGTTGTCATCAGGTGTCATGGACTTATAAAAACATTTTCTCCCGTCTTCAGACCCGGCCAAAGCTTAGAACATGAGGAATCCTGGCCTGACTATCCAATGGCAAATACCATTTCCTTTAAACATGTTCCATAGTTTACAGATTATGATAACGGCAGCTTTTGCCTACAGGATAATACAGGCACAGATGGCAGCTGCTCATTTTAGAATTTTCTTTATGGATGTAACTGAAGCCATTCTGGACGGTGTAATGGAAAGGGCAGGCCTACCGAGGTCAGTGTTGGGCCCAGCTAGGACCTGCCGGAACTTGTCCAGACGGGACGCCTCCCTCTCGGTCATGATGATCGCCCCGGACGTGTTCTGGTCCGCCATGCGAGCCACCAGCGGGATGACGGGCCGGTGGGGGAGTGACTGCTGCCGCTGCAAGGCCGATCTCTCCGCGGCCCCATCTGAGCGTGTGCCGAATATCAAAACACAAAGACAAAAAGAAGGGGATGAGAGATTAGCCCTCGCGCAGTTAGAGAGCGTGAATCATTCCAGTTCCTGCCACAGAGGAAATGCTCTGGCATTTCAACGCTGCTGCCCATACGGCTCAGCCCATTACCAGGAACGATTTGAGGTGCTGTAATGAAAGCCTTGCCGTCTGCCATTATCTCCTGTGTCCTGGTGGCCCTCCACAATAAAGGCAGGACACCAGGACACGTGGAGAGGAACCAGAAAATGTACTAAAATTGTAAAAATAAAAAGAAATAACAGTCAGTATACACAGCCTTCCCAGGTAACAAGCAATTTAGTGACAGAAAAGGGCTGTGCAATAGAATTGTGCTTCTCTCCCGCAATGGACACATCAAGTGTTAATCACGCTGAGGACCCACAAGGCACTTGGGTCAAACAGGCCTTTCATTTTCACTGTGGACACAGCAGTCCCTCACAGGACGTGCCTGAAGACACGACTGCACCAGGCAATTTATAAAACAGTAAGCCTTTAAAACACCTATCACAGAGCCATCTTCTCCTGAGAGATAGGCCCAAGTCTCAAGATTCTGAGCGATGACTCCACGCCGTCGCGTTGAGATTGTCTTATCAACGACGCGATAGCACTTTGTGCTTTCGCGTACAAATGTGCTTCTCTTTCCGAATGAGAAAAGAAAAGAAAAACCACAAGGGTCACGGGAGCCTACAGTAACTGTATTTACATGCACCGAGAGAGAGAAGCGGTAGAATTTTGGGAAACCGTAGCTAACCTTTTGAAGATTCGATGTGGGCCTCGCTCAGCGATTTCACCATCCGGCTTTCGGCGAAGGGGCGGGGCTCCGAGCTGAACGTCAGCTCCGGGGTAGGCTCCTCCCCTTCCTCTTCTTCCTGCTCCTCCTCTTCCTCGTCTTTCTCGAACCCGGCCTCTGGCTGCTTCTGCTGCTGCTCCTGCAGCTTGCTGTGGTTCTCGATCACCTTGTTGGCCGTCTCCATGACAACCTCAATGTTGAGGTTCTGGGCGGCAGTGGCGAGCAGCTCGTCATCGTCATCGCCGACGTCCCAGGCGTCGCTGGTGATGCTCTCGAATTCCTGGAAGGTGGTGGCTTTCTTTGGTTTCCCCGGCGTCAGGGCCTGCGGCTTGTTTCCAGCTTTCATAAGACTAAGAAGAAGAAAACAGTAGAAAAAATTACTTATGGGCCATCAAAGAACATGCCATGACATTATTTTTGCATTGTCATATTACATGATGTTATTTGCAAGTCATTAAAAACAGACTGAAGGCAAGACAAATGTTTGCATTTATGATGTATTCCAGCAAAAAATTACAAACCCCAATTCCAAAAAAGTTGGGACAGTATGTAAAATGCAAATAAAAGCAGAAAGCAGTGATTTGTAAATTCTCTTTTACATATATTTAATTGAAGAGAGTACAAAGAAAAGATATTTCATGTTTTACCTTATCAACTTTATTGATTTTTGTAAATATGCGCTAATTCCGAATTTGATGCCTGCAACATGTTCAAAAAGAGTTGGGACAGGGGCAAAAAAAAGACTGAGAAGGTTGTGGAATGTTCAAAAAACAGCTGTATGGAAGGCTCGGACGTTTGCGAGCAAGGATGGGTCGAGGTTCGCCACTTTTTACAAAACTGCGTGAGCGAATAGTCCAACAGTTTAAGAACAATGTTTGTCAACGTGCGATTGCAAGGAAATTAGGGATTTGACCATCTATCTATAGTCCATAGTATTGTTAAAAGATTCAGAAAATCTGGAGAGATCTTCATGCGTAAAGGGCAAGGCCGAAAGCCAACATTGAATGCCCGTGACCTTCGATCCCTCAGACGGCACTGCATTAAAAACCGACATGCTTCTGTAATGAATATAACTACATGGGCTCGGGAATAAATCAAATCAAATCAAAGTTTATTTGTCACATACTCCATCATACAGGTACAATGTGCAGTGAAATGCTTTTAGCTAACTCCTACGTGTGCTTATAAAAAAAACAAAATATATAAATATAAAATAAATAAAAATAAAAATACAAAATATGTAGAACAATCAAATTTCAGCTATATACAATGATATTCACAGATGGATTATACTGTACAGAGAGTTAAATAGGTAGGTATATGAGTAATGTCTAAGTATATATGTATGTACATTATATATATGCACAATATATATATATATATATGTATGTACTTCCAGGAATACTTCGGAAAACCGTCGTCAGTAAACACAGTTCATCGCTGCATCCACAAATGCAAGTTAATTAAGACTCTGAGCCATACATCAACAACATCCAGAAACGCCGCCGACTTCTCTGGGCTAGAGCTCATCTGAGATGGACTGACGCAAAGTGGAAACATGTGCTGTGGTCTGAAGAGTACACCTGATAAAATTGTTTTTGGAAATTATGGACGATTCTCGATTCTCCGGGCCAAAGAGGAAAAAGAGCATCCCGATTGTTACCAACACAAGGTTCAAAAGCCAGCATCTGTCATGGTATGAGGGTGTGTTCGTGCCCATGGCATGGGTAACTTGCACATCTGTGAAGGCACCATTAATGCTGAAGGGTACATGTGCATTTTGGAGCAACATATGCTGCCATCTAGATGACATCTTTATCAGAAACATCTCTGCTTATTTCAGCAAGACAATGCCAGCCACATTCTGCACGTGTTACAACAGTGTGGCGTTGTAGTCAGGTGCTGGTGCTAGACTGGCCTGCCTGCAGTCCAGACCTGTCTCCCATTGAAAACATGTGGCGCATTATAAAGCGCAAAATACGACAACGGAGACACCGGACTGTTGAGCAGCTGAAGTTTTATATCAAGCAAGAATGTGAATAAATTCCGCTTTCAAAACTACAATTCGAGTTCCCAAAGAATTACTGAGTGTTGTTAAAAAGAAAAGTGATGTAACACAGTGGTAAACATGCCCCTGTCCCAACTTTTTTGGGACATGTTGCAGGCATCAAATTTAGAATGAGCGTATATTTACAAAAAACAATAAACGTTGATTAGTTAAAACATAAAATATCTTGTTTTGTACCATTTTCAATTAAATACAGGTCAAAAAGGATTTTCATTCTGTTTTTATTTACATTGTATACACTGTCCCAACTTTGTTTTGAGGTTTGTATAAAGTTTACAAATCACTTTTACAACTTATTATTTCCTTTATGCAAGAAAGTAAAAAAAAAATTTCTTCCTTTTTTCAAATGTCAGACTGCTTCAAAAAAATAAAGTGATGACTTTGTTGTCTCGCTTACGCATGAAAGAAGAACAAAGACCAAAATGAAACAATTGAAAGAATTTCAAAAATATTGCACAAGGTCTAATGGTACAAGTCCTCGTCTTTTCAAAAACTTCTTCTTGCTTTGAAGATACATGTATATAAAAGTTAACTATGAATAAAAGTAAATTACAGTGTCATTTTTTATTTGCTTGGTAAATGAAAGACATATTAATGTGAAAATATATATATATATATATATATAAATATATATATATATAGAAAGCTAATTAAATTCACCTTTTTTCCCCCAGGTCCTCTGTGCACTGTTGTACTCTAGGAGATTGGAAAGCAATGATGTTTTCCTTTTATTTTTTATTCCACAATCCTTTCAAAACCACCATTACCATAACAATATGGAGAAAACGTTTACGTATATTACTCTAAAAATAATGATCACAGGTAGCAGCCTGGCAGTCTTGCAGGTAAACTGAGTCTAGTTCTCCCCACAACTCTTCAATGTTTCGACTGTTTACTATGAATTTTATAATGTATAACATTGAAGGAGATCAGTATGTAACACTGACATAGGATAAACCAAAATAATGAATGAATACAAATGTCTCAATCAAAATTGTTTTCTTCAAGGTGGAGATTATTTTGTGATCGGCAAATTTTAGCAAAAAAATAAATAAAAAAATAAATGTATTTATTTATATATATATTTTTAAACCATCGAAATGTGCACTAAAAAGCACAAGAACCCAAGAATTATATTAAATATTTACACTGTACTAAATAGTGATGAGTCTTATGTAGGCCGATGATAAGATGACATCGCCATTTAGAAGTTTCTACATACTTTTGTATTAAAATGGCTACCATAGCCTACTGTGGGCACTGAATAAAGGTGTGTGTGTGTCAACCATCAATTATTTTTGAGGTGTGGCGTCCTCACCACATGGTGATCATTCCAAGAGATTTTTAGATTGGACTGCACCACACCAACAAAACTATTAAAGAGCCTTGGTTACTAATCACCAAGAGAAACTGTGACCCAAGTCAGCTTTTTTCCAATCCTCAAAAAGCAGGGTTTTTTCCAAAGAGGGAATTTAACAAAATCAACATCAGATTTAACTTTTTTAACAGGCACAATCTGAATGTACTAAAAGACAGATCGAGGTGCTAATGATGTGCTCCCACAGTATTTAGTTAGTTACCCATCAGGATAAAAGTTTTTATCTCTCAGTAGGTCAGTGGTCATTTCATGAACATGCCCACAGATTATCTTAAAATCTCTCTACATGAAGTACTAAAATGAAAGATGTTTCTAGGAAGAAACTTCTAAATATAATTTAAGACATGTATGACATTTTGGTCAAGAAATATTGAAGAAAAAAAGTTTCAGCAACTTCAGCAAAATTATTATAATTTCAATAATTAAAAACTTCCCCTACAAGAATTTCAGTTGTTCTCATGCAATGGGGTGGACACATTGCCCTAGATTCAACCAAACACATTTAGTTCGTTTAAGGGCATATGCACTTCAGTCACATTAGACAGGGTATTTCTTTAATTCAAGCAAAGTATTTTCAATGGTGATAAAAACAGAAAAATCAGAGAAATTGGACATGGTGTGGTCTGCAGTGCCTGGCAGGAAGTGTCAGCAATTCAATTAAAAATTAATGAACCAATTAAATAACATTATCACAGTTGTCTCCAAGTTAGGGCACATGGTACGTAGAGAACTCATTTTATGAATAATGAATATGAGGAAGAGAAGCATGAAGCCAAAGTACCTTGTTCAGATTAAAGGCTACTTTAACAGGAAAAAGTACAATTTATCATTATAATAGTATTGGTTTAGGTATTCTACACAATGATTTAACAGTTCAGGTATTTGGTGATATGTATTCTGATTTTTAATTATGATACAATACATATTCATAGAAAAAAATTATATTTATTTGTCTCACACACACACACACACACACACACACACACACACACGCCAAAACTTACTTGGCATGGAGGAGGGGGTCAAAAGGTGGGTGCTGAGCTCCATACACATGTTGTATGCTGGGGGAAGAGAAATAAGTGGTATAATAATATAATATCAAGCATAAAACATGAAGTAATAAACTAATTTAAAACAGACCTGGGTCAAATAAATACTTTTAACACCAACAAAACCGGTTTGGGTTTGTCTTTTGGCATTGCCAACAGTATACTTACTAAAAATCAAACCTACAGTATATTTAATAAAATGACCTAATCCGATTCTGTAAAACGAACGCTGCAAACTCGAACAGTGGGACCAGCGGGAGGGTCCGCAAACTTCATACAGCAAGCAATTGTTTCGGGAGTCGGGACAGCACTTGAATTGACACTATTACATTACATTTTGTTTAGCAGACACTCGTATTAGTGACAGTGAAATAAAACACAAGGGCATCCATCAGTTATTTTAGCAATCGTGTCAGGCCTGCTAGTAACATTCCCAGACGAGTGAGTCTTTAAAAAATCCAGTGACAACAAGGCTGTGCTCGGGGCAGGAAGTCCGTGCAGAATTGGCACCAAAACTGTCCAAGTTGGGCAGATTGATTTGGATCTACGGTATAGCCTCAATTAAAGTGACCAGAACGCAGCCCTAATTATGGTTACCATTTCACTGACAAAATAAAAACATGTAATTCTTTATCCATAATATTCTGTCGCAAAGATACGCAATACATTCTAACTTACAAGTTGAATCAAGCTGAAATGAGCTGCTATTCCACTTCGTGCGTTGCTAGAAATGCTAGCTGTTTAACGTTAGCTGGACAATAAGTGGCGAGTACCGTAATAACTAACTTAGCTATCTAACAATAATTACCAAGGATAGATAGCTAGTAACGATGCACCTGAAACTCCTAGTAGCTCGAGGGTAACAGAACAGTGAAGCTAGTAACAAGCTGTAACAAGCTAGCATGCAACAGTGCTGAATTTCAAATGAGCACCTGACTAACGTTAACTTACATAAAGAATGTGACAGTTATTTAAGTCATAACGATTCATTATCGCTACCTTTTCAGATTGGTAGCACGCTGTCAATCTCAACTACAGCACACAGCGAGTTAGCTAACGAAGCTTGAAATATCTGCATGTTCGCTAGCTAGAGTTAATAAGCCATTTAGCTAGCCACCATCTATGAGGATCTCGCTAGCTCATACAATAGGCCGTTGACCGACACGACAAATAATGTACGTCTCTATTTAAAAGTGAATTGTCAACGAGGGAGTGCACTGCTGGTGTTTAGAGAAATGTAACTAACAAACTAATGTCCAAGCAAACTGGCTAGTTAGCTCCTATACTGATGCTACTGCTACTATTAGCTTGCCAAACATAGCACATACCTTCCAGGAACCTTAGCAGTGTTTCTTTTCCAGAATTGTTTTTTGTTGCCGTCGTTTGACATTTTCTGTCCGCTGTACAGTATTTCATGAATAACGAACTGACAAATGTTTAGAGATGATGCCTATTGCCTCCAGCGTGTTTATTTACACATAGCCTCTTCCTGCTAAACTAAGAGAGCCGCCATGTTGACTCAGCCTTCACCGAGCAAACGATTCCGTGATTGGTTCTGTTGGGAGAAACCGACTGTGCCCCAATCAGAAGTAACTGTTACAGTAAGTCACATTACGTCACAGATTATGTACACCCGACAAAGAGGTTAGACAACTGCACCTAGGTGGTGGAAATTATGCATGGCCCAGCTCATTATGAAATTCTTGAAAGTGTGATTTGAATTTAACTAGTACTTATTTATTTTTCTCTTGCCATTTTTTAAAAATTCTTTATTCTTTTTTTTGGCAAACAAAATGGAAGTGCACTTCACTGGTTACTACCATGTCACTATTGAGCTCATATAGGATTTGGTAATATAATTCCTTTTATAATAATCGGCACATACTTTCTTGAGTCTTGATGTCTTGAGTGGCGGTAGGGGTAATCACGTCATTGGGGTCATCAGGTGGGCACCCTCCTTCATTGATGTTTAGTTCAGGCCCACGACATCTCCACAGGGTTCAACAGTGACACTTGGCTTCCCAGGTTCACCCCCGCATGCTTTTACCCCTCCTGCTGGTTGATGGTCATCTTGTAGCCCAGTTGGAGCATTTTTTTTTTTATTCTTTCTTTTGGCAAACAAAATGGAAGTGCACTTCACTGGTGACTACATGTCTGATTAGTTACCGATTCTTAAATGAGCATTCACCTTAACTAAGGGCTAGATACGTAATACAAACCATTTAAAATATGCCTATAACCAATAAATTAGCATTGGTCATTTTGAAACTAGACAATTTCTAGGAAGTAATGGCAATAAATAATTCTTACAAAGGTGGGGTTTTTTTCAGGATAGCTCGATAAAAGGACTTTTCAGTGGTGAGATCTGAATACCTGGTTATTTTGATCAGGTACATGCTAATGTGAGGGGAGATAATATTATTTCTTTAGCATGAGCAATGTGCTTCTCAAACTATTTTTAACCATTTAAAATATATTTAATTTATTCAGTAGTCACTGTTTTTCATTCTTACTTTCAGAATTCATTGAAGTTTTGCACTTTATAATTGTGTTTGAATTGTGAATATTTTTCGGTTTTATGGTAAATATATTTATTTAAAAATGATCTTGCTGAGTACATAGGAACATAGATACAGCTTTTGTGACCAAAAGGTAAAAAAATTATATTTACAAACACCATAACATAAAGAAACCTGTAAATCTTAATTGATAATGTTTTATATTTGGATACGGCAGTTTCCTTCAGTGTCCTGGGATTAAGTGTCACATTTCAAATTCTCAAGAGTAAACTCATTCATTTTTGATGGAGACGTGATCAAAGAATGGGGAGGCATGCAACTTACAAAAGAGAGTGATGTGATATACAGATGTGCTCAAATTTGTTGGTACCACTCTTAAAGATGAGTAAAAAGGGTTATAAAAAATTAACCGTTTGGTGAATTAGCTTAATCTCACTCTGAAAAAATTAAGAAAATCCATCCTTTAATTGATGTTCATTCTCATCAAGAAAGTATTACTTTTAACAAAACCACGTGTGCCACAATTATTGGCACCCCTCCATTTATATATAGAATAAAGTAATAATTTTAAATATTTGGTCACATATCCTTTGCATGCCATGACTTCCTGATGTCTGTGACCCAACAACATGAAAAGACTCTTGATATTTTATTTTCTGGTACTCTTACAAGCGATACTATAACGTCTCTGCATTTGCATGGATCTCTATGGGAATTGGGGGGTGGGACTAGATTTAGCTGTAAATTACACTGGAACAGTATGGAACACATGGTTGGCTAAATGGCTTATCAGGGCCTGACATATCAAATCAGCCTTAAACCATCACTCTGCTGCCAGATATGCAGTAGATATGGATGGATAACTTGAATGGTTTCTTCTCCTGGCTTATTTTTCCATAGAGTTCAATAGAAAAATTTGTCAGGAAAAACGACCCTTAAAGTGATCCATCACTCTTGATATATTATTTTCTGGTACTGTTACAAGCGATACTAAATGTCTCTGCATTTGAATGGATCTCTATGGGAATTCGGGGGTGGGACTAGATTTAGCTGTAAATTACACTGGAACAGTATGGAACACATGGTTGGCTAAAAGGCTCTAGGTTATCAAGGTTCTTATCAAACAAGCTTCAAACCATCACTCTGCTGCCAGAAATACAGTATATATGGATGGATAACTTGAATGGTTTTTTCTCCTGACTTATTTTTCCATAGAGTTCAATAGGAGAAACAACGCTTAAAGTGATCTATCCATATCTACTGCATATCTGGCAGCAGAATGATGGTTTAAGGCTTGTTTGATACCTCAGACCCTTGATGACTTAGAGCCATTTAGCCAACCATGTGTTCCATACTGTTCCAGTGTAATTTACAGCTAAATCTAGTCCCACCCCCAAATTTCCATAGAGATCTATTAAAATGCAGGGACATTTAGTATTGCTTGTAAGAGTACCAGAAAATAAGATATCAAGAGTCTTTTGATGTTGTTGGATCACAGACATCAGGCATGCATCAGACAGAGTCATGGCATGCAAAGGATATGCGACCAAATATTAAAAATTAATACTTTATTCTATATATAAATGCAGGAGTGCCAATAATTGTGGCCAACATGGTTTTGTTAAAAATAATTATTTCTTGATGAGGAATTTCTTTTTCATAATAAATGAACGTCAATTAAAGGTTGGATTTTTCAAATTTTTTCAGTGTGGGATTAAGCTAATTCACCAAACAGTGAATTTGTTATAACTCTTTTTACTCATCGTTACCAGGGGTACCAACAAATTTGAGCACGTCTGTAAATGCCATTAGTCTATACTTGATCAAAGAGAGAGAGTGAAGGGCAATAGGGTCAAAAATGAGAAGAATTTTTAATTGAATCAAAGTTGGTTTCAAAGATTAAAAGACATCAATACAGTACTGAAAATATGAATACTTTTGTCTGTGAGAGTACATGGTCTGTACCATCTGTTTCAGTCTAAAAGGAGAATTGGTCCTAGCAATAGTAGCGCAGCTAATACAAAACTGTACTGTACAGTATTAAAAAATGTAAATTCTCAATTTGATTTTAATTGCATGTTTAAAACATCGGTTTGATTAATGAATCAATAAAGACTAATTATGATACACTTATGGGACTTTGTTGCACAGGCATTACACCATTGCCTCTATTGAGGTGAAGTACAAATATATACTTACTTTTCCAATTTTAGCATTAATTTCAAGCTCAGGGACAATGTTGTAATGAGAATATGCATAGTAATTATATTTACACAATAAGCATACAAATGGCATCCAAAATAAAATCACTTTAGAACTTGTATTATAAATGGTGCCTTAAGCTAAATCTAAATTATAAGTAATAGGGTTTAGCCTAAAAATTTGAGGCCATTCAATAGTTGAGCTTCTCTGGGTTTGGCCGGTCATGACAGCCCTATGATATGCAATGTAAACTGAAACCCCAAATTACAGCATTACTCTGGAGAAGAAAGAATGAAGAAAGAGGAAATTATGTCAATGGTCTTTTCTTTGTCAACCATAAAAAAGGGGCTGAATTCAAAGGCAATTCAGTTGCACAATTTCAAAGTGACCCTGGGTCTGAAAATGTATCGCCTTTGCCTTATTACATTACATTACATTACATTATAGGCATTTAGCAGACGCTCTTATCCAGAGCGACTTACACAGCATTTCTTTTGCATTTATACATAGTATCCATTCATACAGCTGGATATATACTGAAGCAATGCAGGTGAAGTACCTTGCTCAAGGGTACAACGGCAGTGTCCGACCTGGGAATCGAACTTGCAACCTTTCGGTTACAAACCCAGTTCCTTAACCATTATACCACACTGCCGCCACTGCCTTATATAATGCCTGATGACATAACCACAGTGCAAGCGGTACACGGATCAGATAACGTGCAAATTACTTGACAAAATAAAGATGTTAAGGGTGACAGATGAAGGAATATTTAAAATCCCTAAACCAAAAAAGTCAGGGTTTCATTACTAAGCTACTCTATATGCCGATTGTTGATTCAGAAGTGAAGTTTATATTTTTTTATTTAATGCACTTTAGATCTACAACAAATGCATAACAAAATTTGCACATCTATGATAATATATATCTATAATAATATATCTATCCATGATAATATATCTATCTATGATAATATATCTATCTATGATAATATATCACATATGATAATATATTTCAGGGGAAAACCTCAGAAATACAAGACCATGTTTCTCATTGCTCTTGGTATTTACAAAAGCTATTCAAATGTCGAGTCACAATGTACCAAAGTATACAATTCAATGTTCAAAAACTAATCAGGGACTGTATTTATATCAATATTCATTCAACATTAAAAAAAAATGACAAATGGAGGCAAACCACTGGATTGTGGGTGGCAGAAGAGATGGGTATTAGAGTTTAATCGAGAAACCTCGCTCTTAAAGAACAGAGCAGGGGAGCTGCGTGTATTCTCATACTAGCCCTCTTAAACAGGAAGTAATTTTAGCTGTCACTGAAATGTGTAACTGGGGTAATTAGAACAGGGATGAAACCCTTGAACTGTACAGCCTGTCTATCTGTCTAGCAACAATCTTAGTTGAGTGATTAGCATCAGTTTCAAGTGTCACAGTAACTGATATTTTGTGTGCAAGCCAGGGGTTGAATCCACAGCCCTAGCAGATCTCTTGACAATATACTCAATTATTTACTAATAGACTAATAGACTAATTATTACTGTCTTGTCTACGTGAAGTATCAATCCAATCCATACAGGATTATAAATTTCACAAAACATATGATCAACCAAACCACTGATATTTTAAAAGTTTTTATCTCCCGCAACTCATATTTAATCATCCATCAAACATTCTAAGACTAGCAAGGATAAACACAACACAGAATATTTATATACAAAATGCCAATTTCTGTCATGTACTGTACCTACTATTTTCTAAGTACAATTTTTATGCTGATACATAAGTATCAAATGTTAATATCTCTTTGCAGCAGATCACTCATTTGATTTATTGTGCTAGGTCATTGCTCACTGTCCTGAATATGTTTATGTGAGAATTAACAAAATGTGATATAAACTATCAATCTTCATACATTTTACTTAGAATTAGTCCAAAGATCATCCTCTACCAATACAGAACAGCACAGACAAAGACACGCCTCCTCTAAAGTCCATTTGCCAGGCTCTGCTTCTTTTCTTTTTGCAGTCTAATAAGTGAGCTGTGCAGTAATTATATCAAATCAACACACTTAATGCACAGCTGGCTCTGACAGACTACAGCACCCAATCATCAAGAGAAGCCATTCTTTTGCACTGAGACAGACATGACCTTCAGACTGAAATCCTTGCTCCTTGGGCAACACTACAACTAATTATGTATCGTGTTGAAGGAGAACCAGGTACCCTCGGTACTGGCACAATTAAGTATCAATTCAGTTCGGGATTTGATGCATTTTGGACAGACTATCTTGCGCTAAACTGCTCAGACAGTCCAATTATACACTCAGTTTGACACTTTACATTTCACAGTTGAAAGTCCTTATACCCCTCATTTTCTGCTTCTGAGAGCACTTCATAATCAGTTAGATGACTCATTGTCAGTTTGTCAGCATCAAGCATCAAGTATTATGACAGAGCATTCAGTTCAAATTATGCAGTCTTTTTTTTTTGTTTTAACGATTTAACAAATTGAATTGATCCTATATAATTTCATTTCATATTGATTTCATTAAAAAAAAGACTTGTCACACTGATTTGTTTGTTTTTTTACGTACAGTTGCTGGCTATTAATGCAGATGAGGGACAAATTCAAGGAAATACCCCGACATTAAGGGGTGGTTTGGTGGCTCTGTTATGCTATGGGGGGGGACTTTTCTACAGGGAAGGGTCACTGCAAATCAATATAAAGTTATTCTGAGTGATCACCTTTATCCTATCCTATGATGAAACATTTCCATCCTGATGGGAGTGGTCTCTTCCAGGACATGAGGGGTCACTGACTGGTTTGATGAGTATTAAAATGATGTAAATCATATGCTATGGCCTTCGTAGTCACCAGATCTCAACCCAATCGAACACCCATCATCAAAACACAAAATTAGGGAATATCTTTTGGAAGAATGGTGTTCCATCTCTCCAGTAGAGTTCCAGAGACTAGAATCCATGCTAGGCTAGAGATAGAATCAATGCCAAGGCGCATTGAAGCTGTTCTGGCGGCTTGTGGTGAAAAAGTCATATTGCTGAGATTTCAGTTGTATTTTAGTATTCTTTCTCTAATTGGTCTTGAAGGCACCCAAGTGGACTTTCCCCCAGACAGAATTAGAGCAAAATTATCTGTGAGATGTTCTTCTGCTGTATTATTTAATGTAGTCTTGGTATCCGACTGCTCTTTATACATCAGATAATATACATTCTTGTCAGGTAGTAAAACTGACAAGATAATCGTATTAGATTTTGTTAATGGCTTAACTACTTCAATGTAATTTACTTTATAGATGTTGTGAAGAGCTTGTTTTAGCAAGTTTTTATATTTCTCAGTAAAAATGTAAGTATTCAAAAGATTAATTTACTTTTTTCAAATGATATTTACATTGAATAAACGGTCGTGCATTATAGTGGATTGTACTAGAAACATAATGAACGACTACAAACACGAGGATTTTTTTTTGTCAGGAGACGTGCCTCCTCACGAACAAATCCACATAACGAGATTAGCATACGCGGTGACGACACACGTACAGCTCAAACTGTCCTCCTTTGTAAATTAAGAAACCGCTACACAACAGAAGCTCTACAGCCAGCAGCTTTGTTTGCAAATGTGGACGTCCGGCCTGAACTGCTTGATAGCACAGTTAATGTAGGAATGCCAGGTATCAGATAACATATGTTTTATTCTTCTGTTTTCTAATCGCTGTGACTTACTGGCGAAGTCATGGAAAAACAGCCAAGGTTATTGACATCTCAGCTCTTACTGAAAAACAGGGTTTTTGAAGTCACCTTAAACCGTGCACTACTAACATGGAAGGAGATACAGACCAAGAAAAAACGCGTCTCTGGGAGCATACACAGTACATTCAAAGTCGGTAAGTTATGAATCGGGAAATTAGATGCAAAACGTCTATGATGTGTTCAATGTAATAGGCTAGTATCTATTGTACCTGAAGTGGACAATGTTGCACATCAGGCGAAAACCAGACTACCAGCTACGTCTGCATTGCGAGCGACACATTTTGCGTAGTAAACAAGTGACGCACGGCACCATTCTCCCTGTATGGTTGGAAATATCTGGATGTGAATGTTCTTTTAAAACGACGAACCCATTGTCTGAAACCGGTTGGCTTGGTACAATGCATCAATATACGCGATTTTTTATGCATGTGTCCATACGCAGTAATTTTGTTGCCCAAAATCTACGTTTTGAATAAGGTCTAGGGGTCATTCAGTGGTACACTGCTCTTTAGTTAAAACAACCATTTAACTCGCGAATTTAAATAGGCTAACGTGAAAATATACAGTGTTAGCTAAGTTTTTATTTATTCAATAGCAATCACAGCTACATAATAACCTTTTTTGGAAGCATGTGAAAGCCATTCTGTGCTGCCCTTGCTGGTTGACAGCTGGGCCGAGGACGCGGTCACGCAATCCAGCGAGGCTTCTGGTGAACGCGCAATGGTCTCAGCCTGCGAGTCCACGAAATCTTGCTACTGTAGCTTTGTATTAGTGCCGCTCAATTGAGTAACCTTACTATCTTTAAACCACAACTGTAGGCCTAACAGTTGTCTTCATGTCCGTAGTCTAGTAAGCTACTACTAATTTATAACAGCGGTTTATAATGTTTCACTGATGAAAGTGAAACAATTACAGTGGAAACTTCATACAAGACTGGCTCTTATCGGCCTGGGGTTCACGGCCACGGGAGGACCAGATAGTCTATGTAAGGCACTTGACCAGCGTTTTATTTTATCTCTTAGTAGATTATTGTTGCTGTTTTGTTTGAAATGTATGAATAAATGTTAAGAAAACTATCTTGACTCATGCGAAAAGCCTTATGTATCCTATATATTGTAGTATAGGCCTATATCAGGCCAAGAGTGCTGAAGACCAACTTTTTTTTTGTAAAAAATAAGTTAATTTCACCTGTGTTTATGGCTTGTGCCGTATAGCGTATATTTAGGAAAAATTTATTGTTCTGTTCATGATTGACAATATATACTAAGTAAAAAAATGTTTTAAAAATAATTTTGCGCGAACAAAACAGGTATATTCACAGTTTGCTTTGTAGAATTATAGATTACTACCCCCGCTTTTGAGGTTTTTTTTTTGTGCTTTTGAAAAAGTCTAGCTGAGTTCTAAAACAAATAACTGTGGTGAAACTGCAAAGCAAATGAAAAACCAAACATACCTGAAGTCATAAATGTATTACGCAATCACGAAGCTATATTAGCGGTGTAAAGTCATATTCACATTGAAGGTAAATGGCAGGCTATCGCAGATGAAAACTTTGAGTTAATGTGTTGTGTGTTCATACCAACATAGACAGATCCCTAATGCCAGTCAAGTTTGTCCCGAGGGACGTGTTTATTGATGACAATGAACTATTGTCCAAGTTATTAGAAGTATCCCTTTTGCAGTCATAGGCCAGCTTCTACTCAACAGATTCCTTTGTCAGTGGCCTTACTTTTGAGGAGAGCAGGTCGATCAATAGCCCACCTTGGCACACATCCATATCAGTTACTTTCACTAAAACATATCAACTTAATTGTGTGCCAGAGCTAAAGGTAAACCCAGGGGGGGGTCATGTTTACTCTCATGCCAGCCTTTTACAGCCTGTTGTATTTTGTTTATTCAAATGTGGTTCCATGTTGTCTACAAGGCAGTATGGATACTGAGGTGTGCTTGTTGATACTGAGGTGATACTTCTCCTCTGGTCACACTGTTTATTTTTGATGAAAACACTGGAAACACTGTTGTGTCACTTAGAATTATTATTTTTAAAGATTTTTAAAAACCCTGACTCCAGGTTGAGAATAGTTTCAAATCACTAGGAAATATTTTAAAAAGGGGTGTTGATCTACAAAATTGTTCATAGAATAAAAATGATCAAATGGGTATTGATGAATAATTGATGCACTTTTGATTTAATTTCTTTATGTTTCAAAATGTTTTAAAGATTTTGATGTGAGAGTGCTTCACACGTCAAGCAACGACCATGGGGCCCAATGTTTCAAGATATTTCATGAAAATAGGAAAGTAACAGAGCATGTCAGTTTTATTAAATTTTTTTGTCTATCCCCTTAAATCAGTTTTTAACCCAGCAAGCTTACTATGTGGGGCAGAGGAGAGCACAAATGCTAGGACATTTCTGTATGACATTTTGACCCTGGGGTATTTCCGTAGATGGTTCTCCTATGGTTATTAGGATTAGCATTAGCTTAGGCCTGGGTGTTCTCCATGCCTGGCTAACCAGTCGGCCCTGCAGACTCCTCTCTCTCTAACTGACGGTGGCGGAAATGGTTGAGCCAGTATACTTGTTGCATGATCAGCATGTCAGGGTGTGGGGGGTGTGGGAGTAACAGTGACTGGTATTTTCCAGATTGGTGGCCTGAGCTTAGCAGTTTCACAGCATGTGATGAGGGAGAGGGGTGCATTGAGTTGAGAGGCTAATGTAACCCAAGGCTTAGTGACCAGTTTGTTTTAATTATTATTATTGCATAGTTTTTTTTTATCAATCACTTACACATAAAATACATTACAGGGTAAAGATTAAAACATTTAAAAAAAAAAAATTTTATGATGTAATTTTACGATGCCGAGGAGTGTGAGAATCTGTGTACTCAAGCCGTCTACTGCTGATTAACTCAGTGGATACCCCTTATTCGTATTATTACTTAGATTTAATTTCTAACTCTTACTCAAATCCTGCAAAAATTCTGGAAGGTAGTAAATTCAATTAAAAATAAGGCCACTACCTCACTGCCCACTCATGTCAAATTTGATGACTGTGTAATATCTGAACAAAAACAGGTTTGCTTAGCTTTTAAAAAAACATTTTTCAGCAACTCTTCTTTTTGAAAATGAGCGCTCAGATTCCCCTCATGCTAAAAATGATCATGCTCATTCTGTAAGTCATGCTCCTAAATTTACTTTAGGTCCAGTCTCTTGTAGTAAAGTTTTGGGGGCTCTTTAAACCATTGATCCCAGGAAATCAATCGGTGAGGACAACCTGGATCCTTTTTTTCTTCGACTCTCTGCTCCACTTATCACAGAGCAAATGACTCATATTTTTAATCTCTCTATTTCTACTGATGTAGTCCCTGGGGTTCGGAAGATCGCCTATGTTATTCCCTGACATAAGGGAGGAGAGAAGAGCAATTTAAATAACTATAGGCCAATTTCTAAACTTTGCTGTTTAGCAAAGATCCCGGAGTCATTGGTAGTGGGGTGAAAAAGTTTGGGCACCCCTGGTCAAAATGTCTTTTACAATTAAAATCTAAGTGAACAGAAGCTAACCTGCCCTCTAAACGGTACGAAGTTAAACATGACACATTTCTTCAAATTTTAAAGCAAGATTACTTTTTATTAAATTTTTTTGCATTTTCTAAATAATTAAAAAATAAAACAGCCCTGTGCAAAAGTTTGGGAACCCTGTCAGTTACCCTGTCACCTCCTCGGGCAACGATAACAGCTTGCAAACGCTTCCTGTAGCTAGCTAAGAGTCTTTCAATTCTTTCTTTTGGAATTTTCCCCCATTCTTCCTGGCCGAACACCTCTAGCTCAGAAACATTATTTGGCCTCTTTGCATGCACGGCAGGTTTGAGATCACTCCACAGATTTTCAATAATATTCAAGTCTGGGGACTGTGGTGGCCATTCCAAAACTTTCACCCTTCTTTTCTGGAGGTACATGGTTGATTTCGAGGTATGCTTTGGATCATTGACTTGCTGGAATACCCAACCTCTCTTCAACTTCAATGTCTGGGCTGACCTTCGAACATTAGCCTCTAGAAGTTCTTGATATTTGGTGGAATCCATTCTTCTTTCCACCCGCACAATATTTGATGTGCCCCCCTCCCACTGCTACACAGCCCCAAAGAATAATGGATCCACCTCCATGCTTAACAGTTGGCAAGGTGTTCTTCTCTATAAATGCTTCACCCTTTTTTCTCCAAACATACCTTTTTTGGTTGTGTCCAAAAAGTTCAATTTTGTCTTTGTTCCAAAATGCTTCAGGCTTCTCATGTTTTTTTTGTTGTTGCATACTTCAGATGCTTTAAGGCTTCTTTCTGGCACCTCTGTCATGTAGGTTTTTGTTGTTTTAAAGTACTTTGTATTGTTGTCCTGTGAACAACTAGACCGGTGTCTGCTATTCTTTTTTGCAGCTGATTTTGCAGTGATGTGTGGATTCTTCTGAGCATTTCTCACCAGGTCTCAGGCCATTCTATCTGAAATTGTTCTTGGTCTTCCAGACTTCAACTGTTCTTTTTATTTTCAATTTTCTGATAATGTTTCTGAAATAGGTAGTTTTAAATGTTGAGAGAGTTTTTTTTTTAGCCTTCTCCTGAAGTATCTTGATTCTGACATCCTTGGATAACTGTTTAGTGGAACCCATAGTTGTTAACACCAGACAGAAGAGCCACCGCAGTCAAATGCTTTAGAAGGCATGGAGTTACTTCAGAATAAATAGTTCAGCCTTGGAATTATATTAACCCACCTGACCCATTGAAGCCCTAACGAATAAACCACCTGGGTCTGGGCTTTAGTAATCATCTTTCAAAAAAGTAACAAAGAATAATCCAAAAGGGTTCCCAAACTTTTGCACTGGGCCTTTTCCATTTTTTGTATTATTTTGAAACTAAAATTTTTTAATAAAAAGTAATCTTGTGTTAAAATTTGAAGAATTGTGTAATGTTTAACTTTGTACCATTTAGAGGTCAGGTTAGTTTCTGTTCACTTAGATATTCATTTTAAAAGGCATTTTGACCAGGGGCACCCCACTGTAAATGATCAACTCAAGGTATTTCTCCACAGTGATTTTATTTTAAGCCCACATCAATTTGGCTTTTAGAACTGGGCATAGTACCATCTCCGCTGTCAACTTGGTCATGAATAACATTGTCTCAGCTGCAGATAAGGGAAAACACTGTGCTGCACTCTTTGTCAATCTCTCTAAAGCATTTCATACTGTTGACCACCTCTTGCTTTTACAAACACTTCATAATGTTGGTTTTTGATTTAAATGCTTGTGCCTGGTTCCATAATTAGCAAAGCATTAGCAATTAGCAAAGCAAATCACAGCAATTGGGGAACATCCTTTCTTTTTTTACCAATATAACAAGGTGTTCTGCAGGGATAAATTTTGGGTCCAGTCCTGTTCACTATATACATTAACAATATTATTTAATCTTTAACTAGTTGTCACGCACATTTGTACGCTGATGGCACAATTTTCTGTTGTATTGCTGACTGTATATCTACCCTTGGAAAACTTGCAGCATTCCCTTAATAGTCTGCAAGATGCACTTGTTGACCTCAAACTTATATTGAATGCACATAAAACTAAGTTAACGTTGTTTTCCAGAGCCAGAGTCATTGAGTATATCTACTGTGAATGGTCTCAACATCGAGAGAGTCACTGAATACAAATATCTTGGCATGTGGCTTGATGAGAAACTCACATTCAAATTTCATATAGATAATCTTGTTAAACTATAAACTAGCTTTTTCATGTTTAGTAGGAAAAGGATTATTAAAGCAGTTTTTCTGTCAGTTCTAGATTATGGCGATGTGATTTATAGACATGCATCTGCTTCCGCCGCTGGATTCTTTATATCATTCCGCCCTTAGATTTATTACTGGTGATATGTACGGTACCCACCATTGCACCCTGTATGAGGTTAGGTGGTCATCTCTGTCTGAAAGATGTGATAGGCATTGGTATTTATTTATCAATAAAGCCCTTCTTGAAAAACTATGCATGTATATCTCTTCTTTCTTAGACTGGTCTGTTGGTCTATATCAAACCCGCACAAATGACTGGCTTATGCTCCACATACCTCGATTCAGGACTGAAAAGGTCTGCTTTTAAATTAAACTCATTGTTGCCGTTCCTCCAGTTCAAATCTTTGAGCTTGTTAAGTCTGAGTGTAATTGTTTTGAACGTCTATTTGCACGTATCATATTTTTATTATTAGAAATGTTTTACATTTCTACTTTTGTTTATTTGTTTATTTTCTATAATTTTCTTTATCACACTATTGTAATATCTGTCCTATTGTGTTTATATCTGTAAATGAGGATTCTTCCTCAATGGTTTCTCAAGATGAAATAAAGGTTGATGATGCGGTGCCATTGAGTACTTATATGGGACAGACTCTCCTACCTGAAGCAATTCCCACCTTGCTATGGACTATCCCACCTTTCTCAAGTGTACAAGAGCATGTCCACAACTACTCCAAACCTGACCAGGGAAACTAGCAATAACACAGCTCATGTAATTAAACTAAACAAAGGGATGGCAATAGCTGTTAATTAATAGAAGTGAAAACATATAATTAAACACTGAAAGCCACAGGTTCTCTAACCATGCTGCCACATTGCTTGCCAAATAGCTTTATCCTGGAACCGTCAATAAGGGGAGCAGTTTGGGGATTAGTCCTAGAATGTGATGGACTGTGAGGTAGGCTGCGTGTGGATTAATTCTGGATAAATTGTTGAGGTGGCCAATGTGGGGATTAATCTTAAAACAGTGATGGACTATGGTTTTTCTCATTTTCCCACGAGTTGGGTCAGGGTTTCTGTCCCGTCAATCACAAAGAAGGTTCTCAAGCATCGTTTGAGTAGAAGTAGGCACTTGGTTCTTTGTTTCCCCGAAAGTTTGAAGACCCATGAACTAAACTATTTCGAGGGCACGTTCCCGTTTCTCCTCTGTGTTTCAAACCTTTATGTAACCTGAGAAAGTAGACCAGAAACTGCATGCATTTAATGCCTTTTCCATTTGTCTTGTTCAAGAGTCGAAAAGGCTGAATTGGCAAACTACTTTTATTCTTGTAGGAATCGGGCAATTCACAAAGAAACAAAGCCAAAAAATAATAATTATGGCATTCATCCTGACCATCTGCTGATGAAAAAAGAGAAACGTTTTGTCTTTTTATAGTAGAGTACAGATCATTAAACTTGGGGCGCTTGGTGGGGTTTAGATCGTTAATTTCTCTAAGCGGGTTAAGTCATACAACCTCTGTTGATTTTGCTGGACTAAGGTGTCTGTTATTCCTGAATGCCCCTGGCATTCTTTTTTAGGTCCCTGTATCCAGGAATAGAGGACCAACAGCTCTGAACACAAAAGAATGTTAGTCACCCATTGTTAACTCTACAAGAAGTTGTACAATATAGTCTTCTAAAATAACTATTGTTCATAGAATAGAAAATTGGCTGTATGGGTGGAACGCCAAACTCGGCTTTTAATTGAAAACCTATGGAGGGGTAGGGCAAAAATGTTATCAATTTATTCATGCTTTTATTCATTGTTATTAATGCTTTTTATCTTAAATTATTTAATATTTGAGTTTTTATTATTTTTAGAAATGTTTGACAGTACTTCTCCGGTATTCTTCTTCAAGAAATAAACTACAATAGACTATTAACAATGACTGGGGCTTTTGAATGTATGCTTAAGTTTAATCTTTATAGTTATATTATCCATCTATGCAGATTTTACAGTGTGTTTTACCAATGAAATTCAGGTCTCAACCACAGACAGTCATATTACCCAGTCATTTTTATTTTATGGAACTTAAAATGGATAACATTTCTCTGTGAGGATGAACACTCATTGAGTCTGTATGCTGCACATTTTGTTTCTCCGTTCTGTGTACTGGTATCTCCCTCCTATCACTCGAAGTAGATATTGTCTTTCTCCAAATAAATAAATACAGGGGCTTTGGCCTTTGGTATCAAGCGTATTCCTTTCAGATTTAGAACAGAGCAATCAGCAACGAGATCTCCGTCTCTTCCAGCGCATGAGCGTAAAGCCAGTGAACTCAGAGCAGTCGCCTTGCGTATTACCAAAATTCCCATCTCAGCCAATGAAAGATGAATGGAGCCTTTGATATAACCTTATCAATCAGCTCAAAGGGTAAATGAGTTTCAGCACATCGTCTAGAAGGCTATTCTTCTCCAGTATATATCTGTGAAATCAAATGATGCAAGACCCTATCTGGAAGCCGAGCAGCCACCAGACCTAGATAGACAAACCCCCGCCGCCGCCGCCACCACCTAAGCACACACATACAAACACAGAAGTTGTATAAAGTAACTCCTCCAGCTAGAAATGCGGTTAACAGTTCTGTTTGTCTTCACGAGAAACCGTTGATTGTCAGTGACCGGCAGTGACCGCGAATGCCTGCAGTTGAAATAATTTGAAAGGTGACTGACGTGTCTGTGTGTGGTTTACACCAACTACGGTAACCCTGCTGTTTTTCTCCAGGATTCTGCCTCTCTAAAGTTCTCAACAGACCCAAAGGAGAGTCAGGTAGGCATATAGGCATGCTCCTTCCACACTGTGGAAAGAGTCTTACAGGTGTGGCAGGGAGAGTAGTTTGAAGTGCTTGTGTTCCCTGTATTTGATGGGGTTCTCATTTTCGATTTTTCAAACCATGTTTTCCACTATTTTTGTTTTTGCCCCAGTTTTCTATGTAAAAAAAAAAAATAGTATACTTGGGCGTACTTGAAATATAATTATATAACTTCAATTAGGCTTCAAGTATGCTGAAAAACACCTTGGTATACTTTTTTTTCACATGGGTTGGAATGCTAGTTGCGTTAGACCCGTCCTATTACAGTCATCCATCGATTCGGAAAAGCAGAGACATGATGTACCATATGTGCTCTCCTCTAAAGCACGTACTACCAACCAGCTAGCCAACAAGCACAGTCAAGGTGTCGGAGGACACTTCAGTCAGCCCTGTTGAGGCTACTGGCTGCAATCGGCACTGGTGCACTCAAAATGACCTGAATTCAGATAAGATTGCTAGAAATCACGGTAAATTATAAAGTACAATTAAAATCATTATGTATAAATGATACACTTGAGAAAATGAGAATGGTCAAAAAATTATTCAAAAACTGTGTGGTTCGAACCCCTCCTCTCATCAAATACAGTATTGTTGCCGTTTTCTGTTGTGGTCTCTCCATTGCCCCTCTTGTTCCCTAGCGTGATTGCTACCAACGGCAAGCTTCACTTTCAGTAGTGTAAACCTCACGTTGGCATACTTTAGTGCTTTTACACCGAGATGCTATTGCCTATTTATGTTTGGAGATGTACACAAAAATAATGCTCAAATAAAATGTTCCAATCATGGAAAGTAATAGTTTGCACAATTGCACATTTGTACTCATCATGAAGGTATTTCAATATTTAACTTAATTTCAAGTAATAGTCATTTAATTAAATTATTTATATCACACTTTCCATTATTTTATCTGAAGATTCAATTGTGGAATATCTGACATTAATACATTATTTTTTTTAAATGATATGATATTTTAGGTACTTCTCACTGCAGTGTTGAAATGGATAGGAAGAATTTAATTCTTCAACGCATGACAATCGTTCACGATGCAACTTTCCCCAACACCAGGCTTCCTCAAATCTTGCCCTCACGATCAGTAGTCGCCTACTGCTGGTTTTCTCTTCTGGTTGATAGTCCACAGTCCAATAATGTCACTGATTGGCCAGAAATTACACTCACCTGGTACGTCAGGTTTAAATCAGTCCCTGATTAGAGGGGAGGAATGAAAACCAGAAGTACTACCAGCCACAAGGGCCAGATTTGAGTATCCCTGCCCTACAGCGTCCTCTACACTATTTTTCACCATCAGTTTGCTGATCAATATTAGTCCTGCTTCATGCATAACAAAATAAATGTTTTTGCACTGGACGTGCCTTTTCATTATAGACCTGGATTGCCAGCCCCTGTGTGAATGCATTTTGGGTTTAGAATATACTGCACATTTAGTCAATACAAAATACTTTATCCTGAAGCCTGGAGGTGTTTGCAATTGGCTTTTTAAGATCATTACTGGGCACTGTTTACTTCCCATTTATACAGCTGGATGTCTTCAGGTTTAAAATTTTACCCCTATTTCTTACTGTTTTCCCTCATTTTTTTAAAGGAAATGTGTATATTTAAGCTTTTCCCTTGAAAGCACCATCCTCTGTTTGTTTGGGAGAACACAGTTCATCATCTCTTGAAAAAACTTCAGCCAACCAGCATTTTTTCCCTACTGTGTAGTCCACCAGCTGAGCTGCGCAGCCATGGAAACAACATGCGTTTGATTCACTCAAAAAATATTTAGGCCCAAAAGTTAATACTTATGCATTTCAATTACATGTCAATTTTCCATCCAATTTGATCACTCAACTCCAATGTCAAAAAGATGATTTTTTTTCAATCTTCATGTTTCTTTCTTCTCATTCATCTGGATTAAACAGATTTATGTTGTCTTTAATTTATATGGATAAATAAAATGTTTTATTTTTGTTTTTATATACGTTTCATTTAAATTGTATGCTTAATGTTGATGAGGGGCAAAAATATTTTTTTTGCTTGGCCTTTTTTGCATAAACATTAAGCATACAATTTAAATGAAATGTATATAAAAATAAAACCAACATAAATCTGTTTAATCAAGAATGAACATGGAGAAGAAACATGGATTGAAATGTCATCTTTGACATTGGAGTTAAGTGATCAAATTGGATGGAAAATTGACATGTAATTGAAATACATAAGTTTTAACTTTTGGGCCTAAATATTTTTTTGATCGTTGGTCAGAGCAGTTGCTTTTGTATAATGAGGTGGGAATATCCCTGCCAAATGCAACCCTCCCTCCCTGTGCCATCCTAATTTCCATCCTTCAGGCATGCCACTGTCCTTAGATTGTGGTCTTTTCAATGTCACCCAACAGCCCCTCCATGAGGCATTGATGTTTAAAGCAATTTTGGTTAAACACATTGATAAAGAATACAATGGCAGTGTTTCCAACCAATGATTTTATATAATGATTTTGAGTTTTTTTATTTTTTAAAGCACTACACCACACTGCTGCCACCTTCACTGGAAAAACTCAATGAAAAGGTGCAATTCATGTATGTAGCTAAATGCTTATATAAGAGGAACAATATCTGAATGTTACATAACCACAGAGCAAATGGTATCCCTGGTGATGCACACCTGGAAAGCCAAAACAAATATTTTCTTACAGGGTTCGAACAAAAGAGGTTATGAGTCGAAGGGCCTCTGGGCATAGGGTTTAACAAAGCCGCACACAGAATGTTTGCCAAACGTTCTCCTACACTGCGCCAGGCAGGTATCCATGAGTATCGCCGATTGTTAGCTTTCATTTAAAAAATCTACAGTAGGCCAGCATTATCTTCAGTCCGAATATACGTTGGCAAGACTCCCGTCCGTCCACCAGCATATCTTTGGAAAAATAAGGTTGATGTTTTATCCATAAATTCAGAGCAAAGGTCATCCTTTTATCTGCATCCTTTTTCGCATTTTGGGATGCAGAGTGCTGACTCCGCGCTCTCGTGTCCTTTTGTGCCGACGGTTTCCCTGCGACAATCGACTTCAATGTCTTTTTTGTTGCGGCAGGCGTCGTCTCTGGCTGTGTCACTCTCTCACCTTTTGTGCCACCGATGCCGCCAGTCCGCGGGACGCAGCGGTCGAGAGACGGGGACTCGGGCCTCTGGCTTCGGATGGACTGCGGCCTTCTGCCGTTTGTGGCTGCAGCGCACTTCTGTTCAACCGGCTTACCGCGAGGGGATTACCGCAATACAATAAAGTTTCACAACAAGGCCAGAATGTGAAATAGGAAGAGGTGGGGGAGCAAGAGTCAGGTTCTCTTTAATCTTTATCTAATTGCACTGGGAGCGCATGCCATCGAGGGATTAACATTTTTCACTTTACTTTATTAGCAGGCTACTGCAATGGTGGTCTGAAACTTGACGCGTGCCGCGGTGCGATGTAATCTGACGTGTGTTCCTTAGTGTTCCGGTTTACTGGGTTGCGTAGCCAGAGCAAGTTTTCGAACCAGTCAGTGGCTTCATTTTTTATAGACTTAATTCTATGACTGCGTGACATCACCAACCGAGTGTTTATATTGGTCAACACCTATTGAGCGAGGCCTATTTGACAATTAAAAAGTCGAGCATCAGTGATGATGGTCTGTATGAGTCAGTTTATACTGTAGGGACTGTAGGGGGGTTTGGCATTGTCTTCTGACGAGAGATCCAGCAACGCACTGTCTCTGTTCTTTGTCTTTTTCTTTTTCTCCATTTGTCCTGTCTCCTACTGTTAGCAATCAAAATATATTGCTTTTCGTGGTCAAGGAGGTGGATCAAGGATACTCTTCAATTCAATTCGAATGGTTAAATCACTTTGTCTTTATTGTGTCAGCTCGAAGTCTTTACAGCCAAGGTCACCCATTCGAAACTCAACTACCACAGACAAGTTTATACATTCTATTACACCATGTACTTTTATAGGATTAAATGTCAGAATCCCACAATTCCCTCCTTTGATCCCGTCTTGGGATCAACACTATACAGCGGTAATTCAAGCTTGTATGGGTGATATCTTCACTCAATACCTGAAGCAGGTACACATTGCAAACCCAGTTTTCTTAATTTAATTTACTCTAACTATCAGGGTTATAATACTAGCACAGCGGTAAGCAATGATGTCCCACACTACCTCATGGCTCTCATTTCCTTCCTCGGTTGCAGCTGTTCTCTTTCACTAGGCTCTGTTTGGCAAACGCCAACAGCATAACTGCGCATAAAGCCACGCGAGTGTACGCGTCTCAGCGAGCAGAGGTAATGGAAACTGTCATGAGATGAAACGCAAACTGCGCCACAAACCCATTGAACTTGTCTCACTGTTTGTTCATACTGATTCATGCAGATCCAACTATAGCACCTTGTACTGAAAATGTGCCGCGAACGGTCCTCACCTTGCTTGTGTCCTAGAGCAAGGCTGGGTAGGCCCTCTCTGTCTGTAACCAGACTGAATACCATCCTCTCCCTCCTGTTGCCTAGCGTTCAGGTTTCCCCCCCACAGGGATGATAAGAAGTGGATCAATAGCGGAAGTGCAATTCAGTGTCGCGTGAGCTGCTCGCAACGGGCAAGGCCGATCTCGGCGCACTGAGGCTTGTGTCAGATCAGAGACGAGCGCGCGCCCAGAGTGGCTATTTGGCGAAAAGGGAGTCGCCGGTCACGGGAATGTCGTGTTTTTCATTTTTTGTTTTGTTCATCTCCCATCAGCATTTCACGGTGTGGTTTTCGTCCAAATGATCTCCGGCCCCATGATTACGGTAAAGCCCCACAGAAAGCGGTGACATCGCATACCATCGCTCTCATCTCCCACAATCTTTAATCTGATTATTGCGCCGCGTTCCCAGACTCGTCTGGACGCCTCACATCGCACGTTTTCCCAACATGCTTTGCAGACACGAGGAATCGCCTCTCATTGAAAATGAATGGAGGCGGTGTATTCGCACGAGAAATCCGCTCCACACCGCTTTCTGTGGGGCTTTGCCGTTAGCCCGATGGCGCCTCCCCGCCACGGCGCAAGACGAATGGGCAGCGGCGAGAGCGCCTTGAATCATATTACCCCTTTATACTAGCTTCTCCCCGCATAAAACTTTATTAGCGTGAAGTAATCTGAGCCGTATTTGGTACAAAGAGCACAGTTTGTTTAGCCCAGGAAAACGGTAACAGGCTGCTAGTTTCACGTGTTGATGTGGCAACCGGAAGAAATTGATGTATTCATATTTCCTGGGTTTTACTGTAGCTACCAGTTTGTAGGAAGATGAGTTTAAAGCATTTTTTTTTATCAGTGTATTGGTTCCCTTTAAAATGTCACATAAGAGATGGGAAGGCAGCCCTTATGCAACAAAGACCATTTGTGCTTCAGAAAGGTACTGTGGATCTCATCAGCATGCGCTCTGAAAGCAACCTACGCTATGAACTGACAAGTGATGAGACGTGCCCTCTGAAGAAGACTTGTGTGTATGCTGTATGTGTGTGTGTTATACGCTGAAGCCATCGTTTGTGCATTATTCATCGGTTTGTATATTGCTGTTTGAGCACTTGTTGAGTTATTGATTCTCTGAGCTTTTGTAAGCACAGTAAATCATTGTCTCTGTGTTATACAGACAGTCTCTTTATCATTATAGACTGACATTTTATGCAGTCTAAACCATTCCCCTGCTTTCCCTTCACCTGCAGAGTTTTATGTTAAAGTGATCGTTTACCTGAACAGGTTTTTATCTCAGGCCACCTATTATTTCATGCACACTGTGCAGTATATATACGTACAGGTAGTTTGTAGTCGACAGCGTTTCCATATTGTACCATTTAGAACCTGAACAGTGTGGCGTCATTACAATTTGACGGGTTTCTTATGGGGACGCATGTTGTATTTCAAACAGGTGGCTACTGTGTTCCTGTGCCTGAAATCGTAGCAGTTCGAGAGGCTGAAGTGGACAGCCGCACCAAAGACGAGGGAGGATGGCAGAAAATGTCGCAGAAACCCACTGAAGGGTATCCGTGTGCTTTCACAGGTACGGGGACCCGTGTGTCCTTTCACAGATACAGTCATGCCCTTTTGCTTCTTTCTGAGGAAGGACATGTTGGTGGTTATCTAGATGGGAATTCCACGGCCAGTTGAAAGATCGTAATCGCCCTGCCATTTCTCACGGTTCTCGCGCCTTTTATGTAAGCCATTGGTCTTTGTATTTGCCCTCCCTATTGCTCTCTATCTCTCTCTCGCTCTCTCTCGCTCTATTTTGTCTTCTGTGTGCGTCTCTGTCCTTATCTCCATATCTCTTCTTGCTTACTCTATCTTGCTCCTCTCTCTTTGTATTTCCTTTCTTTATTGTCTTTTCCTTCTCTTTTTTGCTCTTTCTCTCCCTCTCCCTCTCTATCCAATTCAGCTCAATTCGATAATGATTTATTGGCATCGCTGCATTTGGTACAATGTTACCAAAGCAGGTGGCAGTAAAATAGAGTAACTGGTAAGATAAATGGAAATGGAACAGGTAGAGATGGTTGTACTCTATAGAAAAATATAGAATAGTACTAACAATAATAATAATGTAATGTAACAATAATGCAACAGTGTTCTGGTCACTCGCTGTCCCTTAGGCTACGGCATTCTGACACATTGTGCTGCAAGGTGTGCTTTTTGTCCCTCTCCTAGAATGAGTGGCCTCTTTCTCATCCAGGGGCCACATGTATAAACAGTGCTGAGCAGATAAATGCCCTCAGAAAGCTGCGTAAGCAAGTTTCCATGCAGAAATTCAGATGTATAATATAACACGTGCTGTGAGAATCTGTGTACCTCTGCACGTGATGGACACCATTTGTACGCAATGTTTGGCGTCAGTGTGATATGGCGACACCGTGACAGAAAGGCAGAGGTAGAAAATGCGAAACTTCTTTTAAGCAGATTTCCAACATTCACCCTGAGCGTTCTTTTACGCATTCTTTTACTCAAGAGTTTTATACATGTGGCCCCAGGAGTGTCAAATTTTGAATTTGGTTACTGAGCCTGTACTTGGTAAGGATCAGTCTCTGCTTTCTATCTCTGACATTGGAGAGATAGTCATCCTCTCTGTTTTTGTCTCTCCCTCCCTCTCTCTCTTTCGCTCTTCCTCTGTTTCTCAGTGTCCTACGTGGAGAGAGGAAGGCAGCACCGCTGGCGGTGTAATGATGTCACCTTCCACTGCTCTGACTGGACGCTGTGTCAACAATGGGTCCAAAGCATCAGGGAACAGCTGTCAATGCTGAGTACGTCCCCTCTGCCACCTTTACACCGGCATCTGCAACACCCAGCATAATCAACACCCTAAGATTTACAAACATTTAAAGTCAAGTTTGTGTCATTAGTTTATTTTTCTAAAAAGACACTTGGCCTGGGTTCAATCAACCATTGCCCTCAACTTTATGATTTTTTTTTCTCGTCTGAAAACACGAGTTTGGTGAGTTCAGCATTAAGCAACTTTAATTACCTTGCATTACATTATGGCCATTTAGCAGGCGCTCTTTACGAGAGCAGATAATAGATTTTTTTTTTTTAAGCATTTTTTTGTTTACATGATAGTATACATTTTTTTTTACAACTGGATATATACTGAAGCAATGCCGGTTAAGTACCTTGCTCAAGGGTACAACTGCACTGTCCTACCTGGGAATCGAACCTGCAACCTTTCGGTTATAAGTCCAGTTCCTCAACCATTTCTCTTTAACCATTATACTACACTGCCGCCCAATTAACTTGCCGACCTTGAGGGAGAAATGAACAGTACCGCTTGCATTTTGTTCATGAGTTTAAAGTTAAGAATGTTGATTAGATCCAGCCATTTGTGTTTTATCATGGAAAACTTTACTCAAATGTTGTTTTTCTGTCCCAGAAGAATTGCATTCACTTGAACTTGTTGTGTTCCATTTAGAAATCAGTTTGTGGATTAGCTCTGCTGACTTGGTTTCATAACAAATATTTCTATATTGCTGGTTTCTATTTCAAAAAATAGATTTAATTAATCTATCGGGTAATGACGGTAGGTTCTCCTCACTTTTTGCTTTTGGAGTTGGGGGTAACACCGCACGCCCATCTCGCATTATTCCCGGAATGGTTTTTTGGCAGCTGAAAATGATGGTGTTATTGTCAGCCATGTTGCTGTGGCTAAGCAAATAGTCTGACTTCCATTTAATGATCAAGCTTGTTGTCATTTTGCAGCCGGCAGACCAAAGCATTTGCTGGTGTATATTAATCCCTACGGGGGGAAACAACAAGGGAAGCCGATCTACGAGGAAAAAGTGGCCCCGCTCTTTTCGCGCGCCTCAATATCCACCGACGTGATTGGTGAGTAGCTGTCAGCGGCCAACATTAACATTTAAATAAAAAGCGAGCCTTTGTGGCCGGCAAATTGATCTCTGTAGGCAAATGGCCAAGCCCGCTGAACATGGCCGGGAATATGATTTTATTTATTGCCCCATCCATCAGTAAAATACTATAATGGAAGCTCTGATGGTCGATAAACATGGGAATCCAAAGACATCAATTATTTATTGGAGTCTTTAAGGAGGCCGTGGTCCATACCAGATATTGGCACCTCGCAGTAGTGTATAACCACCATGTGACCGATGGACTACTCTGCAACAGCATGAGTGAATTTTACAGTCATGTTGGTATTTCACAAATGGGAAAACCACATGTCCCCTCCCAGCAGACGTAGAAATAATGTTTGATCTAATGACCTCGTCAATACAGATGGTCCACAGCTCCCCCAGCAAACAGCCTTATTGGGCCTGTCTTTCAGTAAATGGGCCAAAGCCATTTGAAAATGAACTAAGCCCTCTGGGTTTTTATTTGTTTGCTTTTTATTTTTTAAAATATATATAAAGGGTATTGTGACTGTTGTTTCCGTATGGTTCATGTCTTCTAAATGTTACACGTGACTAAACTACCATCGCAACTAGGGGTGGGACGATTCAATCCCATAACGATTCGATTCGATTACGATTCTTTAGGCAAGGGTTCGATGCATCATAATATCTTACGTTTGACTTCGATTCGATAAGATTCGGTTCGATTAATTTAGATACTTAAAAATGTTTTAATAGGTATGCTAATGTGATTTGATACCGATACATTCAGCAGTAATTAAATATTCAATTAGAACCTTACACCAAGTTCACAGCATTATGTTTATTGTTAAGGCATGCCATACATTTTGCAGCTGTCTGTAGCAAATAATGCAGCAATAAACATGACTAACAGTGTATTTTCTAAAGTTGCCCTATTTAGGTTATTGTTTTTCAAACAGTGTCAGACATGGTACCCTAATACATTTCCTTTATTTACAAAATGAAAATGGCAAAATGTATAACAATTACTAAACTGGGCCAAGAAAAATGAAATAGCCTATAGGTTAGTGTCATGCATAGTACTTTCCTAAATCTTAGTACGATCTAGAACTTCGGTGGAGCAAGATGCCCATCCATCCGTAGTTAAAGCTACTCTCGTAGCGTTTTGCAAGGACAGTCGAACAGTTTTCTTCACCTCTTCATACAGAGCAGGTATACATTTTTCACTCAAATATTTTCTGCATGTTATGGTGTATCTAGGTTCCACAACATTCATTTTGTGAATCGGACAGTTAACGTAGTAATAATTAATTGAACGTAAGACATTGGAAATAGTCTTACTATTTTAGTTTTTTGTCTCGAATTTAAATATCAGAAAGCACTTTACAATTAACTGTCTGGACACGGTATGTGTATAAAAACTAATAAAAACAATTATACAAAAAAATAGAACTGTTTGGCCATTTCTCCAGGAAACTCAGGGGAAGTGTCAATGACTCCCGAGTTTAGCTTGCTAACCAGCTTGCTAACGCGCTTGCTGTCCTTCACGTCAATTGTGTATCGTCGGCTCAAATGGTTTATCATGTTTGTGGTGTTGCCTGTGTATCTGATTTCTACTTGGCAGATCTTGCATATTGCAGCGGTTTTGTCAAGTACACCCTCCTTCTTTCTAAACCCAAAATGCTTCCATACCACTGATTTTCTGTTCGGAACATCGCAAATTCTGTAAGTTTCTGTCTCTTTTGTCGCACTCAGCGAGCGCGCAGCTAGCCATTTCGCTCAGATCTGTCCGTCTCATTGTCGCTTGATTCCCGCCTGTCCCTACTTTCAACTCACGCTTACGTGGGGGTTGGAGCAGAAACATGGATTGAAGCTGGTCAAAACAGTTTTAAAAGTAGTCGTGTCTCAGAAATATATATTTTAAATAATTTTTGAATAAATGAATACACGTGCACATTAATTTAAAATGCGATATTAATCGATGCTTATCGATTCGAATCTTACAGATCGATGCAGTTGTATTTACACATTCGGATGCATCGGTGCATTGTCCCACCCCTAATAGCAACTGGTAAAATACCTTGGTCAAAAATAAACAGCAACAGCCTATAAATACATTCGTGGCCTCACTGCTGGAGGAAAATATGGATTGTGAATTATGGTACTGGTGTGTGTGTGTGTGTGTGTGTGTGTGTGTGTGTGAGCGTGCGTGCTCACATGTGTGTCTGTCTGTGTGTCTGTGGTGGAATTAGTTGATTATTTAAATCAATGGTTGTTATTGGTTTTGCAGTTACTGAATATGCGAACCATGCCAGGGACCATCTGAAGGTGGATGCAGACATAAAGAAATATGATGGGTAAGTGTGAACCAGTATGAATGGCAGCGGGATATCACAAACGCCTTTTATAACCATGATCAGCATGTTACTGTTATCTGTGTGTGGCCACCAAAGAGCTGTCTTCTGTTTTAGAGCATAAATGTGGTCAGAAAGTATCTGCTGTATATCATACACGTGTTATAGTGGAACAAAATGGCCGCAGTTCCTGGGAGAGAGTACTGATAGTTTGAGACTGGAGCTACAGCTGACAGTAAAGAGCACTTTGCTAGGAAAAGCCACCGCTAGGAAAAATGCTAAAATGCCTGGTCATGATGTGTTCTCATCCACTGTAACTTACCATGCTATTATGGCAAAGCCCTTTAAAACATGTTTCTTATTTTTCCTCAAGCAAGACTTTAATCTGAACTAATGTTTGAAAGGGAAGGCTGTGGGGTGTACTTTGATATGAGAGCAGTGAGCATAAACACAGTTAGCCTGTCTAAAATGGGTTCTTGTGGCTCATGTGCTCCTGTTGAGCAGAGTCACGCCCTGTCCCTCAAGGGGATAGATTTTAAACAACATTTGGCTAAATGGACTTGGCAGCTGACCCAAAGTTTTCATCAGCACTGAGGGTCAGATAACAGCTTATTTATCACGGCCCGGAAGCCAAAGGGATTCAACTGATTATGTCCATGGACTACTTTTTGTGATATGCATACCTTTTTGTTTTGTGTTAATAACAGTATAGATTGTGTTAATAGCAAATACTACCCCATCCCCAAAATAATAACCCTCAAATCAAAAGCATACTTGAAATGAAGGGCATTTTATGGGGCTATATTGTGTCCACAATTTTTATTTCAGAAGTCACAAGTGATGTCTGTGTGATGTAATGATAGGGTGTGGGGTGCTATAGGCTGTAGCTCTAACACAGTGTAATGAGAGAGAGAGAGAGAGAGTGGTGCTTTTGGCTGTAGCTCTAACACAGTGTAATGAGAGAGAGAGAGAGTGGTGCTATAGGCTGTAGCTCTAACACAGTGGAATGAGAGAGAGAGAGAGTGGTACTATAGGCTGTAGCTCTAACACAGTGTAATGAGAGAGAGTGTGGCACTATAGGCTGTAGCTCTAACACGGTGTAATGAGAGAGAGTGTGGTGCTATAGGCTGTAGCTCTAACACAGTGGAATGAGAGAGAGAGAGAGAGAGTGGTACTATAGGATGTAGCTCTAACACAGTGTAATGAGAGAGAGTGTGGTGCTATAGGCTGTAGCTCTAACACAGTGGAATGAGAGAGAGAGAGAGAGAGAGAGTGGTACTATAGGCTGTAGCTCTAACACAGTGTAATGAGAGAGAGTGGTGCTATAGGCTGTAGCTCTAACACAGTGTAATGAGAGAGAGAGTGGTGCTATAGGCTGTAGCTCTAACACAGTGTAATGAGAGAGAGAGAGAGAGTGGTGCTATATGCTGTAGCTCTAACACAGTGTAATGAGAGAGAGAGAGAGAGAGAGAGTGGTGCTATAGGCTGTAGCTCTAACACAGTGTAATGAGAGTGTGGTGCTATAGGCTGTAGCTCTAACACAGTGCAATGAGAGTGTGGTGCTATAGGCTGTAGCTCTAACACAGTGTAATGAGAGTGTGGTGCTATAGGCTGTAGCTCTAACACAGTGCAATGAGAGTGTGGTGCTATAGGCTGTAGCTCTAACACAAGTCAAGTCAAGTCAAGTTTATTTGTATAGCACATATTCATACAATTGAATGCAATTCAAAGTGCTTCACATAATAATGAAAGGGACAAAAGAGATTGATTTGACAATACATCATTAACAGTTTAACAGTTTATAATAGAGAGTTTATAATAACACAGTGTAATGAGAGTGTGTGGTGCTATAGGCTGTAGCTCTAACACAGTGTAATGAGAGAGAGAGTGGTGCTATAGGCTGTAGCTCTAACACAGTGTAATGAGAGTGTGGTGCTATAGGCTGTAGCTCTAACACAGTGTAATGAGAGTGTGGCGCTATAGGCTGTAGCTCTAACACGGTGTAATGAGAGAGAGAGTGGTACTATAGGCTGTAGCTCTAACACAGTGTAATGAGAGAGAGAGAGAGAGTGGTGCTATAGGCTGTAACTCTAACACAGTGTAATGAGAGAGAGAGAGTGTGGTGCTATAGGCTGTAGCTCTAACACAGTGTAATGAGAGAGTGTGTGGTGCTAGCTCTAACACAGTGTAATGAGAGTGTGTGGTGCTATAGTCTGTAACTCTAACACAGTGTAATGAGAGTGTGTGGTGCTATAGGCTGTAGCTCTAACACAGTGTAATGAGAGAGAGTGTGGTGCTATAGGCTGTAGCTCTAACACAGTGTAATGAGAGAGCGAGTGGTGCTATAGGCTGTAACTCTAACACAGTGTAATGATAGAGTGTGTGGTGCTATAGGCTTTAGCTCGAACACAGTGTCATGAGAGAGTGTGGTGCTATAGGCTGTAACTCTAACACAGTGTAATGAGAGTGTGTGGTGCTATAGGCTGTAGCTCTAACACAGTGTAATGAGAGAGAGAGTGTGGTGCTATAGGCTGTAGCTCTAACACAGTGTAATGAGAGAGAGAGAGAGTGGTGCTCTAGGCTGTAGCTCTAACACAGTGGAATGAGAGAGAGAGAGTGTGGTGCTATAGGCTGTAGCTCTAACACAGTGGAATGAGAGAGAGAGAGAGAGAGAGAGAGAGAGAGAGAGAGAGAGAGAGAGAGAGAGAGAGAGAGAGAGAGTGGTGCTATAGGCTGTAGCTCTAACACAGTGGAATGAGAGAGAGAGAGAGTGGTACTATAGGCTGTAGCTCTAACACAGTGTAATGAGAGAGAGTGTGGTGCTATAGGCTGTAGCTCTAACACGGTGTAATGAGAGAGAGAGTGGGGTGCTATAGGCTGTAGCTCTAACACAGTGTAATGAGAGAGAGAGTGGTGCTATAGGCTGTAGCTCTAACACAGTGGAATGAGAGAGAGAGAGAGAGAGTGGTACTATAGGCTGTAGCTCTAACACAGTGTAATGAGAGAGAGTGTGGTGCTATAGGCTGTAGCTCTAACACAGTGTAATGAGAGAGATAGAGAGTGGTGCTATAGGCTGTAGCTCTAACACAGTGTAATGAGAGAGAGTGTGGTGCTATAGGCTGTAGCTCTAACACAGTGTAATGAGAGAGCGAGAGAGAGAGAGTGGTGCTATAGGCTGTAGCTCTAACACAGTGTAATGAGAGTGTGGTGCTATAGGCTGTAGCTCTAACACAGTGCAATGAGAGTGTGGTGCTATAGGCTGTAGCTCTAACACAAGTCAAGTCAAGTTTATTTGTATAGCACATATTCATACAATTGAATGCAATTCAAAGTGCTTCACAGAATAATGAAAGGGACAAAAGAGATTGATTTGACAATACATCATTAACAGTTTAACAGTTTATAATAGAGAGTTTATAATAACACAGTGTAATGAGAGTGTGTGGTGCTATAGGCTGTAGCTCTAACACAGTGTAATGAGAGAGAGAGTGGTGCTATAGGCTGTAGCTCTAACACAGTGTAATGAGAGAGAGAGTGGTGCTATAGGCTGTAGCTCTAACACAGTGTAATGAGTGTGGTGCTATAGGCTGTAGCTCTAACACAGTGTAATGAGAGAGAGAGTGGTACTATAGGCTGTAGCTCTAACACAGTGTAATGAGAGAGAGAGAGAGAGTGGTGCTATAGGCTGTAACTCTAACACAGTGTAATGAGAGAGAGAGTGTGGTGCTATAGGCTGTAGCTCTAACACAGTGTAATGAGAGTGTGTGGTGCTATAGGCTGTAACTCTAACACGGTGTAATGAGAGTGTGTGGTGCTATAGGCTGTAGCTCTAACACAGTGTAATGAGAGAGCGAGTGGTGCTATAGGCTGTAACTCTAACACAGTGTAATGAGAGAGTGTGTGGTGCTATAGGCTTTAGCTCGAACACAGTGTCATGAGAGAGTGTGGTGCTATAGGCTGTAACTCTAACACAGTGTAATGAGAGTGTGTGGTGCTATAGGCTGTAGCTCTAACACAGTGTAATGAGAGAGAGAGAGTGTGGTGCTATAGGCTGTAGCTCTAACACAGTGCAATGAGAGAGAGAGAGAGTGGTGCTATAGGCTGTAGCTCTAACACAGTGGAATGAGAGAGAGAGAGAGAGTGGTGCTATAGGCTGTAGCTCTAACACAGTGGAATGAGAGAGAGAGAGAGTGGTGCTATAGGCTGTAGCTCTAACACAGTGGAATGAGAGAGAGAGAGAGAGTGGTACTATAGGCTGTAGCTCTAACACAGTGTAATGAGAGAGAGTGTGGTGCTATAGGCTGTAGCTCTAACACGGTGTAATGAGAGAGAGAGTGGGGTGCTATAGGCTGTAGCTCTAACACAGTGTAATGAGAGAGAGAGTGGTGCTATAGGCTGTAGCTCTAACACAGTGGAATGAGAGAGAGAGAGAGAGAGTGGTACTATAGGCTGTAGCTCTAACACAGTGTAATGAGAGAGAGTGTGGTGCTATAGGCTGTAGCTCTAACACAGTGGAATGAGAGAGAGAGAGAGAGAGTGGTACTATAGGCTGTAGCTCTAACACAGTGTAATGAGAGAGAGTGGTGCTATAGGCTGTAGCTCTAACACAGTGTAATGAGAGTGTGTGGTGCTATAGGCTGTAACTCTAACACAGTGTAATGAGAGAGTGTGTGGTGCTATAGGCTGTAGCTCGAACACAGTGTAATGAGAGAGTGTGGTGCTATAGGCTGTAACTCTATCACAGTGTAATGAGAGTGTGTGGTGCTATAGGCTGTAGCTCTAACACAGTGTAATGAGAGAGAGAGAGAGTGGTGCTATAGGCTGTAGCTCTTTTTAAGGACTACAGATGGAAATTAGCTCTTCTGCTAAATCTGGTGTAATCATCTCTTTGTTTTATTTGAAACAATTAATGTATATGCACACTGTCCTTTATAACTTCAATAAAACTAAAACTAAAACAAACAAAGTGTAATGAGAGAGAGAGAGAGTGGTGCTATCGGCTGTAGCTCTAACACAGTGTAATGAGAGAGAGAGAGTGTGGTGCTATAGGCTGTAGCTCTAACACAGTGTAATGAGAGTGTGTGGTGCTATAGGCTGTAGCTCTAACACAGTGTAATGAGAGTGTGTGGTGCTATAGGCTGTAGCTCTAACACAGTGTAATGAGAGTGTGTGGTGCTATAGGCTGTAACTCTAACACAGTGTAATGAGAGTGTGTGGTGCTATAGGCTGTAGCTCTAACACAGTGTAATGAGTGTGGTGCTATAGGCTGTAGCTCTAACACAGTGTAATGAGAGTGTGGCGCTATAGGCTGTAGCTCTAACACGGTGTAATGAGAGAGAGAGTGGTACTATAGGCTGTAGCTCTAACACAGTGTAATGAGAGAGAGAGAGAGAGAGAGAGAGTGGTGCTATAGGCTGTAACTCTAACACAGTGTAATGAGAGAGTGTGTGGTGCTATAGGCTGTAGCTCTAACACAGTGTAATGAGAGTGTGTGGTGCTATAGGCTGTAACTCTAACACGGTGTAATGAGAGTGTGTGGTGCTACAGGCTGTAGCTCTAACACAGTGTAATGAGAGAGAGTGTGGTGCTATAGGCTGTAGCTCTAACACAGTGTAATGAGAGAGCGAGTGGTGCTATAGGCTGTAACTCTAACACAGTGTAATGAGAGAGTGTGTGGTGCTATAGGCTTTAGCTCGAACACAGTGTCATGAGAGAGTGTGGTGCTATAGGCTGTAACTCTAACACAGTGTAATGAGAGTGTGTGGTGCTATAGGCTGTAGCTCTAACACAGTGTAATGAGAGAGAGAGAGTGTGGTGCTATAGGCTGTAGCTCTAACACAGTGTAATGAGAGAGAGAGAGAGTGGTGCTATAGGCTGTAGCTCTAACACAGTGGAATGAGAGAGAGAGAGAGTGGTGCTATAGGCTGTAGCTCTAACACAGTGGAATGAGAGAGAGAGAGAGTGGTGCTATAGGCTGTAGCTCTAACACAGTGGAATGAGAGAGAGAGAGAGTGGTACTATAGGCTGTAGCTTTAACACGGTGTAATGAGAGAGAGAGTGGGGTGCTATAGGCTGTAGCTCTAACACAGTGTAATGAGAGAGAGAGTGGTGCTATAGGCTGTAGCTCTAACACAGTGGAATGAGAGAGAGCGAGAGAGTGGTACTATAGGCTGTAGCTCTAACACAGTGTAATGAGAGAGAGTGTGGTGCTATAGGCTGTAGCTCTAACACAGTGGAATGAGAGAGAGAGAGAGAGTGGTACTATAGGCTGTAGCTCTAACACAGTGTAATGAGAGAGAGTGGTGCTATAGGCTGTAGCTCTAACACAGTGTAATGAGAGTGTGTGGTGCTATAGGCTGTAACTCTAACACAGTGTAATGAGAGAGTGTGTGGTGCTATAGGCTGTAGCTCGAACACAGTGTAATGAGAGAGTGTGGTGCTATAGGCTGTAACTCTATCACAGTGTAATGAGAGTGTGTGGTGCTATAGGCTGTAGCTCTAACACAGTGTAATGAGAGAGAGTGTGGTGCTATAGGCTGTAGCTCTAACACAGTGTAATGAGAGAGAGAGAGAGTGGTGCTATAGGCTGTAGCTCTTTTTAAGGACTACAGATGGAAATGAGCTCTTCTGCTAAATCTGGTGTAATCATCTCTTTGTTTTATTTGAAACAATTAATGTATATGCACACTGTCCTTTATAACTTCAATAAAACTAAAACAAACAAAGTGTAATGAGAGAGAGAGAGAGTGGTGCTATCGGCTGTAGCTCTAACACAGTGTAATGAGAGAGAGAGAGTGTGGTGCTATAGGCTGTAGCTCTAACACAGTGTAATGAGAGAGTGTGTGGTGCTATAGGCTGTAGCTCTAACACAGTGTAATGAGAGTGTGTGGTGCTATAGGCTGTAGCTCTAACACAGTGTAATGAGAGTGTGTGGTGCTATAGGCTGTAACTCTAACACAGTGTAATGAGAGTGTGTGGTGCTATAGGCTGTAGCTCTAACACAGTGTAATGAGAGAGAGTGTGGTGCTATAGGCTGTAGCTCTAACACAGTGTAATGAGAGAGAGAGTGGTGCTATAGGCTGTAACTCTAACACAGTGTAATGAGAGAGTGTGTGGTGCTATAGGCTGTAGCTCGAACACAGTGTTATGAGAGTGTGTGGTGCTATAGGCTGTAACTCTAACACAGTGTAATGAGAGTGTGTGGTGCTATAGGCTGTAGCTCTAACACAGTGTAATGAGAGAGAGTGTGGTGCTATAGGCTGTAGCTCTAACACAGTGTAATGAGAGAGAGAGTGGTGCTATAGGCTGTAACTCTAACACAGTGTAATGAGAGAGTGTGTGGTGCTATAGGCTGTAGCTCGAACACAGTGTAATGAGAGTGTGTGGTGCTATAGGCTGTAGCTCTAACACAGTGTAATGAGAGTGTGTGGTGCTATAGGCTGTAGCTCTAACACAGTGTAATGAGAGAGAGAGTGGTGCTATAGGCTGTAGCTCTAACACAGTGGAATGAGAGAGAGAGAGAGTGGTACTATAGGCTGTAGCTCTAACAAAGTGTAATGAGAGAGAGAGAGAGAGAGTGGTGCTATCGGCTGTAGCTCTAACACAGTGTAATGAGAGAGAGTGTGGTGCTATAGGCTGTAGCTCTAACACAGTGGAATGAGAGAGAGTGTGGTGCTATAGGCTGTAGCTCTAACACAGTGGAATGAGAGAGAGAGAGAGTAGTACTATAGGCTGTAGCTCTAACACAGTGTAATGAGAGAGAGTGTGGTGCTATAGGCTGTAGCTCTAACACAGTGTAATGAGAGTGTGTGGTGCTATAGGCTGTAGCTCTAACACAGTGTAATGAGAGAGAGTGTGGTGCTATAGGCTGTAGCTCTAACACAGTGGAATGAGAGAGAGAGAGAGTAGTACTATAGGCTGTAGCTCTAACACAGTGTAATGAGAGAGAGTGTGGTGCTATAGGCTGTAGCTCTAACACAGTGGAATGAGAGAGAGAGAGAGAGAGTGGTACTATAGGCTGTAGCTCTAACACAGTGTAATGAGAGAGAGTGTGGTGCTATAGGCTGTAGCTCTAACACAGTGTAATGAGAGAGAGAGTGGTGCTATAGGCTGTAGCTCTAACACAGTGGAATGAGAGAGAGAGAGAGAGTGGTACTATAGGCTGTAGCTCTAACACAGTGTAATGAGAGAGAGTGTGGCACTATAGGCTGTAGCTCTAACACGGTGTAATGAGAGAGTGTGGTGCTATAGGCTGTAGCTCTAACACAGTGGAATGAGAGAGAGTGTGGTGCTATAGGCTGTAGCTCTAACACAGTGGAATGAGAGAGCGAGAGAGTGGTGCTATAGGCTGTAGCTCTAACACAGTGGAATGAGAGAGAGAGAGAGAGTGGTACTATAGGCTGTAGCTCTAACACAGTGTAATGAGAGAGAGAGTGGTGCTATAGGCTGTAGCTCTAACACAGTGTAATGAGAGAGAGAGTGGTGCTATAGGCTGTAGCTCTAACACAGTGTAATGAGAGAGAGAGAGAGTGGTGCTATATGCTGTAGCTCTAACACAGTGCAATGAGAGTGTGGTGCTATAGGCTGTAGCTCTAACACAGTGTAATGAGAGAGAGAGAGAGAGAGAGAGAGAGTGGTGCTATAGGCTGTAGCTCTAACACAGTGTAATGAGAGTGTGGTGCTATAGGCTGTAGCTCTAACACCGTGCAATGAGAGTGTGGTGCTATAGGCTGTAGCTCTAACACAGTGTACTGAGAGTGTGTGGTGCTATAGGCTGTAGCTCTAACACAGTGTAATGAGAGAGAGAGTGGTGCTATAGGCTGTAGCTCTAACACAGTGTAATGAGAGAGAGAGAGAGAGAGTGGTGCTATAGGCTGTAGCTCTAACACAGTGTAATGAGAGTGTGGTGCTATAGGCTGTAGCTCTAACACAGTGTAATGAGAGTGTGGTGCTATAGGCTGTAGCTCTAACACAGTGTAATGAGAGTGTGTGGTGCTATAGGCTGTAGCTCTAACACAGTGTAATGAGAGAGAGAGTGGTGCTATAGGCTGTAGCTCTAACACAGTGGAATGAGAGAGAGAGAGAGTGGTACTATAGGCTGTAGCTCTAACACAGTGGAATGAGAGATAGAGAGAGAGCGGTACTATAGGCTGTAGCTCTAACACAGTGTAATGAGAGAGAGTGTGGTGCTATAGGCTGTAGCTCTAACACAGTGTAATGAGAGAGAGTGTGGTGCTATAGGCTGTAGCTCTAACACAGTGGAATGAGAGAGAGAGAGAGAGTAGTACTATAGGCTGTAGCTCTAACACAGTGTAATGAGAGAGAGTGTGGTGCTATAGGCTGTAGCTCTAACACAGTGTAATGAGAGAGAGAGAGAGAGTAGTACTATAGGCTGTAGCTCTAACACAGTGTAATGAGAGAGAGTGTGGTGCTATAGGCTGTAGCTCTAACACAGTGGAATGAGAGAGAGAGAGAGAGAGAGTGGTACTATAGGCTGTAGCTCTAACACAGTGTAATGAGAGAGAGTGTGGTGCTATAGGCTGTAGCTCTAACACAGTGTAATGAGAGAGAGAGTGGTGCTATAGGCTGTAGCTCTAACACAGTGGAATGAGAGAGAGAGAGAGTGGTACTATAGGCTGTAGCTCTAACACAGTGTAATGAGAGAGAGTGTGGCACTATAGGCTGTAGCTCTAACACGGTGTAATGAGAGAGTGTGGTGCTATAGGCTGTAGCTCTAACACAGTGGAATGAGAGAGAGAGAGAGAGAGAGAGGTACTATAGGCTGTAGCTCTAACACAGTGTAATGAGAGAGAGTGTGGTGCTATAGGCTGTAGCTCTAACACAGTGGAATGAGAGAGAGAGAGAGTGGTGCTATAGGCTGTAGCTCTAACACAGTGTAATGAGAGAGAGTGTGGTGTTATAGGCTGTAGCTCTAACACAGTGTAATGAGAGAGAGAGTGGTGCTATAGGCTGTAGCTCTAACACAGTGGAATGAGAGAGAGAGAGAGTGGTACTATAGGCTGTAGCTCTAACACAGTGGAATGAGAGAGAGAGAGAGTGGTACTATAGGCTGTAGCTCTAACACAGTGTAATGAGAGAGAGTGTGGTGTTATAGGCTGTAGCTCTAACACAGTGTAATGAGAGAGAGAGTGGTGCTATAAGCTGTAGCTCTAACACAGTGTAATGAGAGAGAGAGAGAGAGAGAGAGAGAGAGTGGTGCTATAGGCTGTAGCTCTAACACAGTGTAATGAGAGTGTGGTGCTATAGGCTGTAGCTCTAACACAGTGCAATGAGAGTGTGGTGCTATAGGCTGTAGCTCTAACACAGTGTAATGAGAGTGTGTGGTGCTATAGGCTGTAGCTCTAACACAGTGTAATGAGAGAGAGAGTGGTGCTATAGGCTGTAGCTCTAACACAGTGTAATGAGAGAGAGAGTGGTGCTATAGGCTGTAGCTCTAACACAGTGTAATGAGAGTGTGGTGCTATAGGCTGTAGCTCTAACACAGTGTAATGAGAGTGTGGTGCTATAGGCTGTAGCTCTAACACAGTGTAATGAGAGTGTGGTGCTATAGGCTGTAGCTCTAACACAGTGTAATGAGAGTGTGGTGCTGTAGGCTGTAGCTCTAACACGGTGTAAGGAGTTGAGTAAAACTGAACTTAGCCTTTGGCCGTCGGCAGGGTGGTCTGCGTCGGGGGCGACGGCATGTTCAGCGAGATCGTTCACGGGCTGGTCTCGCGGACTCAGGTGGACTGTGGGGTGGACCAGAACTGTGCAGAAGAGAAGCTGGTGCCGTGCAGAATCCGCATCGGCATCATTCCTGCAGGTATTTTTTATTCCATTACACATTTGATATGCAGTGTAGAAAAAGCCTTGAGATCTCATTTGAGATATGTGGTTGGTTATACAAAATAATATATCAGTAAAATAAAATGTGCTCAGAAATATTTTTTCCCCATTCTCTGGTTAGGATTAATTTGGTCTAAGGAGATTGATTACTGTCATACTCAATTAACAACACATTTAAGTTCTTGGGAGCCAATCCATGTAGAAGCCAATCCATTTGGCATTTAGAGAGGGTTACCTGGCAACCATCTGAGCATGTGTTACAGTGTTGGGTTCCTGGCTGCAGCAACGGATATCATGATCCATCGGGAGCTGGGCTATTACTGACGGAACTGGGCCCTGCTCCTGTTCCTGCTTGACTGACCTCGACACCACATTAAATCCAACCATTTTCATGCTTTGTCCCAAACGTTCTGAAGTACACAATTTCAGCAGAGCTTTTTCCCTTTTACTTTTTAAAAATCTCCATCAGTTTTAATGAATACCAGTGAATTCTGGAGACAAAACATTCAATGGACCATCGTGTGGCTCAAAGCCAAGGACAAATCACATTACAGTTAGTGAATATTGAATCTGTGCTTCAGACAGAAGAATGTTCGGGAAACACTGTCAAGTGGTAATATTACCAGTATTGTTCGCCTTTTCAAATTGTTGCAGTTACTTAAACTGAAGTTACTTAAACAGCATGAGGTTCTGACCTTATGCTCAGTGGCGCCGCCAAGGGCGGGCCAGGGGGGGCCACGGCCACCCTGCTAAAATCGCTGGCCCCCCCCCACTGCCCCCCCCTCGCGGCTCGCGAGTCGCATATGCATAATATGCTTCCGAGTCTGCATTTTTGTATATAATGTATATTTTTTTATATACTACAACAACATAATAGAATTCCTAAAATTCAGTTATGGCTTTTGGTTTTGGTGTGCCACCCCAAGATTTTCAGTGCCCCCCCCCCCCCCCCTGGCCCCCCCTATGAAATATTTCTGGGGGCGCCACTGCTTATGCTACCATATTTGTTTGTTCATTTTCTCAGTATTTATAGTTTTTTTTTGTGGACATAACGTCTTATATTGGTGCACAGTGTTGTGTTACCTGAATACTACCAAAACATCCTATCCCATGTCCAAGATGGCGCTACCCATGCCCAGTGCATGTGTGTTATTCTCTGCCTGTGTTCATGCAAGAGCAGGCGTGTCGTTGAGCGCGTTGGTGGGAAGTGAAGCGATTGCTCATTCTGTGACCACAGCACTGCTGTACACCGGTTAAAGCGGCAGTGCGACAATAGCTGTGTGAGTCACCTTCAGAATTTTGAATGAATATCATGTTGCTAAGGGACAGCGGAGAGTTGCATAGCAACTGCACGGCACCATAGCTATAACGTATTTGGAAAAGGCAGAGGTCCATCATTCAAAAGTCTATTACAGGGTCCATGTCATCCTTTTAAATTGATGAAAGTGGGCATAAATTACAAAACTTGGCCCATTGCTTTCCGGGTAAGATGTGATTTATTCCCAGCACAAGACGATGCTGGCGATAATAATAACAACACCAAAATCATTTACGCTCCCAGAAGTGGAATGAAAAGCAAGGGCAGCTTTTGCCTTGTCTTTTTGTAGCTTTTGATCGTGGAATGGACTGCCTCAAACAATTATGTTTGCTCCCTCCGGCTTTCGCTTTAAGTTTTAATTAAAAACTCACTTTTTAAAATCTTGCTTTTAATGCCTTGATTTTTCTTTAATTGTTCTCTAGGTCTTGAGTACCTGTACAGCAATATTACTTTAATTTTTCTTAAAAATTTTTTTCTTCCTTTTTAAATGGTTGTGCTACTGTTTCTCCCAGTGAGTCACTTTATCCGCCATGTTTGTAAAGCACTATAATCTACTATAATGCGCTTGTTATTTTTGTAATTAGTATTATGTTTTACTGTATTATTATTTGCATAATTCTGGTCAGGGGCCATGGGTAAATGGCAGTCGTCCACCTGAGAATGAAACCTGGGAATCAAACGTGCTGCTTTCTGTTCAGCATGACTGCCGCCCCTGTACTCAGAACCCTCAGGGATATTACAAACCTTTGCTTTTGCTCTGCTGGGCTTTTCTTTTCGGGGGGAGGGGGGTGCTTGTGCTTTTTTTCATTTTTATGTGTGTGTGTGAGTGAGTGAGTGAGCGGGTTTTTTGGTCCTCTAGTTTCCCACTCTCAAACGTTACGCAAACATAAAATCACGACCCGGTTTATGACACAAAAGCTATAGAACACAGTAAAAGCTCATACTCTGCAAAGACCAAACAAACAGGTTTTGAAGTCAGATCTCTTTGTCAGTCTGGCACAGGTCTTTTTCCCCCTCACTTTGTCCTGGGCCTAAGTGCTCTGGGCAATGTAAGTGTAAAACGTTTCCATTATGTCTTCAGTTAGCCGGTGCTTCCTCAGGGCCTTGAGCTGTCCGAAATGATTACCTTAAAATGCATAAGCCATGGGTGAAGGATAACGTGTCTCCTTCCATATTATGTATTCCGGAAGTGGCAAGTGTTTGTCTCTCGGTTAGGTTGCACAACAGCGATGAACAGGCAACCCACGTTGGACCCTGTGCCTGTCTTGTTCGGCTGTGTCACACCGTAAACCTCTAAAGGTTTGCTGTGGTTGCTGAAAATAAGTGGATGGATGTTGTGAGTTTTGTATCCTCCTAACTTCTGTAGAAATGAATTCTGAATTCAATTAGTCTCTACCAGAGCTACACCTTCATCTTCATTATTTACTTATGGAACCCTCATCATCCAATAATATTACATTCTGAGTACCTGATTATGCCAGTGACTATGTTTACAGGCGAACACTTATTCAACCCGAATATTCTAATATCCTCAATATAATTGAATAGTGAAAACTTAATATTGAGTAATATAAGCATCCTATCTGGAATATACCTCCTACCTGGAAATAAGCTTACATTTGCACATTGCCCAAGGAATCTTTCTTAATTCACTCCCTAGCTTACCATCACGTCTGCAGCCAAATAGCTCGCATTCTGCAAGCACATTTCTGTCCCCAAACACATGAATATAATTCAGTATCTGGATGAGAGAAAGCAAACTGTGATGTTGCTGAGAAAATTGTTGTGAGTATTGATGAGAATGATCGTTCACAATATGCTGTTTTGCAAGGTAAGCAGAAGTGAGCATCTTTGCCAAATAATGCACATTACAGGGGTAATTCACTCATATCCTACAGGGTTTCTATGTAAAGCTCTGATTAACATATATACAGGAATATCAGCAGCCATTTTGAATGGCTTTTTCACTTTTTTGAAGTCCCATAGTAAACATTGATTAAAAAAATTCAATGGGGAATGTAAGCTTATGTTATTTTTACCAGTCAAAATTCAGAAAAATGTAAAATATAAACTATGCATGTCTGGATCAGATACAAAGCTACCTTTATGTCAGTGAAATGAAAGTACAGGTGCAGCTAAAATAAATTTGAATATCGTGAAAAAGTTCAATATTTTTTGTCACTCATTTCAGAAAGTGGAACTCATATATTATATAGATTCATTACACATAGAGTGAAATATTTCAAGCCTTTATTTCTTGTAATTTTGATGATTATGGCTTACAGCTAATGAAAACCCAAATTCAGTGTCTCAGAAAATTAGAATATTGTGAAAAAGTTAAATATTGGAAACTCATGGTGTCACACTAATCAGCTAATTAACTCAAAACACCTGCAAAGGTTTCCTGAGCCTTTAAATGGTCTCACGGTCTGGTTCAGTAGGCTACACAATCATGGGGAAGACTGCTGACTTGACAGATGTCCAGAAGACAGTCATTGACACCCTCCACAAGGAGGGTAAGCCACAAAAGGTCATTGCTAAAGAAGCTGGTTGTTCACAGAGTGCTGTATCCAAGCATATTCATAGAAAGTTGAGTGGAAGGAAAAAGTGTGGTAGGAAAAGGTGCACAAGCAACAGGGATAACCGCAGCCTTGAGAATATTGTCAAGCAAAATCCATTCAAGAATTTGGGGGAGCTTCACAAGGAGTGGACTGAGGCTGGAGTCAGTGTATCAAGAGCCACCATGGACGAATCCAGCACATGGGCTACAAATGTCGCATTCCTCATGTAAAGCCACTCCTGAACCAGAGACAACGTCAGAAGCGTCTTACCTGGGCTAAGGAGAAAAAGAACTGGACTGTTGCTCAGTGGTCCAAAGTCCTCTTTTCAGATGAAAGTAAATTTTGCATTTCATTTGAAAATCAAGGTCCCAGAGTCTGGAGGAAGAGTGGAGAGGCACAGAATCCACAGTCAGTTTCCACAGTCAGTGATGATTTGGGCTGCCATGTCATCTGCTGGTGTTGGTCCACTCTGTTTTCTGAAGTCTACAGTCAATGCAGCCATCTACCAGGAAATGTTAGAGCACTTCATGCTTCCTTCTGCTGACAAGCTTTATGGAGATGCTGATTTCATTTTCCAGCGGGACTTGGCACCTGCCCACACTGCCAAAAGTACCAAAAGCTGGTTCAATGACCATGGTATTACTGTGCTTGATTGGCCAGCAAACTCGCCTGACCTGAACCCCATAGAGAATCTATGGGGTATTGTCAAGAGGAAGATGAGACACCAGACCCAACAATGCAGACGACCTGAAGGCCGCTATCAAAGCAACCTGGGCTTCCATTACACCACAGCAGTGCCACAGGCTGATCGCCTCCATGCCACGCAGCATTGATGCAGTAATTCATGCAAAATAAGCCCCAACCAAGTATTGAGTGCATAGAAATGAACATACTTTTCAGAAGGCTGACATTTCTGTTTAAAATATCCTTTTTTATTGATCTTATATAATATTCTAATTTTCTGAGACACTGAATTTGGGTTTTCATTAGCTGTAAGCCATAATCATCAAAATTACAAGCAATAAAGGCTTGAAATATTTCACTCTATGTGTAATGAATCTATATAATATATGCGTTTCACTTTCTGACGAGTGACAAAAAATATTTAACTTTTTCACGATATTCAAATTTTTTGAGCTGCACCTGTATATTACTCAAATGTTGCAATGTGCTTTTCGAGATTGCTGTAAAATAGAGGAAATAATGCCAAGCTCTCATTGCTCTGAAGTCCCATGTCAGCTCAATAAAAGCTGTAGCTGGCAGCATTGTAACAGGCTCATTGTTTACCCTCCCCCCCCCCTTTCATTATTATATATCTGTTTATTATTCAAACATGGCACAAGGAGTCCTCAGTGTAATTCAGTGTTATTTATGTATTTATTTTTATCAGGAGTCTAAACGGCAGGAATGATACCACTCCCTCCAAATGCTTATCTCTTGCTGATCAAGCAAATATCTGGCCCCGGTAATAGACCTGCTGATCTGTACGATGAAGGCTGTTTAGAAAATTTTCCTTTGGGGTTTCCAACCTCCTCCCTCTTTTTGAACGGAATGGCAGATTGGCTTTTAGGAAGTACCGTGCGGATACATTTGTAATATTCATGTCGCTGTTCTTAGCCTTTGATGACTCATGTTCTGAGTATAAAGTGCTTTCCATAATGCTCGCTGATGCTTCTTTTTTAAAAAATGTTTCTTTCTGTCGTAGCACTCTGAGGCGCCTTGTCTGAGCCATTAGCGACCTAGCAGGCTGCGGATATTAATGGCCCTCTTTAACCTTGAGAGTAAAGCACTTTGTGAACCGAGTGTCACTTTCACGTTAGACTCAATGTGCCGCACGAACACCCATCGCTGAATCTCTTTTTAATCCAGGTTCAACCGACTGCATTTGCTATGCGACAGTAGGCATTAATGACCCCGTGACCTCAGCCTTACACATCATCGTGGGTGAGTATTATCCCCAGACGTGACCGAAGCCTGCACTAGACAGATATATGTGTGCTATCTGTGTTCAGGGTCTCCCTGCTGTGCTGTCAATGAACAAACAGGTCAGGTAGAAGGATATTTTCTGTCTACCATCCTTTCAATCTTTTATAATTTATTATTGTCACAGACACCCTTATCGAGACTTGCATAGTTTTCTTTTTCCAATTATACGAATTGATATAATACATGGTATATTATTATTATTGTTGTTGTTCTTGTTGTTATTATTATTATTATTATTAGTAGTAGTAATAATCTACTACTACTAATAAGATATACAGTGCCCTCCACAATTATTGGCACCCCTGGTAAAGATGAGTAAAAAGAGTTATAAAAACTTCTTTTTTTTTGTGAATTAGCTTAATCTCACACTGAAAAATCCAACCTTTAATTGAAGTTAATTTATTCTGAGAAAAAAAATCCCTCATCAAGAAATAGTAATTTTTAACAAAACCATGTGCGCCACAATTATTGGCACCCCTATAATTCTTATGAACAAAAATTGATGAGAGTAGGGCCTTGCGGTGGTACAACGGTAAGAGCGCCGACTTTCAGTTGCAGTTGTACTTCAGTTGTACTGCAGTTTGCACCCCAGTCCTGCCAGATCCGAGCATGGCCGGTGCCCTGTGGGAGCTACAATTGGCGGCTGCTCCCGTGTGGGGGGAGGGGCTTGGAGAGAATCACTGCGCATAAAACGGCCCTGGGCGGTCAGGAGCACAAGGAGTCACGCCCTGAAGGGGATGTGGGCCTTTTTTTTCCTACTACGCTGACCAGGTGTGTTGTGGGCGCGCGATTCTCTTGCGGCTGTTGGGGGGGAATTTAAAATAGGGGTTCAATTGAATTGGGGGCTAAAAAAAAAAAAAAAAAAAAAAAAAAAAAATAAATAAATTTTTTTTTTTTTTTTAAATATAGAGTGTTTTAGGAACTTTCAAGCAGTAATCCATGACTTCCTGTTTCACTGGGGTATAAATATGAGGTGACACAGAGGCCTATTCTCTGATTCATATACATCAACATGGGAAATATAAGAGAACACAAATCAAATGAGGGAAAAGTGTGTTGAGCTTGTCAGGGAATGGCTATAAAAAGATAGCTACTCAACTGGAAATGCCCATATGTACCGTTAGGGCAATACTTAACAAGTTCAAAGCAACTAAAACTGTTACTTGCCTGGAAGAGGACCCACGTTTATTTTGCCCCCATGCACAGTGAGGAGGATGGTAAGAGAGGCAAAACAATCCCCAAGGATCACTGTTGGAGAATTACAGAAGAAAGTAGCATCTTGGGGTCATCAAGTCTCCAAAACTACCATTAGACGTCACCTCCATGCCAACAAATTATTTGGAGGGCATGCCAGAAAAAAGCCTTTCCTGTCATTTCACCACAAACGTAAGCGCCTGGAGTTTGCTAAATGCTTTTACTATAACTTTGACTGGAACCGTGTTCTATGGTCAGATGAAACGGAAATTTTGCCTTTCGGCAACCAACACTCAAGGTGGGTTTGGCGTAAAAAGAAGGATGGCTATACCGAAAACAACCTGATTCCCATGGTGGAGGTTCCATGATGTTGTGGGGCTGTTTTTCCTCCTAAGGAAGGAAATGTACCTTGTTAGGGTACATGGCATCATGAACTCCATGAAATACCAGGACATTTTAAATCTGAATCTGGCTGCCTCTGCCAGGAAACTAAAACTGGGTCGTCGTTGGATCTTCCAGCAGGACAATGATCCAAAACTACGTCCAAATCGACACAAAAATGGTTGACTGAACACAAAATCAAGCTTCTGCCATGGCCATGTCAGTCCCCTGACCTGAAAACCTATGGGCTGAGCTGAAGAGGAGAGTGCACAAAAGAGGACCTAGGACTCTGAATGATCCGGAGAGATTCTGTAAAGAGGATTCCTTGCTCTGTATTTTCCAACCTTATTAGATATTACGGGAGAAGACTCTGTTTTAAGGGAGGTTGTACAAAGTATTAAGTGCAGGGGTGCCAATAATTATGGCCCACATGGTTTTGTTAAAAATAATAATTTCTTGATGAGGGATTTTTATTTTCTCAGAATAAATGTACTTCCATTAAAGGTTGGATTTTTCAGTGTGAGATTAAGCTAATTCAACGGTGAATTTTTTATAACCCTTTTTACTCATCTTTACCAGGGGTGCCAATAATTGTGGAGGGCACTGTATAAATATATATATAAGAGAGAACTAGGAGGGAAATACTTTCTATGTCAAGCTCCAATGTTCAAACTTCAAAAGAATATAGTGAAGGACCAACCTTCAGATGCAAAAATAGTTTTATTTCATTTAGTAAAAAACAAAACATTTCTCTCCTAGTTCTGTCTCATCTTGTAACCACCAGCACCTCGTTGATAGAGACATGTTTGTGAAAGGCTTTATTTTTTCTATACATGTAATCTTAGCAGAGGCTCTTGTCCAGAAGATGCATAGCTTCATTTACACTTTTATACAGATGGAGATTTCACAGAAGCAAGTCAGCTTATTTTGCTGAAGGGTACAATGGTGTTTCCCCCACTGGGAATAGAACTAGCAAAGTTCTGGTCACAATCCCAGTTGAACCACTAGGCCGCACATCCATTCAGTAGTCAAGTTCACAGGTGCAGCTGCTGTCCCACAGGGGATTGTAACCTATATCCCCCTGGAGGAAAGCCAAGATCATTAACTCCAGTGCCGCCCCGCTAGCCCTTAGAGAAGCCCTGTCCTACTTACTTGTGCAAACTCTGGTAAAGTGAAAGAAATGGCTCCATTTTAGATCGAAGGGGGAGTAAGGCTGCTCAAAGCACCTCGCTCACAGGGTGTTGTTCTGGGGACTTCCTCTGCAGGGGACTCCCAGCCTCTGGACGTCTGCTCGGTCCACCACAACAATACGTTCCTCCGGTATTCGGTCTCCCTGCTTGGGTACGGTTTCTATGGGGACGTGCTTGCCGACAGCGAAAGGAAGCGATGGATGGGGCCGGCCAGATACGACTTCTCAGGTGAACACGCTTATTAATGAAGGAGTAGCGACACAATCCGCTTTGCCTGTTATTTCCGCGTGCTTCTGTCCGCTCTACCGTCTCTGAAGTCATGAATTTCATTATGTTTTGACATTGCAGGTGTGAAGACGTTTCTGACACATCGTTACTATGAAGGGACTGTATCGTTTTTACCAGCTACAGATATCTTGGGGACTCCTAGGGACAAGACCAAGTGCAGAACTGGGTAAGTAAGCCATAAGATAAATTAAGCTGTAGCTGCAATAACGCTGTTCACCTACATATATTACAACATTATATTAAATCATTTAGTTGCTTTGCAGAAACACAAGTGGCCTTGGCTACGTGTTGTCGTAGAAGTGAGGATTAAGTAAAAATGCGTTTATATTCTGAATCCAGCTGTTCTAGCACTCCATGCCCTCGATAAAATGCCCAGCACTGAATATTGGATACTAAACCGTACATTTCATTATATTTCATGGATTTCATTTAATAATTCTTATTAAAAATGTCAATCATCAATTAAATCACCAAATTTGTTGATAGGTGACATTAACCTGGTGGATCAACCAACAAGTCTAAACAAAGTCTAAATCAGGTCTTAAAATTGAGTAGTTTTATTACAGGAAAATATGGAATAATGAATTGTAATCATGCATTCATTGATGAACGTAGGCTCACTGCTTATAATTTACAAAAAGAAAGAAGACATTTAAACATTAAATTGAAATTACCAGAAAAGAAAGAGAGATCGATAAGCCAGAAATTGCCAGTATTACCCTCTTCCGGCGCAAAAGGAACAAAATTGTAAGAACACCAAGGACCAAGGAAAAACTTTTCTCTGTCTGTCGACTCCACTGCGCAGCGTGACACTCACGGCTCAACACTCAACTTTCACGGCTCCAAAAACTCCACAGTCCCCACTCAAATCCAGCGCCACTACCAAGTGCCCTGACTCCAACTGCCTCATCTAAGTGCAGTTATATAAGTTATATAAGTGCAGTCTAAGTGACTACAAAACAGTTTGAACTCTTTCTTTCGGCCTCCCCCTAAGTGCCTTACCCAGCAGGGAGGGGATAAGGTGTGAAAAGGGGGGGGCATCCTTTATGGCAAGGCTGACTCATCTGAAATGGAAACTTTAATTAAGAAATAGTCTGTCTCATGTTGTTCATATCCCCATGATATTATTATTAAAAGATTCAGGGTTTTAACATCTTTCCAACGGCACTAAACAACCCTGGGTCAGAACAAACAACTCAGGTTGACCACTCTCAACCTCTACAAAGAGACATTTTGCTTCTGCTTTTAATAACGGAAGTTGAATGATTGTTGTACAAAATATTACTGTCCATGTGACAACACCAGTGGTACCACCTCTAATATTCGATTGAATCTGGAGGTAAAAAGGTAAATTACAAATGGGCAGGCCCCTCACAACCATTATCTGCATAGACATTTAGACTTTCAATTGATTATTTATATAAAATGTCGCCGATTGGCATTCAACGTAAAATCAAAAGGGAAAGCTTAGAAAGATATTCTAAGCCACGCTGGGCCATAAATACTTTCTTGTTCTGGCTTTTTTTAGAGGTAATAAAACTCAGTATATATAAAACTTACAGTATGGTGCCCTAGATTGTATAGACAGATAATGAGCTGAGGACATTTCCCTTGATGTGTGTGTGTGGGGGACAGAGGCGGAGAGACAGAGACAGGAAGAGAGAGAAACAGAGAGAGAGAGCAACATTAAAGACAACATCCTGACAGTGTTTTTTTAATGTTATCCATGAATGCAGCCAGAATTAAAGCAGTTTGGTAAGTATCTCGCACGAGGTTGCGTGGCATTTTTGCACTCGGGCTTTCAACCTGCAGCCTTCTGGTCACATGCTTGGTTTTCTATCCACTACACCACAGAGAAAGAAAAAAAGAAAAATGCAGACATTTATTCCATTATTCCAAAAAGCTTCACCCAGGAAATATGCGCTCAGTCCTATGTGGTCCTAAGGAAGACCCACATACTGTATGTGAAATGTGTTCATTCTACTGACAGGCCATCTCTCCTGGTTCCCCCTGCAGGTGTTACATCTGCCAGCATAACGGGAAGCTCCTCTCCGAGGAGGCGCAGCTCTACAAGATGGAGGAGGATATGTCCTGCAGCGGTGAGAAGCTGGCATGCGCCCATTCCTCTTTACAGCCTTTTGTGTGTGTCTTTGTGTTTGTATGTGTGTTTGTGTGTGTCTCTGTGCGCTTGTGCGTGTGTGTGTGTGTGTGATTATGGCATCTCCAGTGTTTGTATCAAAAGGGGAAAAACAATTGTGTTTGCGTCCTGTGGGGATTTAGGCATCCCAGTTACTGTGTCTCCGCTGTCTCCCAACAAAGCTGCATGTCTTCCAGGGAAGATTGCGGTTCTCCCCTGCAAATCTGTCCGCGAGTTTGGCCTTCCCATCTATTATAACATCGAGCCAAATGGCAAGCGAGTGCCCAGCAGATCAGCGCCAGGGGAGCGCTTGCTTTCATCACGAGCCACACATTATCTCTGTCGCTCAGTGATCGCGGCGTGCCGAGCAGAGACTTTTGGGAAAGTGTCACGCAAGCGCGGAAAACATGATTTGTGTTTGCTTATGCGGAGCGACAGATAAGCTGTGTTTACTGGAAAACAACAGATCCCGCTCCCGCTCCCTAATTGGCAGTTTTGCATGTTGATCTCCGGAGCGTTTCCTCTGCACCGACCGGGGGGGGGGGGGGGAGGAGGAAGTGGCTCCCGTGGGGCCTGGTGGGGATGTGGGAGAGAGGGGCTACCCTCTTAATCAGAGCGGTTGCGTCCCCGCCAAACCCTGACTGCAATCTTCCCATTTGAGTGAGCAGCCACATCATTATTGCTCCTTTTGGAGTGGAAATATCACTGTGACTACAAAAAAAAAAAAAAAGCAGTGGCGGCGTGGGACGAGCGCAGGCTGCCTGCAAATGAGATTCCCAGAATGCAACAGTGACACTTGAAAGGCAGAGCGGTGATGCAGGCAGTGGAGCCATATTCTGTTTTTGTTCTTTTGAAATGTCATTTTAAAGTAGTGTTCCACAAGTAGTGTACCATTAAGGAGAAAATGCTAAAGATAGTTGGCACATTTCTTTGTCCATTTCAGTGCTTTTAACTCCATCATTTTGCACTTGATTTACTTGACTGTTCTCTTGAAACCCAGATTTTTATGACTCCTAGATGTAAAAATAAGTGCAAATTATGACTAAAATCTTTAAACAATTAGATGTTTTGGTATGGGTGACTTTTAAAAAAAAAATTTAAAGTCATTCTTTTGACACTATTTTAATCTCAGTTCTCAAAGGGGCTAGGGCTGGAAATTTGTTTAACATCAGTCTAACATTTGTTGATGTAAAATACAATATTAATTGTATGTCTTGGGAGTATGAGTAGTTTAATTACTTATTTTGTTCTCTAACTTCTTGGTTATGATGATGTAATATGCTGTAGGAGAGTGCATGGTGTATCTTTCTCATGGCTGTGTGTTGAGTGAGTACAGTATCAGTTGAGCTTCTCTTTTGCTTGCATGCTGTAGAGATGGAGGGTGATTGGCGGATGATTCGTGGGAAGTTCCTGGCCATAAACGCTGCCAGTATGAGCTGTGCCTGCCCTCGGAGCCCAAAGGGCCTGTCACCTGCCGCTCACCTGGCCGACGGCACCAGTGACCTCATCCTCATCCGCAAGTGCTCCCGAGTCAACTTCCTGCGTCACCTCCTGCGCCACACCAGCAAAGACGACCAGGTACGTTCACTCCTACTGTCCACACCAGCAAAGACGACCAGGTACGTTCACTCCTACTGTTCACACCAGCAAAGACGACCAGGTACGTTCACTCCTACTGTCCACACCAGCAAAGACGACCAGGTACGTTCACTCCTACTGTCCACACCAGCAAAGACGACCAGGTACGTTCACTCCTACTGTCCACACCAGCAAAGACGACCAGGTACGTTCACTCCTACTGTCTACACCAGCAAAGACGACCAGGTACGGTCACTCCTACTGTCCACACCAGCAAAGATGACCAGGTACGGTCACTCCTACTGTTCACACCAGCAAAGACGACCAGGTACATTCACTCCTACTGTCCACACCAGCAAAGACGACCAGGTACGGTCACTCCTACTGTTCACACCAGCAAAGACGACCAGGTACATTCACTCCTACTGTCCACACCAGCAAAGACGACCAGGTATGGTCACTCCTACTGTTAACACCAGCAAAGACGACCAGGTACGGTCACTCCTACTGTCCACACCAGCAAAGACGACCAGGTACGTTCACTCCTACTGTCCACACCAGCAAAGACGACCAGGTACGTTCACTCCTACTGTCCACACCAGCAAAGACGACCAGGTACGTTCACTCCTACTGTCTACACCAGCAAAGACGACCAGGTACGGTCTCTCCTACTGTTCACACCAGCAAAGACGACCAGGTACGTTCACTCCTACTGTCCACACCAGCAAAGACGACCAGGTACGTTCACTCCTACTGTCCACACCAGCAAAGACGACCAGGTACGTTCACTCCTACTGTCTACACCAGCAAAGACGACCAGGTACAGTCACTCCTACTGTCTAAACCAGCAAAGACGACCAGGTACGGTCACTCCTACTGTCCACACCAGCAAAGATGACCAGGTACGGTCACTCCTACTGTTCACACCAGCAAAGACGACCAGGTACATTCACTCCTACTGTCCACACCAGCAAAGACGACCAGGTACGGTCACTCCTACTGTTCACACCAGCAAAGACGACCAGGTACATTCACTCCTACTGTCCACACCAGCAAAGACGACCAGGTACGGTCACTCCTACTGTTAACACCAGCAAAGACGACCAGGTACGGTCACTCCTATTGTTCACACCAGCAAAGACGACCAGGTACGGTCACTCCTACTGTTAACACCAGCAAAGACGACCAGGTACGGTCACTCCTACTGTTCACACCAGCAACGACGACCAGGTATGGTCACTCCTACTGTCCAAACCAGCAAAGACGACCAGGTACAGTCACTCCTACTGTCTAAACCAGCAAAGACGACCAGGTACGGTCACTCCTACTGTTAACACCAGCAAAGACGACCAGGTACGGTCACTCCTATTGTTCACACCAGCAAAGACGACCAGGTACGTTCACTCCTACTGTCCGCACCAGCAAAGACAACCAGGTAAGGTCACTCCTACTGTCCACACCAGCAAAGACGACCAGGTACGTTCACTCCTACTGTCCACACCAGCAAAGACGACCAGGTACGTTCACTCCTACTGTCTACACCAGCAAAGACGACCAGGTACAGTCACTCCTACTGTCTAAACCAGCAAAGACGACCAGGTACGGTCACTCCTACTGTCCACACCAGCAAAGATGACCAGGTACGGTCACTCCTACTGTTCACACCAGCAAATACGACCAGGTACATTCACTCCTACTGTCCACACCAGCAAAGACGACCAGGTACGGTCACTCCTACTGTTCACACCAGCAAAGACGACCAGGTACGTTCACTCCTACTGTCCACACCAGCAAAGACGACCAGGTACGGTCACTCCTACTGTTAACACCAGCAAAGACGACCAGGTACGGTCACTCCTACTGTCCGCACCAGCAAAGACAACCAGGTACGGTTACTCCTACTGTTCACACCAGCAACGACGACCAGGTATGGTCACTCCTACTGTCCAAACCAGCAACGACGACCAGGTATGGTCACTCCTACTGTCTAAACCAGCAAAGACGACCAGGTACAGTCACTCCTACTGTCTAAACCAGCAAAGACGACCAGGTACGGTCACTCCTACTGTTCACACCAGCAAAGACGACCAGGTACGGTCACCCTGTCTCCCACTGTCCAGGCTATCAAAATGGATTAAGTATAACCACACCCACTGTCTACCGTGATTACCGTGGTGGCCCCGCCATCCCCAATGTACGCATCATTGGTTCGTTGCATGCGTCTCCATTGGACTCCAAGGCTCTTCGTTTTCAGCAAGACTTAGACGAATCTTCAGGATTATACATGTAGAATCTTGGCAGACTGGTTCTTTGATTTCCCATTGGCTCCACTCACCCTTTTACATGGACTCATCAGGCTCCATTAACCGCCCCCTCTGGAGTCCCCGGCTTGGAAAGGCACCGAGCGTCCGCCCTCCCCTCTTGTGTATCCAGGTGTGATATAATATCATACGTGTAATGCGTTAAACAGGCGGCAAACATTTTTAATGGCTTCTCGATTTCTTGCGAAGATAACCGGGCTCTTATAGACTGGAGTGCAGTGTCACCTGCAGAAGTGCCCAGATGTCCCGTTCCCCTGAGCGAGGGATCAGAGTTCCATCTGAACTCTATATATTACAGGACGTGAGTTGTACCGGAACTCGTAAAATCGTTAGCCTAGTTTCCCCGTCTATTTCCGTTCAGTGTCTTAATGCACTGCTCTTCTTTGTGTTCCGCCATTTTCCAGGAGGTCAGCTTGATTGCCTTTTAAGGGGTTGTTATACTTTTGGATTCCCACTAGGTAAATGTCCATTGTGTAGCGTTGTGTGAAGACTTGAATGTAATTGGCACTATACAAAGTAATACTGATTGGTTGGCTGGCTGCCTGTCTGATGGACTGACAGGCAGACAGACAGAGAACATGGCCCAGCAAGGCTCAAATTCACAAGCAGAACTTTTTTTGCAACACTGAGCATGGTTTTATGGTCATCGTACTGGAGAGTCAAGAGTTCCCTCTAAAATGTAAAGGAGACATTAAGGATCTACCTCTGGAGTACAGGGACAGGTAGTAGCACTTGCTTGGTATTCCTGACTGTCCTGAGGCCAGGAGAGAAGGTTCTGGGCACTGAGGTGTGGAGGATGGTGGGTCGACCGAGATAGAGGGAAAGAAAAAGAGAGAGAAACAGCGATGGAAAGAGTGGGAGGTAGGGGGAAAGAGTGCGGAGGAGAAGGAATCACTCCACACTGTGCTTACAGGCCATTTGGCTGAGGCGACACTTGCTTACTCCGGGTTCACCTCGGGTCACACGCGCTGCCCGTGCACTTGTCATAAATATCTCCGTCCCGCTAAAAGCGCCGGATCATTGTTTCATCAGGGCCGCTGGCGGAGAACACCATTTCGCAAAAACAGCCTTGAAGGGAATGAGAGGGGAAATGAAGCAGGCTTTGAGCAGGCGGTAATGACTGCAGCAGCCACTGCTGTAGGATTAAGAGCCCAGTAAATAAATCTGCACTTTGCCACAACGCTTTAAGAAAATAACATGCATGAATACAGAGAAGCTGGATTAATAATGGGATGTGTGGTTGAATAAGTTGTGGGGTTACTCTGCCTGAAGACAGAAAACACATTTGATGTTAAACTAATAGGCGGGGGTATGTTGCCTGTGTGCTGGGTCCGCCTTTGTGATTGGCATCATCCTAACTCTACGCCCCCCCCCCCCCACCTCTTCTTCTTTCCCCACAGTTTGACCTGGCCTTCGTTGAGGTGCACCGAGTGCGCAAGTTTCGCTTCACTCCCAAGCAGTGCGAGAGCGACCTGGAGCTGGACCTGAGAGAGGGCGGGGCAGGGGGCGGGAAGAGGCTCTTCAGACGGATCTGCAGAGACCACCCGGCCTGCGGCTGCACCCCAGTCAACAGCAGCTGGAACTGCGATGGAGAGATTCTCCCCCATGCCGCCATCGAAGTGGGGTATGCCTATGCTAAAGCTCCTAGCCTTTTATGTACCTGTATGTATGCAAGTGTGAGGCGCGACTGACTGAATTTCAGCTTTTGGACAATGTAAATAAGCATTGCTGCCAATTTCGTGCCAACTGTTGGCAAAATATGAGCCTGTGTGTTACTTTCACCTGGACTGTGGGAATGGCAGTCTGTGGGGGTGTACATCTGTGTGTGCGTGTGTGCGTGCGCAGCGTGCGTGTGTGTGTGTGTGTGTGTGTGTGTGTGTGTGTGCGCGTGGGAGAAAGTAAGTGTCGTGTCAATCATTTTTGTATCCAGGCTCTAATGGATGATATCTGACAGAGAGGCACTTAGAATGCATTAGCGCGGCGATGGCGCATTCTGTCACAGCGGGCCTTCAGCGAGCGCATCGGTGCACTGCGACTTGTAGAGAGCCTAATCCCCGTAATTTTAAGCAGTTTTAATGGTCTCCGGCGCTTTAAGCTGCGATTTGTTTCCTAATCACGATGACATTGTTCATTTCCGTCTTCGGAGAGGAACGCACCTGGGACGGCGTGGCTAATTTGTGAAGTGTTCCGCGTTGGCGGTCCCTCTAATTCTTTCAGGTGAAAAGTCCTCAGCGGAGGCCCAGCTGCAGATAACACTTCTTTAGATTCTTAAATGAAGAAAGCGCCGTCAAAATGTTCCGCGTGCATTTACAAAAGTGAAAGTAATCTTCACCAGCTAATGTGATCAAAGAGATCCAATTTAACTCATATTCAAAGTTCAAATTAATTCAGGCATCTTTCACCCTACTCTTTTATGTGACACACTTTAGTTAAAAGTAGTTCAGAACTTTTCGTGCTCAGGTTCTATAGCAATAAAACAATTTAATAATCATCTAATGCTACGAACATTATAATCTCCCCTTGGTGTGAAAGGGAACACCACACAATCAAAAATAAAAGTTCAGAGTTAATGAACGACTAATTAAATAAACATCTCTTGTGCAGAAGATAGGGTTAATCTCCACTTGGCTTAAAGGCAACGGCGCATGATGAAAAATAAACACGGGAAGCCTGGAGATTAATAAGTGCGTTGGTGGTTAGCATCATTTAACCTTGGCCTCAGGACTCAATGGAAGCCGGTGTTGATGATTGTACGCCAGAGTAGGTGTTGCACAATGCTACCAGCTAAGTGGAGCTTCCCCCTTCACTCTAAAGCCATTTTCAGATGATAAAGGTACTGTGTAAATGCAGTCCATTACCCATTATCATTGATCCCGACCACGGTTTTGTGCTTGAATTGCCCTCACAAAATGGATAGGATCCAGAGAGTGACAGTTATTTTCAAAAAATGCAGTCAACATAATGGAACTCTGCCATATTTTGGGCCGCTGTTTTTATTTGGCTGATGTCCTGGATGTATTGGATGAATTACAGCGCATTCTACAAGTACAAAACAAAATAGACAGGCACAATACAGCCCACAGTATATGACCACCATGAAGCCAACAAAGCAATCGTACTGAGATAAAGCCTAAATCCCTAAATGTAACAAATCCAGCATAAAGCATAGCTACAAATCATGAATGCATCTGCGATACAGCCATTTTAAAGTGTACTCAGGAAAGCACATGATACACAGCCCATTCCCAGATGGGACAATATGCCCCCAAGCAATACGTTCCAGTATAAAAAAGGGACGCGCCATTCACAAATGGGACACTCCCATTTCAAAAGGGATGTTGCCTTCCCAAATGGACAATATGGTCCCAAACAATACGTTCCAGTCCAAAAAAGGGGAAGTACCATTCTCAAGTGGGACACTCCCATTTCAAAAGGGATGTTACGTCCTAAAATGGGCGGATTTTATATGTAACATGGGTGTGGCCTCATCCAGATGGTGAATGAGTATATGAAGGTTGTGCAGTGTTGGATGGAGGTGCACAGGTAGGAAGTGATGCAACACGGGTTGCCACGCCCAGCAATTGGCTCCACGCAGGAACCCGGATCCCCCCCGCTGCCGTGACGATCCCGGTCCTTTCACACGAGCCGATTGGCTCGCTGTGGCTTTCCCTGCTCGCGGCGCTGCAAGAATCATTACAGTCTATCTGGCGGCAGGGCGGCGGCAATCAGCAGAGATTTAGCCCCTGTACCGGCTGAGAAATCTCTCAGTAGCATGACCGCACGCCGCCGAATTCATCACTCGTCTAATGCACCGTTGTAACCAATCAGCGAATTGTACTTTGTCAATGATGCATGACTGTGTAATGTCTTTAATTTAATGGCCTTCCCACCGTTAAAAGCGCACTCCCTTTTAATTAAATTGAAATCCATTCGCTCATCGCATTTTTCCTCGCCAGTAATTGTTCTTGAAGTGAGTCAGCAAGTGAACCCGGGTGTTCGGATAACCGATGACGATGCGGCGGTCAGGAGGAGTTTTGCGCAGGCCGCACACGTTCTTTCAGCGTGGTGGCAGTGCACACCCTGGGAGGGGAGGGTTGAGGAGAACCAACAGAGCCCTCTGCCGCAGTTCCCAAGCCGTCGACAGCATCTTGAGCACATTAAGGCTGTTTGTGTGCGTCCTGCGGTTCTCTGCATAGCATATGCCCTTTCGCCAGGAAAAGAGTGGCGTCAACTTGGGAATCTCGCAAGATGATCCTCTTTCTTACGTTATATGAAATCCTTGATGAATCTATGAAATTGAATGCTACAACGTAAGCCAGGGGTGTCCAATCTTATCCGAAAAGAGCCGGTGTGGGTGCAGGCTTTTGTTCTAGCCCAGCACTAAGACGCCTGATTGTACTTATTGAGGTCTTGATTGAAGACTATGATTAGGTAATTCGTTGAACCGGGTGTCTTAGTGCTGGCCCTTTCGTATAAAAATCAGTTGTAATGCTTTGTAAGCTGCCCAGAATAGTCAACTGGCACCCAAATAACAACAGTAATGTGTGTTCCTGAGTGCCTATGTGAGGACAGGAGCTCAGGATGAGTACTGGCTACACTGCAGGGAACTGTAGCGTAGATACTGCCGGGTTTGAGCCTGGGCTATGCTGTTACCTGCCACTATCAGGTCTCCACTGTGGTGGAACACAGTTACCGTTGACCTGCCAGGAGTAGGGTGGATATTAGTCTGCCGGGGGTTTCTCGGGTTACCGCTGGATTCTCTTCTCTCGAGGGTGTGGAATCCACCCGCAGGCTGGTAGCTGTCGTCATTGACACTGTACACCCTGTTCAAGCCGGGGAGGAGCCCATGGGAGGGGTGTATGGGAGGAGCCCATGGGAGGGGTGTATGGGAGGAGCCCATGGGAGGAGCACATGGGAGGGGTGTATGGGAGGAGCCCATGGGAGGGGTGTATGGGAGGAGCCCATGGGAGGAGCACATGGGAGGTGTGTATGGGAGGAGCCCATGGGAGGTGTGTATGGGAGGAGCCCAAGGGAGGGGTGTATGGGAGGTGTGTATGGGAGGAGCCCATGGGAGGAGCACATGGGAGGTGTGTATGGGAGGAGCGTATGGGAGGGGTGTATGGGAGGAGCCCATGGGAGGAGCATATGGGAGGGGTGTATGGGAGGAGTAAATGCTCCATGCTAAAATGCCGCCTTGCCGCACACAATCGAACACGTGAATTATTCATGCTGCAATCTTTATGCAAATTATTCAGGGTGGCAGGAGAGACGATAACTGAATCCAAATTCAGAAGAAATAAAGTGGGCTGGGAGTATATTAAAATGGTAGTAATATCTGAGTATAGATGCATTTCTGTTACAGTATCAACTTTGAATATCAATTAGTTTCAAGAGGCCGCTGTTCTTTGAAAAAAAGGGGATACAACATTTCTAGATTTGTCATTATGTCTGTCTACCGAAAGTCAGTGAAAGATGTAGAACAAATTATTTCAGTTACAGTGTCATTGTGTTGTATCGTACTGCATGTTATCTCACAATATGAATTCCGCAACGCTAAAACCAACTTGAACTTCATTCGTTTTCCCAGTGTGCACTGCCAGCTGATTCGCCTTTTCGCGAGAGGGATCGAGGACCAGCCCCTGTTCGAGGACTTCGGCGCCCCCTCCGTAATATAGCCCTCCAGGGATTGCACAGGGATTGCACAGGGCTCAGAGATCCCATAGAGGTCACATTGGTTGGTAGCCGCACTGCTGTCACGCTGCTACATTCCTCCACACCTGCATTACCAGCCCCCCTCCCCACCCCCCGGTTAGTTCGGTGGCTGTGATTGGTTGTTTGGGTGTAGATGTGACATGTGTCGGGTACACTGAATGAAGCGTGAGTCGTTCTGCAGAGGAAGCTCTGTGGACTCTCTGTTGGCAGCACACATTCAGCTGTTGCCTTTTCCATTTAACACTGAGTTTCAGGTTCATTTTTCCTAAAGTGCAGTGGCTCAGATAGAGGGGTCGGCGTTACCGGACATAAGCCGTGGTCAGCAAAACCACTGTGTATTCGGTTCTGGTCTTCCCTTTTTCTCTGTTAGAATGGCTTATTTATTTGTTTGACTGTTACAATATCAAGTCATTTAATGTAAGCTTGGTTGTGTATATAAGCTTTTTCGATTCAGAAAACAAGCTTTTATTTAAAAATATTTATTTAAACACCGCTGCCTTGCCGCACACTATAGGAAACGTGAATTATTCATACTACAACCTTGCTAAATCATTATTCAGAGCCAAAAATTTGCTGGGGGAAATGGTCCAAAACTACCAGAAAAGTAATAATTCTGCATACCGTTATCTCATAGTCAACTGCACACAACATATTTAAAGTGACTGTGCATACACCTCCATACGTAGGTTTTAACGGGTTTTAAATCTCCAAATACAGTGTACCGGACACATGTCATATTTTAATACTCTGTCATCACTGTGACATGTGACGTTAAAACATGCCATACCTGTGTACGGTTAATACTTTGACCAAACCAACACCCAGCAAACGGTTTACAGGTGAGCCACTGTTTTAACTGGCATTGTAGCAGTTTGTAGCTCTAGCAATGTTGTGCTAATTGATTTCTATTGCCTGCACTGAAAAATGTCACTAGTTTAAATAGATAGGGTTTGAGTAGTGAATCTGCTAGATGTCAGTGTAACTTCAACTGTAGCATCAGTCTGCAAGGTTCTTTAAAAAAAGAAAAAAAAACTCAATGAGGGTAATCAACAATTATGAAGTAATTATGTTTTTTTTTTTGCACTGCTTGTCTTTGAATGTTATCTGGTATTATCCTTTATGCAATCAATACCATTAGTGATATCTGTATCCTCCTGTAGCCTTGCTATGACTGAGGGAAGTCAGCCCTGGTTTTGGGGGGATTTGGGGTTCAGTCTGTAAAGTAAACCTTGGGTTGGTCCTGGAAATGAGAATGTAACTACTTATCCTCAAACATATAACTAATTGGCTCTTCAAACTCCTAATTCTTCTGACGATAGGAAATGGAAACGAGACCAAGGATACGCGTTGACCAAAATATACAGTAAAGGTCCAAGATTACTGCATGCTGTGTGCCTGCTTCGTACTCGAACCAGTTGCACTAAATTTTAGATGATAAATCTTTATGCTGTATTTGGCAGAATAGATAATGTTTTTAACTGGACAGAGGTGTCCACTGTGTAGTTTTCCAGCTTTTCCTTCTCAGGAGCTGCCCCAGGTAATGTTGATGCGGTGCAGCACTAGCAGGGCGATGCACCTTAGCACTTTTAAACTGTTAAAGTAAATCTCCTCTCACCCCTGAGACTTGGAGCTCCAGTAGAGCAGGCCTCTGACTGGAGCTATTCTGTCAGTGTGTGTCTCACGTAGACACTGGTTAAACGATATTATGAAGATTTCCTGATATCACCAATTAAAATTTTTTGTTTTGGTTTTTGTTTCTTTTTTTTTTTCCCTTTTGGAGAGAATACCTGTTACTCTTTTAAGGATGTAGCTTACTGCCGCCATGGCAAAAAAAATGTGTTTAGAAATAGATGTGTGATCTCATTATGTTTTTGCTGTTAACAACAATAGAAACCGTTGTAGCATGTCACTGTGGAGATGAACTGTGCTGAAGTGCTGTAGAGAAGACTAGCCTCTGTCCCATTCTCTGGTCGTAAACCTTGTGATGGACTACTACTGCCTTTCCAGCACTCGAGTTCTTTTGAAGAGGGGCTTTGCCAGTGGCGGCAATGTATAAATCCAAACAGTAAAGTCTGCCGTGCATAAACCTACATTGTTTTTTTTATCACATCATCAGTTTTAAAGGAAAACAAATTTTCATACACATCTGAAATTCAAAACAAAATGCTTTTTCCCCCCGAGAAGATAAAAACCTGTGGAAAGAGTTTAACTGGATGTGCCTAGCATTTACTACTGTAAATAGTCTTCGAAACACCACTTGCTTGCTATGTGCATGGTCCTTCCAAACGACTACTTTTTACAGGTTAATTTGTACTTCTGTGTTTGTTTTTTCACAGTTCTTTTAAAAAGAATGTCAAGCTGTAGGTTCGATATTATAACCATTTAATCATGTGCGGATCCTGGCTTGGGGTTCAGTTTTGGATACTGATATTCCAGCAGTAGACATAACTCAGGCAAGTTTTCCATCCAACAGCAACACATAATCACGTCCGTCATTCCCATGCTTCTATGGATATTCTACAAATGTACTCAATCAATTACATTTTTCAGTTTTTATATGGCATATATATTACTCGTAATTGATATCCAGTATTGTGAATAATCAAAATGTTTGCTGTAGTATGCTGTATCTTCATCCCTACCAATTGGTTAAAGGTCTTTACCTTATTGCAGGTTTATTCTAGGTTAAGGGGCGATAATAGTTTAAAAGGAAACCTACTAAATATAGAAAACCTACTGGACTGTGGCCTTCCAGGACCTGGGCCAAATAGCCCTGAATATTGAGTATGATTTGTTTATGAATGTCAATTTTGGTTTGGGTTGGAGGTTGTGCATATGACTTCTGAGTTAATGGTGGGTATGAGCCTAGAAATGGTCTGTGTGTGAGCACTGAATAGTTTATGAGCGTTTGCTTGGTTTGAGTATGAGCCTTGAGTAGTCTGTTTATGAACATTGAGTAAGTGTACATTCACTGTGTGAGTATTATTTTTAGCTGTGTGTGCGTGTGCGTGTGTGTGTGTGTGTGTTTGTGTGCGCATGCGTGCGACTAATTCAGATTCTCAGCACATTAATCTCGGGTGTAAGGAGTGTTGTTTTTGTAGAGCACTATCGGACTAAATGCGGTTCTTTGGCGTTCCTGGCCTGCCTTGTTTTTGGAGAAAACTGTGTGATGAAGTGTTCCTGCCTCTTCTCTTCCTTCATTAATATATAGTTTTTTAAGCGGGCGGGAATTTGCCTGAATCACATCACCATTAGAGTGCAGAGATTGAATGCGAGGCGGCACGTACCTAATGTGTTCATGCCCTCCGATACACCCTCATATAAATTTTCCGTGGCGTTTTCAGAAAAGACGGGGGAAAGAATTTAAAGGCTAGGTCTCACTTTCTTGGATATCCGGCCCATTTGCATTAGTTAAAGTTTGCAGGCTGGCGGCGCGAAGAAAAATCATTACCGAGGCTCCAGATGTCGCACGACGTCAAGGTCGATAGACGCAGAAGACAGCGGCACAGACAGAGAGGCTGAGGAGATGGGTTAGCAATAATAAAATTGATTGCATTTATATAGCACCGTGGATGCAGTGAAGGGTGTGGGGGAAGAAACTTGCATCAGCCACCACCCGCCAGCAGCAGAAACCAGCTCCAATAGTGAAAGAGGAGAGGCATGGGGGTGGTGTGTGGGGGGGGCAAGGACATGGTGTAAAATAGGCTGAGGGAATTGCAACACCCCCATTTACAAACGGGCAGGGGAGGTCTGGTTTGTCAGAAGCCTCGCCTGCTTGCGCGATTGTTCTGAATGGTACACCAGGCAGCCATCTGACAGCTGCTCTTCTCTGCGGCCAAGGTCCTGTTGCTCGGCAAAATTGCAGCTATACATCAGCCGGCCTGACAACCCCTTTTTGGATGGCAGACCTAAACTCTTGAACCATGGCGTCGCAGTTGGAGATTTGATTTCTGTCCAGGCCCATTAGAAGCTAAGTTGAAGTATTCAGGATATGGTGTTTTTTTTAAAATTCTATTTTAACTCACACTGAAGTCTAGAGGGAAGGGTAGTGCTAATCTGCACCCTGAAAACATATGCAAAATATCTACTGATATCCAGTCAAACGCCCAAAGGGCCAGTTGTATGTTATGATAAGATCTTGCTTGTGGGCTCAGGGGATTGGTTCATGCTGACGATTGATTGCTGTGCAAATGCAATAGCAGAGTTACCTGAGAGCTTCCTTCTCTTTCTGTTCAACATCCAGTAGCAGCAGCTGTTTGCTAACAGACCGATACCACTGTGCTGCCTCATTCAGCAGTGACGGGAACATCGATCATCATTGGAAACAGTAGTTTAGATCAAAAGGGTTTAGTGATGACTGAAAATGTAAAAAAAGAAATAGTCATAGTGTGACAAAAGTCTAAAAAAAACTAAAATAAAAGAGAACTTGTTGATCTTGCAGGTTTCAAGACATTGAAAGTGCAGCCTGTTGTTTATGCTTTTGGTATGATTCTTTGGAAGTGAATAAATAAAGGACATTTGAAGCATAACCTAAACACTTGTTGAATGTTTTCATTGACCTCTGTTTCTCGCTCTCCGTCCTCCCTCCCCCTCCCCTCCTCCCGGAAGCAGGCCCTGCCGGCGGGTCCAAGCAGCAGGCCTGAGATGGGTCGTTAAAGGAGGGAGCGTTTATTACACAAAGCTGAAAGGAGCGAGCGACGGCGCTCAGCTAGGCTTCTGGGGTTGATCGTTTACGCGACCGCCGGACGGCGTTAAAAAGTGTGGAACGAGCCGGCGGGCCGACGAGTGACATCAGCCCATAATCACCCCGGAGGGCTTCGTCTCGCAATGCCATCGCCGGCCTGCTCTTCCTCGCACACAAAGCGAATCTTGTTTGCGCGTCCAACATCTGTGACTCGTGGCTCATCAGATGAGCTGCGCTTGTAGGCCCAACAAAGTTATGAAAATGGCCATAGTCGATCTGGCTGTAAATTCTGTGACAGAATCTGAGGGAAAAGGTGTACACCTATACAGCCACATACGCATACAAACACACACATGCACACATACACCCACACACACAAACACACTACTAAATTCACACATCGAATTTTTCCTATCTGACAATACTGTTGACTCCTTGCTGAACAAGTCCTGTTGGAATAGGAATGGTGATGGCATAGAAATGTAGTTCCCAGCAATAAAACCAAAAGCCATTTGGCCAGCGGGACATTTCAATTGCAAACAACCTTTCAATTCCAACAGTTCAGGGACCTGGGAAAAGCCCTATATCTGTTTTGTTATGCAGAGATGTACTACCAGAGAGTATCGGAGGAGGGGCACGGTTCTCTCTGTACAAGAACTGTTCATCTCTTCATCTGACTTTATATGTAATGCTGCTGTTTGACAGCAATTCGATTTTTTGTGTCTGGAAAAGCCCTCAGGCCAAAGTGGAGGTGGCTGGACTTGATTAACTTTGAGGTGACTGACAAGGTGGCTGGAGAAAGTGCCTGGGACAGGTGGAAGAACAGTGGAAGACCTTGGAGAAAGGGGGAGACTTGAATGAAATGAGCATCTAACCCGATAAAGTTTGTGCGCGGGGGAGGGCGGCGTCAGAGGGCCGCGACATCAGCCCCTGGGAAATGGAGTTTCACAAACTGCTCTCCATCGAAACCACCGAGTCTGTCAATCAGGGCAAATTTTGCCTGAAAGGGTTCAGAACCTTCCGGGCCTTTGAGCCGCAATCGGCTGTGCCACCGTCTCTTCCTCGGGATTCAGACTGGGGAGAAAAAAATTCCAGACAAGGGAGAGGTGCTCTGGGTACGATAACCCTGGGAACTCTCGATAAAACAAATCGGCTAATGCACTGTCCTGAATTCCTCTTGCTGGCTGAGAAAGTCCTGGGAACTACTAAAGACCAGTCATGCCTCAGGACTCCTCGACCCTGCTTCTTGCAGGACTGCAGTGTCAGGTCGTTGAAGCGCATCAGGCACTTTAACCACCCGATTCAAACCATTATTGTCTGCATTGAATCAATTTATCTTCCCTCCCCAGCTCTGAGGGTGGTTGGTGGATTAAAGAGGACCTGCAGTTCCCCAAAGCTGAGTGGGAGTACTGTAGCCCGCGAACCACGGAAATGTTGCTAACGTCAATAAGAATGAGAGGTAGCGTTTTGCTAATACGGTTGTGTTAAAAAAATTATAATAGCAGTACAACACCAGTAACCTGATGAACCACTGTTATTAGTAGTAATTATTTGCATGGCAAATAATTTACTTGTAGATGTAGTAGTGTAATAGAAAAACAACAGACCCAACTGTCATGACATGTACGCTGCTTGTTCTGAGTAATTGACTCATTCATTGAAAGGGGCGTGATCAAAATAATAGCAGTGTGGAGTTTAATTAGAGAATTAATTAATTCTGTGAAAAAACAGGTGTCATTAATTGTTCATTATTAAGGAAGAAGGGAAACAAATGTAAAAATATATTTCCTTCTGAATTGCTAAGTAAAATGGGCCGTTCCAAACATTGTTCGGAGGAACAATGTAATTTGATTAAAAAGTTGATTGGAGAGGGGAAAACGTATAAAGAAGTGCAGCAAATTATAGGATGCTCAGCTAAAAAGATCTCAAATGCTTTAAAATGGCAACAACAAAAACGAAACACGTGCAAAAGAAAATGAGCAACTACTGTTAAAACGGATCAAAGAATAGTCAGAATGGCAAAGATTCAGTCAATCATCACCTCCAGAAAGATCAAAGATGATCGAAAATTACCTGTAAGTGCTGTTACAGTCAGAAGACGTTTGATCGAAGCTAAGCTATCAGCAAGAAGCCCCCGTAAAGCACCATTGTTGAAAAAACAGCATGTGCAGAATCGGTTAAAATTTGCCAAGGAACACATCGATTAGCCCAAAGAGAAATGGCGTAACATTCTGTGGACTGATGAGAGTAAAATTGTTCTTTTCGGGTCTAGTGGTCGTCGACGGTATGTCAGATGACCCCCGGGTACTGAATTCAAGCCACAGTACACTGAAGACAGTGAAGCATGGAGGCGCAAAAATTATGGTATGGGGATAGTGTTGCCAACCGTCCCTTGAAATAAGGGACCGTCCCTTATTTGGAAAATAAAAGACCCGTCCCTTAACGAACTGATAAGGGACGCAGTTTGTCCCTTATTTTGGGGACTCAATGAATGACAGAGCGATTTATATGAGAAATTACGGTAATCTTGTCTATGTGCGAGAATGCACCTCATTGGTCATGACTCGAATTTCTGTCAGTGTTGCTAGGATAGATAGGCCCTTGTGCCTCATTTTACTTTAAATTGAAGTTTGACATAGTGTTGAAGAACTGTTATTTTGCACTGACAAAATAAATTATTGAATGATAATGTTTCCCACGTATTCCTCAAAAATACAAAACTGATCAAATTCAGGTTTGTGTGTCTTAGTACATGGGCTTATTACAGATGCATGTCTGGTATATGGATAGGACTTGTTACAACCAAGTAGGCCTATATTATATGTTAAAGTGTAGTAATGATGCAGTAATGCAGGTGTAAAAAAAGGTTAAAAAATTGGCCTGTGCCGCGAGGGCCGCTAAGGTGTCCCTTATTTCAATTTCTGATAGTTGGCAACCCTATATGGGGATGTTTTTCATGCTACGGTGTTGGGCCTATTTATCATATACTAGGGATCATGGATCAGTTTGAATACATCAAAATACTTTAAAAGATTATGTTGTATGCCGAAGAGGAAATGCTCCTGAAATGGGTGTTTCAACAAGACAACGACCCCAAACACACGAGTAAGCAAGCAACATCTTGGTTTCAGACAAAAAAGATTGAGGTAATGGAGTGGCCAGCTCAATCCCCCGACCTCAACCCCATTGAAAACTTGTGGGGTGACATTAAAAATGCAGTTTCTGAAGCAAAACCCAAAAATTCACAGGAACTGTGGAATGTAGTTCGTTCATCCTGGGCTGAAATACCTGTTTCTAGGTGGCAGAAGTTGGTTGACTCGATGCAACGCAGATGCGCAGCAGTTATCAAAAACAATGGTTATGCAACTAAATATTAGTTCAGTAATTTAAAGTGAAGTTAAATCTTGAAAAATTTCTTCATTTTACAGATTAATATTCCTTTTCTTTGCTTCCTGTAAAAGAATGACGCAGACTTGATAAAATTTGTTAATGCTTTGATTTGGAATTGAATGTGTTATGTTTCCACTACATTTGAAATATGGAACTAAAAGCTATTAAAAAATATTTGAACTTTATTAACTTTTTTTAAACGCACTGCTATTTATTTGAACACAACTGTACATATAACATGAGCCTCGGTCAGTGAAATGAGTGCTCAGCCTGCGTGGCGATGGTGGGGAAAAAAACCACAGTATGTCTTCTCTTGGTAGCAGTTGGTGTTTGTGTTTGCGTGTAAGCATTCCAAGCTGCTCCGTGATGTATTGTGGCCTCGCCCGCAATACCATTATTTTGTGTAAATGCTGTGTGGCACAGCAGATTGTGGAAGGTTGAGTGCACAGAGAGGTAATATAGCGCGGGGCATTCCCGAGCGAGCCGCGAACGGCCCGTCTGCTCTGTGTGATCCTTACAGGGGCGTAAATATAAAAACACTACATAGAGCCAATATATGTTATCTTGTTATCTGTAAGGACCTGCAATAATACAGAATGCGCACGGAGAACCATTTTGTTGACGGATCTACGTAGCTGGAAAACAGAGGAATGAGATGCCACACAGTTTAATGGGTTTATTACATAAAAATGACTGCAGGAGAAAAATAAATTCTACCCTACCCTCCCAGGCATGATGGAGAGATATTTTCACTCCGTCCCGACCGCCATTTCCGCTCACTGTTTTGATATCGGCCATACATTATGCTGCTATCTAGACCGGCATGACAATGAAGCCTGGTAATTTTCCAATCTCCCCGTCTGCGAAGTAAATTCCATTTCCTCCCACTCGCGCACACTCCAGCGTTTGTTTATTGATTTATTCTGGGCCTCGCAGGTAGAATTTTGCCGAGGGCCACCGTCTCATTTACACCCTCGTCTCAGGGGACATTAGCAAAATAAAAATAAATAAATAATAATAAAAAAACAACAAACCCCCCCCCCAAACTAACAAACACCTGCTTCCAGACTTAAAACGGTTGATTTGAGACGCAATAAATCCAGGGTATAATTACACCTGCGTCTCACACTGACAATGTCGTCCTGCTTCGGCTGGTTCCAGGCAGTCCCAGGACGCCTCTCACTTACCACTCTTTCCGACAGTGAAGCGATGGCGCTGCGTTAGCTGCGCGGGATGAGCGCCAAGCGACTGTAGGCCTGAGCCAACGCAACAGGAAATTAGGCTCCTCCTGATTCACTTCGGTCACAGATCTCACGGCCAAGGACCACGGACGTCGTTTATCCAAGCAGCAAAGAGCACACAGTCCATAATGATAATGTTGAATGTTTTCATTCAACGTGAAGGTTTTCATTCTTTTCTCAAGCCCAAAGCAACCAACTACGAATACTCTGAATACTTCCAAGAGGAAAATTCTTTTTTTATTCTTTGTGAAAATATAACCTTGACCTTAACATTGTAATTGTGGTACTACAAGAAGCTTCTTCAGAACGCATACAATATTATTTCAGTATCATGTTATACATCTGAGGTTGGTCTTAAATTTCCATAAAGACTGCATATACTACATACAAATGTAAATGGAATGTGCTATTGAAATATAGAGAACATATTGAAAATAATATGTATTTCCTTCTTTGTCAATCTCCAACATCCTGTGGGTAAATTTATAGTCGCGTAAACGTCCTCACCTTAGCCAATTATCACAGCTTTGTGGAAAATCAGCTATTGCCACAAGCCCGCCTGATTCTGGGAGTCTGGCCAAGGGGAGAGGGGGGCGGAGCTATGCACTTCCAGAACGCATGATGTCACAGAGGGAAATCATCTTTGCACTTTTCTGTGTGTACACTGACAGCTGCGCCATGGCAACAGACCACTATGGGCACCTCATCCCTCTACAGCAACACAAGTCCTTGGAGGGGATCGATAGAAACATATCATCTGCCGTTAAGAGCTCACACCTGCTCCTCTTCCCAACAGGAAATAAATGGGGTAAACACAAGGTACCACTGTGCCTCATTTTCTTCCCTGGGAGAGAGAGATGCGTACTCACTCATTGCTGCTGTTACATCACTATGGCTGCTGTTGTAGGTTGAAGCTGAGGATCCTTTGTGTCTAAAACGGGTGAAGATCCTGGAGCAAAAACAGTTGTGGAATTATGACATTTGTTAATGAGCCCTGGATTACAACTTGATGATGACAGCAATCAATGAAATATGAATGCATAGTCTGGATCAGTTCATGTTCTCTTTTCTTTTCCGGATAGGCCACCATTTTGTCACAATTTTCCCAATGTAACTTTGGAAAAATTATGTTCCGGCAAATCGTGAATTGATTTAAAGTTACAAAACACAACATAACGTTCCCCTGCTTCAGGTCTTATTTTGAATGTATGTTCCATCATTTTGACTGTATCTGGCTGGTCATGGCAATGCACATTCTCCTGAAAGTGATCTGAACAAATTGTCAAGAGTATTTTTTTACAAGTGATGCTGCACATCAGCAGACAGGTATCATACAGTGTTGGGACCACCTATGTGTGAGTGCGATGCGTTTGAGCATGTAGCACTAAGTACCGGCACTTTCCTGGTGTGACTATCCTATTGATCTTCAACAGAGAATAATTAACACAGGTGGCAATCTGACATAGTGAAGTTTCTGTACCATGTTGATGTAGAATTACGTAAAAATAATAAGCTATGCCAGTTGGACAGAAAGAGAAAACGCAATGCCGTTTGACTTACTTACTCACTTTGATGCGCTAAATAATAAACTGAGGTAAATGTCTGAATGCAGGCTCTGCAGCCAAGGATATCTCCGGTTCTCACGGCATCCAAACCATCCATTATGTAACTGGCACAAGTATTGGGCAAAATGAAACGCACACATGATAGTTCATTACTCAGAGACCTTGAGAAATCTGCAGGATTCCAGCACTCGAAGAACCCCATTGCCAACCCCTGAGCCGTTGAAAGATTTGAGTCGCGCCGACTGGGACCGCGGCGATGATGACTGTCCATTAACAAGAGGCATGCATAATTTCGGTATCTGCAGAGAGCGCAGCCAGCGTGAGGCGAATCAAGAGTGAGAATAAATTCAGAGTTGTTGGAGTGATAAAACAGGACCGCTTAGCCCCCCCCCCCCCCGCCTGCCGCTCCCACCACCTCCCCTAAAAACAGTCATCTTCTCTGTCTCCGAGATTGCTGGTCCGGGACTGGCAGCCTGCCCTCGTCAACTCCATCTCACTCCTCCCATCCTCCTCCTCCTCCTTTTACATTACATTATAGACATTTAGCAGACGCTCTTATCCAGAGCGACGTACATAGTGCATTTTCAAACTAGGAACAAGAACGTTTAAAAACAACCCTAAAAAGGCAAATATGAATCTAAGTACTAGGCGCAGTCAGTATGATTGGGGTTTTATTTATTTATTTATTTATTTATTTATTTATTTATTTTTTTTTGACTCCTCCTCCTATGTTCCTCCACTCCAACCCACTGGACGGGGGCCTTCTGTCGCTGCACAGATGGCTCCATATCTAATCTATAGCCGCATCGAGGAGCACTTAGCAACTACCCTCATTGTCTCGCTCTCCCACATGATTCCAGCATTGCCCATGTCAATGTCTGATCTTACCCAGATGGCTATAATGCAGTAGGACAGTGAGACAGATGGTTCAATCAAGGTCTTTCGAATCATTGTATACTGGAGACCGAAAAGCCCTCGCCTTTCACCGCGGTCCCTTTTCACGCCGCGTTTAGTGCCCGCTTACATCTGGCGCACCGCTTTTTGAAGGACAGGATTCGTTTGAGTCTTTCTCACTCGGTCGAAGGCGAGGGGGGACGCGCCGCAGAGGCATCGAGGTGCTGCACCTGGTGCTGATGCGTTTTATTAAACGCTCGTCCGATTCGATATTACAGCAGGGCGAGGTCTCGGCTAAGAATTGTATGCGTTTATATCTGGTAGAGTAACCTGGGCGTTCGCAAGGGTTTTACTCTGTCCAGAGCAGGTTGAGAACGAAAGCGGGACGATTTTGTTTTCCTCTAAACGCTTGTATTATTGCACACCTAATGACGCTGAAAGTAATTACACTTTGTATTGTTGCTTTTTTTTTTTTGCCCGCTCACTCCAAGGGACCCTATGGCAGCTGATTCCCGTTCCGGTCACGCTGTGCCTTTCTCCTCTAAACGACACAATTAACGCTCTCTCATTTGACTCGTGGGCTACTAAAATGAGAATAATTTCGTGAGAGGGTTTAATTGACTGAAAACAAGGTTTATTTGAAAATCGCGCATCTGGAAACCGGCGCTAACAATTGTACACTAGTTGTGGGTTCGCGTATATGTATTTATTTTATTTCGTTTTTCGGGGATGCACGCGGAGGCGTGGTCAGAAACGGCGGCGGTGCGAGCAGACAGCCGGCAGCTGTCGCCCGAAGTGGCGAACGGAAAACACGACGGCGCTGCACGCTGCACGCACGCCGTCGGTAAAAAGGAGCGCGCGAGCCGGCCGAGCCAAAGCCGGCGGCCGACGGTTCCTGGAGGAGCCGGAGCCTGCGACTCCAGCTCCACTTCAGTTCTGTGTTACATAATTGCTGTAATTATTTGATTACCTGAGTACGCACAGCCCATCTGTTCCTGGCGCCGGCGTGCTTTAATGAGCGGTGTTGGCTGAGTGGTGGGCAAACACTTATGGGAGAAAATTGCCCCCACACCCCCCGACCCCCGTTTTCGACATGTTTAAACGAACATCACGGTATAGCCCACATTTGGGACTGGCTGAAGTGCATGGAAGTTAAATGCAAATATCCGATATACATCACAATGTGTCAGACCGAGAGAAAGCTCCAGCAGCTGGCAGAATTAACGCCCCGTTACATTGTCTTGCCAATGGGCTGAAGATGAGTGAGACTGGGCTTAGCTGGCACCTAGGCGGGGGACCTCTGGGGGAAGCTTGGATGCTCCCGGAGATGATGTTGTTGGATAATGGGTACTTTTCACCCTGGCCCGAGTCATTCCAATGCTCCGTTACCGAGCGTGGAGACCCGGATGAGGTCTTGACTCACCGCACTTGTTTAAGGTCCCAAGGCGCTTATTGCACAGAATTAGGCCCGTTAGCACTGGTTTTCAGGCAAAGGATTCTCAGTCTGGCTCTTTCAGTCTGGCCATAGAATCATACTTCACTTTAATAGGGAAAATAAATCATTCCCGCACCACCTCCATGTAAAACGTTTGCCATGCGGTGACACACAGAAATTGGTTTCAAATGTACACACCAGCCAGATGCAATCATTACTGCCTTAGGAAAACAACACAGTTTGTTGAGCAAGACTGATCACATACAGGCTGGCGCACTCCAGAATCAAAACACAATCACAATGTCGGACACCAAGTGCACCGCCTTTGTAGTATTTGTTTGAGCAATATATTTTGAATGGAACTTCAGTTAAAAGCGCAGGTGTGTCGATCAAATCAATTTCGGCAATCACATTCCTCAAAGATCGTCGTTCAACGTCGCTTTGTGTAACGATGAGACTAAAGGACGCACGTTTCAAAGATGAATATGCTAGATCTTTCGAAACGTTTTAGCTTCATCTTTCCACAAACGTGTTCAGCTCTTATCTTTCATCAGTCTACTCTTTTTTTAACACAAAGTGAAGTAAGACTGATACACAGTGGCCTCTGTTTAAAATGCAGTCAGTTTTCATCTACTGCTGCCTACTTTGTCTCCGGCTCTATCCCTTCTTTTTCATCGCTTGGGCCGTGTTTTCCCTCACGAAACTGTCAGGTGGACATGAGAAAGCGGGACCGCGAAGCAGAGGCAGAAATAAATATTGCCGTTATCTTATGAGCCTAAAGTGACGTGCCACAGGGAGACGTTTTATCACACGGAGAACAAACAGCGCCTTTCTGGAGTCCGGGCTGAGAGACCGCCGCCACAATCTATTCCGCTTACCGCGCAGTGAGCCATCGTCGGTCTCTCCTGGTCCTGATGTTCGCGGGGGGAGGGGACCAGGAGAGAGTGAGTGAGTGAGAGAGAAAGAAAGAGAGAGAGAAAGACGGAGAGAGAGCAGAGAGAGAGAGAGAGAGAGAGAGAGAGAGAGAGAGACAGAGACACTGAGAGAGAGACAGAGAGATACAGAGAGAGAGAGAAAGACAAAGAGAGAGAGAAACAGAGAGAGGGTGTCCACAACTGCAGGCTCCCTCTTTTATCCTCTATCCATCCCTCTTTTAAATCATCTGTGCACGTGTATTGGTGGCTCCTCTCACCTGCCAGATGCTGACTCTGTCCTACAGCGCCCCCCTCTGGATATAAGTAACACATGGTGTTTTTACATCGTCTTATTTATTTATCCTGGAATCTCAGAAAATGGAGGGTAATTTATTCACAGAATAAATAAGCAATGTAAATTGGGAAACAGTAATGGCAGGGGGTGGGGTGTAAAATGAAAATCGAGACAAAGCGGAAAAATAAATGGAAACAGGACTTAAAAAGTAAAAAATAGTAAATGATAAAGAAAAATGGTGACAAAATGACAATGGAAAAAAACTAAAACAGTATTTTTTAAATTGCTGTTTTTTTTTGTTTTTTTGTTTTTTTCCCCACCTTTTACATTTGGTTGCAGCTGCCAATTTCCACTCCCACAGGGCACCGGCCATGCTCGGATCTGGCAGGACCGGGGCGCGAACCCCGATCCTCAGAGTACAACTGCACCGACTGGTACTCTTACCGTTGTACCGGTACCGCAGCTGAAGTCTCCCTAATTTGGAATGTCCAATCGTATGTATATGAGCACTCGTTGCTGCGAACTGCCATACCGGTTTGGGAGAGCGCACACAAACATGTGCTGTACTCCCAAGCGTGTGATGTTGCCATTGTTTCTTTGTGACTCACACAAGAAAGACACTTCACGCGCAGCCTTAAAGGCGGACTTGCTGGGGCTCGATCAACCAGTGGCGGGATCGCCAGTAAGCAATGAGACGCCACAATCCAGGCCGACTGAAACCTTCCCCTGGGCAACGGTACATTCAAATTGCACTTGGCCTTTGGGGCTGCCGACCACAGTCGGCACTGGTCTGGATCCAATATGTAGGCCCCATCCATGCACTAGAACAGTGCCGAAGCAGCATGAGCCAGCCAGCAGCCCCAAAAAAAGATCTAATTCAGAGGAACATATAGAGAAAGAGCTGTTGTATAAAATAAAGAATCTACTAAATCGTAATTATTCATGGCTGGAATTCCCTGCGCAAATATCTCCTCCGAATGTGGAATGTGCCGATCAAAGCTTTGATCAATGTGCTGTATCCGAGTAGCTTCAATACAAATAGAGCTGTGAAATGTGCCGCTGGGTGGCTCATTCTGTTACAGTGTGTGGATGGGCACCATGGTCTGTTATAACAATCTAAACCGTTCCTGTGGTGACTGTGGCTGGCAGCCCCTCAGGGTGGCACACCTGTACAGATGGCCAGGGGAGGGAGGGATTTTCCTTGGCAAAAGGCCCACAGCTCATCCAACTGATAGAAGGGCTTACAGTGACGACCTCATCTTACAAATAAAATTGAGCAAATTGGGAGAAAATAGGGCTGCCATTTTTTTTTTTTTTAAGATGAGGTAAAATCAGCAAGTTTCTTGCAAGTAAAAAGTGTGTCATGCAACTAAAAAAAATTACTCATTTAAAATATTTTATCGCTGATAATGTTGGAACTGCAACCAATTGGCGAGTATAAAACCCTCCAAACCTTTAGCTGACTATTGGCACCCAGGCGTCCTGCTTGAAAAGCCAAGTCACAAACTGGCCAGATGCGTTATGCCAGTTGGCTGTGGATAGGCATTGTGTGGAGCTGCTTTAAGGTGTGTGACTATGACTGGAGCCATCTGCGAGCGCTAGCCATGGCTGGAGCCTGTAAGTCCCTCGAATTTCCATGTTCAGCTGCGTGTTGCGATAAAGAGAGAGAACACTACCACCCAGTCCTCTCCTAAATGAGGTGATTGGCTACACTATCCCTTGCTTTTCATAACCATGCAGGTTACTGCTGTGAAGTACAATGGAGCTCTCAGTTGCCCTACCTGGTTAAATAAAGGCAAAATTAGACAGCCTATTGAAGACCGCGTGGCACAGGGCTGAGAGTGGCCCCTTGTTTGAGTCTATGATTAGCTCCCGTTGGGAAGCGCGGCCTTGTTTGTGCCCATATTTCACCCCTGAGCTCAGATGTCTGTGCGCTCGAGGGCCTGACTAATGGACAAGCGCATGTGGCATATTTCATCCGGTGAATTTACATCGGCTACTTAACCATCGTACTGCCTTTATAGTCCATTTCCCCCTAATTCATTCAATAAATTTGAGCCGACGCACCGGCACGCTCGGGCCCAGGAGGGGACGTAATGGCCACATTGATCATGTCGAGCCCCGACGGGTCGAGCTGCCTTCAAGGCCGAACGGACGGACCGTCTCGCGCTCCTCCCCACACCCCTATCCCCATCTAAAATCCATCTTCTCTGCCCCCTCACCCCGTAGATAATCAAAAGCTCATCTCCTCCACCCTTCCCAAAATCCGCAGATAGCAGAATAATGCGATTCCACTCTCTTGTCTGGCACAGGGGGAGACTAACTCGGCGTGCTTACTGTAAAGTAAATCTAAAGCCTCAGGACGCCGCGTGATTGACTCGGCCAAAAAAAAAGGAAATATTTGATGTAGTACTTGTTTACCAGGAAACTCAAGGACAGTGTAAATAAAATCTGCAGTTATAAATAAAAATAAAAAGTAGGGCTTTGTGTACGCGCAGTAAAGAGGACGCTGGCAAATTTCATTGTGAATTATGGGTTTGCGAATACGTTTTTTACAATAATAAAAAGTTCCACGCAAAAACAAGCTTACACGGCTGTTTTTTAGCTGTTTAAAAAAAGAACCAGCTTGAGCACTAATAATAGATCATAATGCTGAAGGAACGACAAGACACCGTTTTTTTCTATCAGAATAAGGAATTAAACCAATTTAATAAAGAATCCCCTGGTACTGGTTTGTCTCAGACACACATGCCCTCTACCTTTTATATTTCATTCAATGAAGAATATGTTATCCCAGTTAATTAGCTCATTACTGACTCATTAGTTTAGTAACTAATTAAAGAACATGTCCACTCTATTGTATCTTTTTTGATGCACCTGTCAATCAGCGGTCTATAACTCAATCTCTCCATCTAATCCTAATAGTGTTACCATCGCCACCCAAACGGCAGCCATACACATATCCAAGAATAATCTGTGCCGTTTCATTTGCTGCTACATAGCATTGCATTGATGTTTCCCAGTAAGTACTTCTTTTTTTTTTTTTTTAATGCAGCATCCCCTTGAAGTGCACCAATCGCCACCATGTCCAACAGGCGTGGCTCCACATCAAAACACCAACGTGTGCCAAAGAAAAGAAATGCCCTCTCACGTAATCGCGCCATAAATAACACCCCTCTTCATGAGGAAAACAACGTGCCCCTGTGCAAATGCTAAAGAACCCGTCGTGTTCAGAGATGCCCGGTAGCATAACGATCCGCGGTGGCTCTCCCATTTTTCTGCGGGGTTTCTCACATTTCCCCCCAGGAAACCCAAAAACAAGCAGGTGTCTGCACACATCAGCGAAGGGGTCAGACGAGGGCTTGTGCAAACGTGAAGATAACGTTTCTCTTGCCTCTCCCTGCGAGAGCCGCAAACCACCAGGCAATCTGAGAGCCGCAGACTCCCCAGATGAGCGCCGGCAGCCATTAACACCAGCATATGTTGGATTAAATGGCGCCTTTGGGTCCTCCCCGGCTATTTCCTTTCCTTGTGTTATTTTCTTCCTTCGGTGTGACATTTACACGCCAGAGCACACCTGGAGCGGTGGACATTCAATCAAAGCAACCGCACGCGTTGGCCTAATCTCGTGCGAGGTAACCTCTTCGTTATTCTTTCAAATCGGAAGTTTCGCAATGATAGAAATCTTTCCGAAATATTGTATATGCCGCCCGTTGGAATTATTTACAAGGCAGGAGTCTCACACAGTCTCAACGGTCTCACAATTCCTTACCGCTCAAAAAAAACATTCAATGTCTTGACCTTGGTTTTCATTAGTCGCTTCAACGGCAACATCACAGGAATCATAAGAAGTAGTCATAACAACCCTTGAGATTCACAAGATGTTGTCGAGAGTATTCCTGTACTGAATATTTTTATATCAGCAACTGGAACTGATCAAGTGGGCATTTTTTTTTACATGTTGTTAAAGGCTGTCAGATTAAATAAAATGTGTTGGATACGGATACATGGCACAATGGTTTGGTTCTCATTTCATCAGCTTCCATAGTGTGTCTGGATGGATGGATTTCAGTATCAGGAAACATATTTTGTGGTCACGTACAGTTTGTCATTGTCATCTCCATCTGGCATCCTATGTTGCAGCATCGTATGTACCGTTTTACCATATAAAAAACTACTTCTGCTTTTAGAATTGAATAATTCTAATATAATACAGATGGAGGGCCATTCAGTTAAACTGCTGACACAGCTTACATTGCATGATAGGTAGACAGTGTATGGCTAGGCTATGCTTCTGGCCCTTCCCGTTTCTAATAAAATTCAAAAACACTCATTTAATTGAATCCCTTCCATGACCACTTACCTGCCTCTGTGCAGCAGTGTCATAAAAACACAAAAGACTCGCTCTGAAGGGAAACTCGACAGCGGCTCACGTTATTAGCAGCCTGTCTTTCGGACACGGACGGGACAGGGAGGCGGGGTGGGGCTGACTGTCTGCCCTGCCGTCAACAGAGGTAGATCTGGACATGTGATATCAGCTACCAAACTGAGTGTTTGTCTGTTCCTCTCTCAGTCAGATGCCCCTGTGTGTGTGTGTGTGTGTGTGTGTGTGTGTGTAGAAAATTGTGATATGTATGCATTCACATTGATATCCCTAACAAAGAAAATGTAGGTCCCTTCGTTGTACATTAAAAATGAACAGTTAAAATCTATGATTGCAGGGAGGGGGGCGTTGTTGATCTCCATGATGTTGACATGAAACCGATCTCATATTTCATTACCTACAGGTGTAATAAAAAACCACTATCGGTACCTCCACTTCCTCTCTACTATCGGTACCTCCACTTCCTCTCTACTATCGGTACCTCCACTTCCTCTCTACTATCGGTACCTCCACTTCATCTCTACTATCGGTACCTCCACTTCATCTCTACTATCGGTACCTCCACTTCCTCTCTACTATCGGTACCTCCACTTCCTCTCTACTATCGGTACCTCCACTTCCTCTCTACTATCGGTACCTCCACTTCATCTCTACTATCGGTACCTCCACTTCCTCTCTACTATCGGTACCTCCACTTCCTCTCTACTATCGGTACCTCCACTTCCTCTCTACTATCGGTACCTCCACTTCCTCTCTACTATCGGTACCTCCACTTCATCTCTACTATCGGTACCTCCACTTCATCTCTACTATCGGTACCTCCACTTCATCTCTACTATCGGTACCTCCACTTCCTCTCTACTATCGGTACCTCCACTTCATCTCTACTATCGGTACCTCCACTTCATCTCTACTATCGGTACCTCCACTTCATCTCTACTATCGGTACCTCCACTTCCTCTCTACTAGCCCACAGAGGGAGTGATCAGAAGCACCGTGTTCCCTTCTCCTGTCGAGAGCAGCTGCTCGAGCTTGGTGCGGCTGCCAGGTCTTCAGAAAGACTAGATAAAGGACACAATCTCTGCTCCTTGAGCAGTGGAAACCCTACTCTTCCTCTCTTTTTTTGCCCCTTCAAATTACACCCTGGGACACGAGCGTGGGAGCACTTCCCTCTGCCACACAGAGGACAAAAAAAAACCTAAATACAGAGAAACAGATCAGTGCCTTCCTCACATAAGAATCAGTCAAGAGACCCCATCATCCTCTGACACCTCCGGTGAGATTTTCACAACCGTAAATTGTACGAGTGCACTCGTGACCCAGCCTCACACGGTTACCGTGGTAATGAGGTCCATTTGTCCCTGCCCTGTGGGGAATAAGTTGCCGGGTTCCTGTTTGTTTGTTTTTTTGGGACAAGGGGAGTGTTATACAAGGCTCTCTTGTGGGTTGTTTCTCATACTCTGGGATTACAGATGAATCCATTGTATCTGCCACAATCACAGAATCCATTTCGGCTCGCCTTTCGCGGACCAGCTGGGCTTTTCATGCAAACTGAGCACTAGGAGCAATTTCCCCCTCAGCCGTGCCTACAGGTCTGTCTTCTCTGAGGTAAATAAAAGGTGAAATTGAACAAAACCGGGTCTGGTTTAATCACGAGCGATGTGAAATGCCAGCAGAAGGCGATGGAGGCGTGGTTGGACCTGTTTTTGCTTTGATTATACATTCGATTCGTTTTTATTATGTTTGCAGAAAAGAAGGAGAGAGCCCTGGAATTTTAATTTAGTGCGAGACAAAAATGATTTAATCTAATGGCTGGACATGAACTCTGATTCATTTGCAAATAATCATGAATCGCTTTGAAATTAAACCTCTGAAAGTTATGCCCTGCAATGAATACCTGGCTTAATTAAGTGTCAATACCACTTGAATCTTTGTCGTTGCTAATGGTTTAGAGGTACACAAAAGAGCGTCTGTATCAGCCAGCCTCTCTCTCTCTCTCTCTCTCTCTCTCTCTCTCTCTCTCTCTCTCTCACTCTTGCTCTAACGCACACACACACACACACACACACACACACACACAAGAGGGTGAATCTCAGCATTAGTGTTGGTCTTCTGAACCCCCGCCTGTTTCATTACAGAAACCTGTCACTCCGACAGGCTGATAGGGCGGTTGAGTTTTTAACTCCTGGAGACAGATAAGTTTATTTATACATTCAGACATTTAGCAGTCGCTCCAGAGTTATCCAGAGTGACTTGCACACCATACTTTTCGTATACACTTCATTTATACAGCTGGATATTTCCATAAGCAATTAAGGTTAAGTACCCTGCTCAAGGGTACTTGGCGGTGCCACACTAGGTAATCGAATCTGTGACCTCCAAATTACAAGTCGACTTCTCTTCTCGTTGTACTGTACAACCGCCCCCAGGTTCAGGATATATCTTTGTATGTCATGTTCTTAAGTCACCAGGTCAGTGACTTAAATAGCGCAGCATAAATAGCAAACAGAATTCTGGAGTTGTTATTATTAATTATATTAATCAAGAGTGAGACTTGAGATTGCAAACTGGGGGATTCAGATCGTGGATTGGGGGGGAGGTGGGTGGGGAGTGCTGTCAAAGATACATACAGTGGTGTTCAAATAAATAGCAGTGCGTTAAAAAAAGTGAATAAAGTGCAAATATTTTTTAATAGCTTTTAGTTTTATATTTCAAATGTAGTAGAAACATAACACATTCAATTCCAAATCAAAGAATTAATGCAGATTTATCAAGTCTGCGTTATTTTTTTACAGGAAGCAAAGAAAAGGAATATTAATCTGTTCAAAGAAATAGCAGTGTCGACATTTTTCTCTTCAAACTCAAACACTTACTGTATAAACTGAAGAAATGTTTCAAGATTTAACTTCTCGTTAAATTACTGAACTAATATTTAGTTGCATAACCATTGTTTTTGAATACTGATGTGCCTCTGCATTGCATCGAGTCAACCAACTTCTGGCACCTAGAAACAGGTATTTCAGCCCAGGATGAACAAACTACATTCCACAGTTCTTGTGAATTTTTGGGTTTTGCTTCAGAAACTGCATTTTTAATGTCACTCCACAAGTTTTCAATGGGGTTGAGGTCGGGGAATTGAGCTGGCCACTCTATTACCTCAATCCTTTTTGTCTGGAACCAAGATGTTGCTCGCTTACTCGTGTGTTTGGGGTCGTTGTCTTGTTGAAACACTCATTTCAGGGACATTTCTTCTTTGGCATATGGCAACATAATCTCTTCAAATATTTGTATGTATTCAAACTGATCCATGATCCCTGGTATACGATAAATAAGTATTGTCCCCATGCCATGATTTTTAGATCATCTTTGATCTATCTGGAGGTGATGATTGGCTGAATCTTTGCCATTCTGACTATTCTTCGATCCGTTTTAACAGTAGTTGCTCATTTTCTTCCGCGTGTTTCGGGTTTTTGTTGCCATTTTAAAGCATTTGAGATATTTTTAGCTGAGCATCCTATAATTTGCTGCACTTCTTTATACGTTTTCCCCTGTCCAATCAGCTTTTTCATCAAATTACGTTGTTCCTCCGAACAATGTTTGGAACGGCCCATTTTACTTAGCAATTCTGAAGGAAATATATTTTATAACAATGTGTGAAACATTTGCTTCCCTTCTTCCTTAATAAAGGACAATTAATGACACCTGTTTTTTCACAGAATGAATGAATTCTCTAATTAAACTCCACACTGCTGTTATTTTGAACACGCCCCTTTCAATTACTCAGAACAAGCAGTGTGCATGTCATGAAAGTTGGGTCTGTTGTTTTTCTATTACACTCGTACATCTACAAGTAAATTATTTGCCATGCAGAAATATCACAATTACTAATAACAGTGGTCCATCAGGTTACTGATGTTGTACTGCTATTTTTTTAACACAACTGTTTTTAGTTGCTGTCTTTTTATTTGGTGTGAGACATGTTTGTGTGGCTTGAGAGTGTGACACAGACCCAGAAAGCATGTGTCTCAGACCAAAGTGAAAGTTGCAACCCTGTATTAATGTTATACAATGAACGTATTAGGCCATATTTACTGTTTCCAGTTCAGGGTACCATTCATGAAGATATACTGTATTTGTTTTTACTTGATTGTAGATGAACAAGAGAGCTTCAAGAGCTTCAAGCTCGAGAAAGAGTACAGAGAAGGGCCCAAAGACCTGAACTTAGAGACTTTGGTGATTTTCAAAAGAATGTAGTTACACTGTAAATTGTTCAGTGTTAAATCAACTCTTGCAAAGCTAACATGCTCTATCTATTGGACTCAGTCATACTGTTAGGACCCAGCTTATTTCCTGCTCCAAGGCAGGACAATGCAGAAACTCACCAACACAACAAACACTACTAGAAAAGGTAAAAGTTTATTGTATGTCACGCCGGCCTGCGGGAAGATCACTGAAACCCAGCACAGGTTTTCGGTACAGCAACCCTCAACACCTTCATTAGGCCTTGACTTGACACACATGTCCATATTATCTGTGAGGGCATAACTCTTTGTTCCATGATGACATATGCTTTTGGTCATTAACAACACGCCATTTGTATAAGGTGGAGTGTTTATATTCAGATAATCTATTTCTCCAAACCTAAAGAAAATACAAATTTGATAGTTCCGTGGTGTTCCCGCAATGCCCCAATGTACCAATATCATACAAAACACCAGAAAGGTAAACCACCATATTACCCCTTTAAGCAAAGCTTAACAGAGAAAAGGTCGCTTTGAATCCTGTACTGTACCGACTTTGTTTGTCAAATAGCAAAGACAATCTCGAAGTGCCGGAAAGCGGAAGTCCTGGGCTATTTATAACCGGCAAGAAACCCAAAACAGGTGTGAGGAATAATAGCCGGCTGAGATCCGAACACCGGAAACGGAGGCGGATAAATCTGATAGAGCGCCCCGATGACACCAAAAAGAATAATGACCGCAGAACAACGGAGGCTGCCAATAACCATGACAATTTGTCATGCCAGATACATTATGGCACCTAGATGTCAGGTCAGGGAGGGCAGAGGCCTGTCCAATATTGGCCTTTGCCCTCTGGCCATACAATTTACAAAGATTAACCCTCACCTGCTGCACCAAATCATTGATCAACTTTACACACACATGCTTAATTACTCTTATAGGACAAAACTCAGAGCCCATCAGTACATATTCATATGTGTTAGAGTTGAATTAACACTTGACATTTTACTGTGTATGCAATCTTATACCATGGTATAGGTGGATACTCGATTCTGATTGGTCAATGACTGATGGTTATTATATATAATCACCGTTCTAAATGAATGCGCTGCCTGCCTGGCCAGCTAGTACACAAGGGGTCATTCCTATGTTCCCAGGGTCTTCTGTTCCCCAGATTTATATGGCACATAATGGGAACATAACAAAGAGTTCTATGTTCCCAGGGTCCTATGTCCCCCAGCTCTATATAGCACATAATGGGATCCTGAAAAAGATGTTCCCCAGCTCTTTATTCGCTTAATATGACATGGGCTATTGTGGGTTAGGGTTATAAACTGGATATTTATGAAATATTCTAACTTGAAACGGGTCAAATTTGACCCAAACACAATTAATGTGTGTTAACAGAATATTGAACTGGGGAACATAGATACGCTCCCGTACACAACCTGGGAATGGAAAACTATGCTCCATGACTATGCTCTGTGGTTTTGCTAAAAATAATACATTCTTGATGAGGGATTTTTGTTTTCACAGAATAAATTTACTTCAATTAGGTTGGATTTTTCTCATTTTTTCAGTGTGAGATGAAGCTAATTCACCAAACGGTGAATTTTTTATAACCTATTTTACTCATCTTTACCAGGGGTGGCAATGATTGTGGAGGGTACTGTATATGGTTTCATACAATTTTCTTAAATAATGTTAAGACAAAAATAACCAAAAATTGTGTGTTATAAAAATGAGAAAGAACAGTTTTTTAAAAATAAAATCAATTGTTTTCAGATCTAATGGCCAAGGGTTTTGCATAGCAACGCACTTAAATAGAACTAGTAACCAGAAATAGAATTAGCAACGAGGGGTTTTCAGTTCCAAAAAAACTAGCAACCAGCAGTTTTGCTTGACAACAGGAAAACAACATGCCAATGAAAGTAACTATATGTAATCATTGTTGGTAACCATGATATAAGCGCAATAATCCACTCCGAGGTGTGGATTACACGGTTTTAACGCACTCCGCTGAGGCAACGTGTACGAAATTGCATAATATTCGCATAAAATATATCAACGTTCATATAACCACCTGTTTCACCAGTGAAAACACAGAGGCCTTACTCTGAAGAGAAACGACACCTCACTGTATTTACACCTCCTCTGTTGTCCACACGTTAGGGGGGAGCTCACTGTCTCCCCACCCACCTGTTGACCCTATGACTCCCAGCCCCCTTTCATGTGTTTCCACAGAAGTCTATCCAGCTGATGTGTGATCTAATGATCTTTTTACAGTTTTCCAGCACAGATGTCCCGAGTTTTCTATCAACAATCTTGTCCATCTTAACCCCTTGAACTCCGCAGGTGTTTTCTGAGGGGAAATGGTTTCCTACCAACCTGGGAAATGAAAGTCACTGTGGAAGCTAATCCTACCCAACAAGCAGCCAGTTACTGGAATACACCATGAAAACACAAAGGATTCGAGTCTAATCGATCACAAAAAACAACAGTAGGACTTATTTCACCTAAAAACAAGTGCGGGCAGACCAGAACCGGATATTTTTTTGCCATTTTGTATGAGTTAGATTCTAGAGTGAAAATCAATTCATCGATATTTATTTCCCATCTACGATCCAGCTCAATTAACTTTTGTCCGGACTTTTTGGGATTGATTCCAGGTATACAGGGGAAGACCTCGATTCTGTCTCATTGACTGCCACACAAAACCTGTTCTAGGATCAGGGCCAAATGGCTCTTACAATCACATATTTAAGACCCACAAGCATAATTCACTGGGCACATTAGAATGAGTGGACTATCCTGCCACGCAGCTCAGGACAACAGGAGGCTGGAGTGCAGCTGTCCCATCCGCAGCTGCAGACGGAATAAGTAATCAACCTCATTAGCTGCTAGCCAATTGCAAAAGTCACTCTAATTATGAAGGACAATTGTGGCAGACGTGCAGCACAGGCATTCAAATGCTCCCTGTGGCCTAGATATGGCCAAAACAGAAGAGAGAAGGGAACAAGAAGTATTATTTTCCAGTGGAATAAAAACAGAAAAGAAAAAAGAGAGTTCCCCTTCCTTGTCATAAACAAAATCATTATATTTGTTAAGCCCAAATCCGTCTTCATTTGTGTGCTCTGCGTTAAAAAAGCATGTCTTAAAGCAAATAGCAGGGGCCTTGGTGCTGCCCCGGGCCGGGGGAACCGGTTTCTGCTGGGCGGCAGCGGGTTCTGGCTGTTTCTGGGGAATGGGACCTGACTGGAGCTGGATTGTGATTTATGACAGCGAGAGTTGGCTGTGGAGGCCAGACCACGTGACCTGGGAAGATGAATACTCAGCCAGACTGCAGGAGACAATCTGATTACAGCAGCCATGAGCCTTTCATCTTCATTCCACTGCCCCCATCGCCACAGCGACAGGGAGTGCCTGACTGCCGTCCGAGCGTTGCCCGAGATCCCCAGGACCGTAGGTGTCCCCTGAGCTGCATCTGTCCACAACTGCATCATTCCAAGGGCACTGCAATGACCCTCAGTGCACTAGCTCGAAGGTCCTTACAGGGGAAAAGACCACTACAAGGTCCTCACAGTATAACATATTTCCCTAGTCCACATTACTCACTCAAAGTTCCTCACAGGGGAACATACCACCTTTCACCACAATACTCATTCGCAGGTACTGACAGGGAAATATGCACCACTGTGACGTCCCACACTCATGACCCAGTCCTAGAGAGAGGAAATATCTCAATATACTCCACACTTCTACAGTCAGTCCTCTGGATTAGAAAGTAACAATAATGTATGCCCTATAATAATACAATAATACTGTCTCACAGGTCCTTATATATAAATACCCCTCCGTACTGCACACTAGTCAGTAAAAGGCCCTGGAAGAGAAGATATCCCATAATACAGCAACTCAAATAGTCTCAGAGCTCACTCTCCATCCTCTGTTTATAGTGTCCTGGTGGGAGGGCCTGGTTTGCTTGCAGTAAACTAATCACCAGGGTGCACTGAGACAGGTTCAACCCCAGAGCAATAAATTCCTCTCCTGCGCGATGCTGCGCCCACACTACTTGAGCTATCTGGGTGAACTTTGTTACACCGCACCTGTGGGAGCTGCCGTTCATTAATCACCAGCAACTTATGAGTAAAATTTACAATTCAGCTTTTTAAAGAGATGTATGTGGGGTGCACTTATGCCAGACTGCTAGGTAGGTGGTACACTTGGTAGAAACGCACAGCAAAAAAACATAAAGGATACATAACGTAAAGCATACATATGTACATATTTGTACGTGTAAACCCTTTGGTAAAGGGTCCGATGGGAGATGGAGTTTTTTTTACACCAGGTCTGGTCCTTTATATCTGAAAATAACTGACCTACGTTCTATACCGATATCAGAAATTACCTGCCTGTAAATTGTCAGGTCATTCTCCGGATTTATTATCTGATTGTAATGATTTTTTGTTTCATACTTCTCAAATCGGTGAACTAATAGTGCACATGAATCAATTTAACGGTACATAATTGGTGTTTGAATAAAAAAAAATTTTTTAAGTTTAGTTACAACTGTTACTGTGCAGCTGATCTCTGCAGGTAATTGAAACAGAATGACACAGACACATACACAAACATGCACACACACACACACACACACACGCACAAACGCCCTGCATAGACATGCACATAGGTTTTCTTCTCTTTTTTGTTTCTTTCTCACTCCATTCTTTCCATGATCCCCTATACACTACACTCATCTTACCCTCAAAAAGGATCAAGGGAGAAAGAACACTCCAGTCATTTGTGAGTACCTGCTACTCTTGCTAGCACACAGAAGGATTCAGGAAAAGCATGAAAAGGGGTCTACTCCCATTGGCTATAAATGTAGGAGCGGAGAGCACCACTTGGTGCTGCGTGGAGATCTGACCTGTCGGCCCTCACGAAACACCAGGCAAGAGTGAAAATAAAAATGATTTTCCACATTTATAGCTCCCCATCTCCTCTCTGCGCATCTCTCTGAAGAAGACTCTGGGATGGAAGCCGGGCGCTCAGCAGAGTGAGATGAGAGTCTAAATGTGGTTTGACCCTGTGAAGGAGGCGAATGCCAGCTTCCAATAATCATAGCAATTCCTCTCTATGGAAGCTCAACAGCGTCGGAAAGTCAGACAAGGCCAAGCTTCACAGCTTTAGGAAAACTATAATTTTTTGTATTGAATTGGTAAATTGTGTATTTTTTGTGCCAGATGAGATTTAGACCTTCAGGGCGTGATGAAGTCCATAGTCTGGTTTGGCATTGAATCCTATGCAGGCTATTACTGATAGCAGGGTGGTGCATATTAGTCATAGCGCTACCTTTGGAGGGAGCGTCAAACGCAGGAATGTCCTTATCTCGTAAAGTGACTCCTCTGGGATACAAAGGCTGCGCAGCTCAGTCGGTGGATTGAGGCTGGTATCAAGTCCCAGGGGTAAATTCTTGGCCAAAAAAAGACAGAAATGACATCCAGATTTAGCCTACTGGATTTATCCCATGTACACTGTGCACTTCAGTTTGGTATCGCAGCCTAACCTTAAGCAGGGGTGGAAGCACTAACTGTACTGTACCTACAATTTACAGCGTTGACACAATGCTCAGCATTACCGGCCTGAGAAAGACTAGAAGTATCCATGGCACACTGGGCTGGCTAGATTTACTCCCGGTGACACCTCATTCTTAATGAATTGTGACAAATAAAGCCCTTTGCTGTTGATTTTATTCGGTCTGGCTGACTGATGAGCTGTCTGCCTGTTTGGCCACATGCAGCGCGTCACATATGTCATGTACTGGGTGCTGCTGTCTGACCTTGCAGGGCAACGAGGGACAGGAGAGAGCCTGGTATCTCATGAGAAACGGCCTGGCAGCGGAGAGCCAGATTTACAGACACCTTTTGTTGTGTTCCACAGTTGTTGTAAAAGTAACCAGTTTAGTTTATGGCATCCATTTGTACAGTCCCCCCCCCCCCCCCCACACACACATCTATATCAATCACTTTTTTATTTAACATGGTATTTAAAGGGATATTTCACCTTACTGTGACATAAGTCATTTTGTGGAGCCTACCCCATTATATTTGCATAGTGTGAATACTAGCAACATCAGCGATCCCTGCTGACCGCCAACGGCATCGCAGTTAGTCCGGTTGTCAGGGTCCCCATTCACTCCCATTCATTTTCGGGACCTCACCAAAATTAATCGTTTTAAAGCACACACTAACTATGGCAGATAATACATCGATAAAAGAGAACACGACGGTAAAAAGGTACATGTTTGTTTTGAGCCTATAAGATGTCACGTTTAAATTAGCTATATTATTGAAACTATTTTCTGATATGCAACTGCCTAGAAATACAAGCCGTAGTTAGATTTTTTTTTTATTATAACGTAAACTTACAACTAACGGTAGCCGACTACAGTTGGTGAATTGACGTCAACTTTATCGTATGCAAAGATTCTTCACTGAGTTAAAATAACAAAGGTTTTTGCCGGATCTTTTTTTTCTTTTAAAAGGTAATAAAACATTGAAACTACATTAAATATCAAAACAAACACATACCTTTTCACCGTCGTGTTCTCTTTTATTGATGTATTATCTGCCATAGTTAGTGTGTGCTTTAAAACGATTAATTTTGGTGAGGTCCCGAAAATGAATGGGAGTGAAGGGGGACCCTGACAACCGGGACTACCGGGGATGCCGTTAACGGTCAGCAGGGACATCTAATATTCACGCTATGCAAATATAATGGGGTAGGCTCTACAAAATGACTTATGTCACACTAAGGTGAAATATCCCTTTAATAAGCTTATTTGACATAAAGTCTGATTTACTATATTAATATAAAGGCGTGATTAACATAAAGACATGATTTTCCAAACATTTCACCTGGGTGGTACCAGTGTGCTCCTCCTTGTACATGACTGCTGGCCACCCCATCACACACCACCTCCTATCAGAGAGGCAGAAAAGCGCTCTGCTGCTTCCCCTCAGAGCATAGAGAGAAGGAGACCCATGCCGGGCGCAGAGACAACCAAAACTTTAGACCCTGCTTACTCGACATTACCCAGGGTAAAGGACACTGGATATTTACTGCTGTCATACCTGGGTCTGAAACCCACAATCTTCTGTTCCCATGTTCGGTTCAGTTAGCACCACGTTAAGCTCAGTTCAAGCCGCATCACACTATTGTAGTCCCACTCCTAAAGGGGACAACTGGCACGAAAGAGCACTTAGGATCCACTGTCATTCAGAGCAAGGGTGAGCTATACTGTAGCCTTGGAAACGCTTTGAGAAAAGCCCTTTAATTACAGTCTTCCGAGAACTCAAAGAAAACGCTGGTGCAGACAGTGTGTCTGACATGTCTCCCAAAGGCCTCCCTTACACACGGTGGTGGTGACTGTAGGGGCGTCAACAGCTTCACTGTGTCTCTTTACCGTCTTAACATCAGCATTCCCGCTCAGCGACAGTGTTTGTAAGCTGTAAACCCCTCGTCTTTTCAGATGCAGCCCCCCCTTTGCTGGCGTGCTCTGCAGTTAATGAGGTGTACGTTACGGACGTGCCTGCCACTCTGTGGTCTCCTGAAGAACAGCAAGCAGGCAAGCGCACCTGTAGGCCGGGGGAAGGGGGAGCGGGGGGCACACTCCACTCGGTTCAGCCAAAAGAGCATCGCCCGTCGCTCAGCTCATCTGACCACCTTACTGCTCAGCGTCATCGCCGCCATGAATCACTTCTGTTGCTGCTTTCTTTGTTTGTTTTTTTTGGAGACACTAATTATCCCATAAATCCTTTTGTAAGCTAGGGGGTTGAAAATCTGTTTAATTAAAAACTGTGAGGATTTCAAATCCAGGAAGTCATGTGCAGTTTGTCAACAAGCCTTGGTTGAAGGGGTTGCAGGGGGAAGGGGGGTTTAAAAACATTCATATTTCAAACTACACTGAGCATGGCTGACTGGTGTGTGTCCTTTGCTTATATTCATGTATGTATTTTTATGTTTATGTGGTCCATACTATGTTTTTATGTGCGACCCTGTTTCCGCAACAAATTTCCCATTGGAGTAATAGAAAGTATAAGAGCACTGGGGATATTGTACGAGTGGTTATGAATTTGCCTTTAAAAAATCAGTCAAAAATACTGACAGTGTGAACAAGTAATATGTCCTTTTTACGGTCTGTTCCTTCCTTTAAGTGCCACAACAGGAACATAGCATTAAAACAGACAGCAATGTAATGCATATCTCCATTTGCAATGCACTTTTTACTTTGCAACGTGGCCTACTTCCTTTCAAACCATGTTTATAATTTCTCTGTCAAGATCCTGTTATGACTAGCATAACTGAAATCCCATAAAAGTACTTATGAAAGGGGGAAAAAGACCATCGCTGAACAGATTGGTTCAAAAACCCCATCTGGCCCCCTGTGGATTGAGGCTGTGAAAATGACATGGCTCACACAGCGCCCCCTGCTGATCCTAAGAGCCGAGGAGATGGAGGGTGAAGTCTCTAGCAACTTCGCTCAGAACCAACTACATTTCACAGTACACCACTGCAAATAAGCACAGGGTGGGAGGGGCGAGGAATCCAAGCACACCTTTGCGGAATGCTTAATGAAGTTCCTCCAGACGGAGGTGATTAATGGGCGATACGGCGCTTCCAGATGGCGAGAAGGCTTCCAGAAGCAGGAAGCTGGTTCAGTCGCGCGGAACGCACACCTTCGCAATGCACAGCGACCCTCACATCATACAAACACCTGCACAGTCCAGCTTCATAAAGGGAGGCATGCAGACCGCGACTGGTGGTTAACAACAGCCGACTCCCCTCCTATGGGTTACTGTGGCATTGTCCAGAATGACCTCAGAGAAACACTGAATCTGAATCTACAGTGACATCATAGAGAACAGCTTCAGAATGCCGGAATCAGAATCTACAGCGACATCATACAGGATGGCTTCAGAATGCTGAAATCAGAATCTTCTGTGACATCATGCAATATGACTTCATAATAGAATAGAATAGAATAACTTTTATTTTCCCGCTAGGAAACTTCAGTTGTAGCCCCAGCAGCAACAAAAAAATACATAGACAGTGGGGCAGACCCACAACGCACAAACAAACATATCAAACAAAGACATCCAACAAAATCATTACATCAATAAAGTGAATTAAGTGAATTAAAGTGCAATACAGCCATGATTAAAAAAGAGCCCAGTGTCACCAAGCTCAGTCCAACACACAAACTCCGCCTCCACGACTCTCCTCCATACATGCAGCACCGCGGTCTCTGTACACCACCGAAACAGAGCACCGAACTGCGTCAATCTTCCCAGTCGTCTCCTCACTCCTCCCCCACATTATGTTCTCCTTCCTTGGTTGCCTTTTGAAAATTGCCTGCACTCCTGGATCAGTCCCGCAATCTTCAACTCTGGTGAAGAGCGATGGTAAACTTTGTTGCTGCAGTCTGCAGATCCAACGGACATTCCCGAGCATATGTTGTGAATGCGTCTCCATGGTGACGACCACAAACACAATTATATCGACTAGACAATTCGTCAATATTATCCAAACGAGCAGCAGGAGTGCCCTGAAAAATATCCAGCCCGCTTCCCCGTCCCACTACAGACACACAGCACATGAAAAAAAACAGACAAAAGCCAGACACAACAAAACACATTCAAATTAACAAACACGAACATGAGAGACAGCTGGACTACATGTCGCCATTACAGCGCCATGTGACATAAAGAAAGCTAAAATCCAAACACAGCCCATGGAGTACGAGAAAAAGCTTTATTAAAACATTTTTATTGTTCTTTAATCATGCTATTAGATTGTTTCCCCCACTGCTTTTATGTTTTCCCTTATTCGGAAGAACATTATCCAAAAATCTGCCCTGATCCATTCTAATGGTAGTGTGAATGGACTTATTTTCGAAGTGTTCAGAACAGACGGTTTGATAATTTTAGCACTAATAACAACAATTCCCAGATGGTTCACCGGGTGATGCAATTGTTCAGACACATACTAATGCCCCAGGTGTTCCTCTCTCTGTTGTTCAATATGACTTGAGAAACAGTGGTAAGCTGGGGCCATATACACAGTTTTTGTAGATCCAGGACAATAGTGTTGTGTGGGGAGCATAGGTCAAAGGCATGTTAGCTCAGGCCTAACATGCCTTTGACCTATTGGTCGACATTTAACCCCAGTTTTACTGTATATACCTTCCTAGTCTGAATAACAACCCGCTGGACGCCCTACTGATCCTATTTATCACTGGCCTGCTTAGTTATTCAAAAGCTGGAGAAGCTCTTGGCTCTTGGCCTCTGAAAAAGTCAAATAGATCTGACAGAAAAGCACATGGGTAGGAATAAAGGCCTGTTCCTCTGGGCTTGGATCGAGGACAGTCAGAACCAGCACGTCGCCTGCCCTCGCCAGACAGCAATTATTCAAAATTAGAAACGAGAAAAAGAACGAAAGTTCGCCAGCCCTGCGGCCTCGTTCTTCTCACACGGGGAGGACAGGAGCAGCTGCTGGGCCGGAGGCGGCCTTGGCGCGTCTACGCGCTCCACGCCCAAAAACCGCAGCCCCGCACCCCCCTAAGTCCGGCCCGGCCCGGAATACCATGCCCCCATAGCGCCCGTGCCCTGCTCAACGGCCTCCAGCTCGCAATGACACCTTATCATTCACAACGCACTGTCGCGCTGAAAATCTCCTCATCTACAAATGGGATTACAATGGCAATCATTAGCAGGGCTTACCCAAAGAGTGCTTTCACCATGTTGCAATTACGTTTACCCTTTTCCAGCGAGCATACAAATCAACACGATATGATTACTCTCCGCTGCGGATTATGCGGCGATGCGCAGAGACCCCTGCGCATGAGGATCCCGGGTAATTGAATTAGCCGCTACCGGACGCGGGCAATCTCACGGCGGCCCGGGATGGAAATGGAAGCAAGAAAAAAAAATTACATCGCACAGGTCCAGAAATAACATGTCATTACTAGACTTTGTAGCCGCGTATAGAGGCATGAAGGGGCAGAAGGATTACAGTCTCTCTCTCTCCGGGCCTATTCACACAAGTGGGAGCGGCACCGATGTGAGCTCCGTCTGAAGCGCATACGGCGGAAATGATGCGGAGCTATAGGCGCTGGGTTTGCATGTATTGTAATGTAATTTGCATGGCGGGTCCCTGATTCAATCAGCTCTCAGTCACTGAGCCATTCCAACACTCGGTCTTGAAAGCAAAACCGATTTGTGGTATTCTCAGCATTGCATTGAACAGCATGTACGTAAAGGTTTAGTTTTCATTTTGATTAAAGCAGACTGACTCTAAAATTATACCTTTTAAGTGGAAATGATAGTTAATGACCTTTGGCTCAAAATGCCTGTTGGCCTGCCCGTCTGTTGAGGATAGTGCTCTTTTGCACGGAATACAATATATCTCCAGAGAGCCCTTATTGAATTTTGACATCCCACTGCTGACACCTGTGGCAAAAGCCAGCCTCACGACGCCCCTGATATTTACTGTTGTAAGAAAACCTGATGTTTTATTTTCTCTTCTCTCAGAGAATCCAATTCTTTTTCCTTGGGTGACAGGAGAAACTCTGGCATTGGCAAATGGCTGTTTTCACTGTGCAGATCAACATGTTATTCTGCTGACAGGAAGTGACAGTGTCCTGTTTTATTAGAAAACCATCTACTTTGAAACAAACTTCGGAGTGGAGAGTTACAAGAGGTCAACTGAGTCTGAAGCACTTTGATTTTGGAAATTCTTTCTTCAGAATGTGTTGTTCAATGTTAGTGTGCCACCACAGCCAAAAAGACTAAATTTCAACTGTTTGGCATTACTTTTGACTGTTTGTCTTGAATATACAAATAATCTAATCGCCTTCTGGTTACAAGACCATTCTATTTTACATCACATAATTCAATATTTTGAAACAGTTATAGCACAGAAGATTAGAGCAGTAATTATATAATTAGTCTTCCCTTTTCACTGTTAGTCATTACAAGTAACAATGAATAAAAAAACAGAAAAACTTGCGCACATCTGAAAAAATTCTCTCTGCAGGTGATCAAAGATAAATCACATTTAAAAAAACCATGTCAGCACGCTGCTTAATGCCCCCAAATTTAAATACATGACAAAAATCAGTACAACGTTTTAATCTAGTAGGGATCTTGGAACCTGAGGAAGATCTCCAATGAATAACAAACTGCGCAAAATTAATGTGAGCTACAGCTATATCAGCCTGTGACATTCCAAAAAGACAATATATTGACAATGGGTTCCCTTGTCTTACTTGGATACTTGTTGAACTAAGAATGAGACCTCTTCAGATATCCGGAAAGAAATAAGCAGTTTTTTTGTGTGCTATGCCTAATTGTGCTATGACACATCTGTGATGTGATTCCCTCTTTAGTTTTAACATCTGGTGATTAATGAATCTGAGTCTACAACTGCACCGCACCGCAAATCAGCATCATTAAAAACATGCAATCCCCCTTCCCCCGGCTCCTGCACGCCACTGACGAGGCACGGCAAGCAAACACATTCTGACTAATTAGAATTGACAATCTGACAGCTTTTACTTAATGCCAACATCAAGGATTCAAGAGCAACGAGATTTAGCCTAACATGCGATCGGCATTCTAATTAACATACTGTTGAGGGGGGTGGGGGTGGGGATGTGAGGGGATAAAATTAGACTTTAGTGCCTATAAATGTTCTTTACAAACCAAGAGAAAAATCCAGGAAGAATGTAAACAAGTCTGGGTGGGCAGGATTGGGGGGGGGGGGGGTAGAATCTTATTTTATCTGAAAGCCTAAAACAATATTTCTTAAATATTATAACATTGATAAAGATACTAAACTGTATTTTTTTTGTTGGAAATAAAGTACACTTTCATAAGTTTCTCTGCATAAAAATATCCAAAATGTCAATACAGTATTACTTCCATGGAGATTTTTCATGCCGCGCATTGCTTCATAATCATAGCCACAACAGATGGGAATATTTTACTGTGTCAATAAAAGCCATGTAAGTATCAAGCTCAGCTTGGGGTTCAAAAATGTGCCATACTTTGTGTCATCCAAACAGGGAATAGACATGTTCAGCAAAGTGCTCATTTTAACTAGCCTTTCCCAGGGGGAAGATATAAATGTAATATACTGTAAATGCAATCAATGATGATGATGATGATGATGATTCTTCTTCTTCTTCTTCTTCTTCTTATTATTATTATTATTATATCCTACTGAGATATTGCAGTAAAACAAAAATATAAATTTTTTTATTTATATTGAATGTAGGTTTCAGAATAGCACAATATATTCTTGACATTAAGACCAGAGACGAATGTCCCCTACAGGGGACAGAAATGCATTGCCGAATCTTAGGAGGGTATGCTCGCCCACTGTCCTCCCGTCCTCATGCTCACATGGCATTGGGCAGAAGCAGAGGACAGACACATGCAACGCAGACCGGGAGCCCAAAAAGAGCAGGAGACAGCGGTAAAGGTGACCCCCTCGTGGTCACGCACGCGTGTGTATGAAACCAGCACAGGCACAGCTCCCTCTGTTACTGCATCACCAGGGAGCAGGCTGGGACCCAGGTACCACTGCGTGTGAACAGACAGAAGGAACCTTCGGAATAAATAACTCTGCCTCGGGAGAACTCCGGAACTCGAAAGCCGTCAGAATTGAGGAACAGCTTCAAATGTGACAAATTGGAGAGAGTGAGCAGATGCGGGAGAGAGAAACAGGAGAAAGACAGACAGAGCCAGTGACCACACGTGTGTACGGCGGCTTGGTATCAATGACAACTATGAATCTAGTGCTTCTATTGCTATGCAAGTAAAACGTATTTGGATTCTAATTTTATATAGAAGCATGCACACAGGCAGCATGTGTGTGTGTCTGTAATGTATGTGTGTGTGTCTATAATGTATGTGTGTGTGTGTGTGTGTGTGTGTGACACAGAGAGAGAGAGATTTCTGAAAGAATACAATGTCCCTGAAAACACTGCTTGCCTCGATATGATTAAAACCAGCGTCAGCCAATGAAGTTCACCTCTGGAAGGTGACAGAGACCAGAAATCATTTGGTATCATAGCGGCGGCACAGAGGGCCCTGTGGAACTTGAGAGTGAAAGAGAGAGAGATAGAAAGAGAGAGATAGAGAGCAAGCGAGCAAGAGAGAGGGAGAGAGAGAGAGAGAAAGAAAGAAAGAGAGAGAGAGAGAGAGAGAGACAGACTGGGGAGAGGGCTGATTGATGAGAGGGCCATATTAAAATGTCCCCTCACAAAACCAAACAGAATGAGAGCGATCATCAGATGTTTTCGGCTGGGAAGAGGGGCTGTGTTTACATGGTGCCCTGGGGGAGATTGTGGGGGTATATGGGAGCGCTTCCAGCTAAATCAAAGCTGTTGGAAAGTGTCGCCTGTGAATAAAGCACTCTCCCCAGACAGACTCCCAGAGGTGCAGCTCACACACGGCATCTTGGGGACCAACACATTGGGGAATTGCCACTGAGCAGTGACAGACTGTGGCAAACATCACAAGTGCTCTTCGTACATTGCACTAATTTAAAAGGTCCCTGCTCTAAAAATATGTGTGTTCCCCCCCAACCAATCCCCCCAGTACATCTACTCCTGGCTGTGCGTCAACTCATTTTGAGAACATTTGAGGTCACCCTGTCAGCCAAAAAATAATAAATAAATAAACACTGTCTCATAACTCAACATAACCCAGTAGATAGTACATCAGTCTGGACATGCTTTTTTTTTCTCACAGCAAGGTGAGAAATAATAACCTGTTAATATTGCATGCAAAAAGTAGCGGTGATTTGGCCACACCCTTGGAAGCTCCATGTCCCAACTAGGGAAGGTCATAGTCTTTATTTCAGCCAGCGGCCCCAAGGGTGGAGGATTCAATCTGCTAACATGGTGGAGCTCTAGCTAACACAAGCCTCTCACCATCTCCACCATCTCTCCAACACGATTCGACTATCTCCAATCCTCCCCTACAGGGGCAAAGTGAGGCCCGTAATTCAAATAGATCTCCCATCGGCATGCATTAAAAGCCAATCTATGTAAAAACATTCACCGTTCACACCCAGAGGTAGCCGTGGAGGAGCCCTGGTGGATCACAACTAAAAGTTAGAGTACGTTAACCTCTATTACCTCACCATCGACATTCTGAATCTGGTATTAACAGCCCCAATTCTTCTTTATTTAAGAGTGCTGGTGTGTTCTGCATGTGACCTGAACTTCAGGAATATATTACACAGCAATTAACGTGAACAGCTGGGGACCAGAGGAAGACTCTAGGTCTAATTGGCTCTGAAATGTCAACTTTTAATACCAGAGGGATTTTTCTACAACAAGCTGGCTGTTCACTTCTCTTTCCCAGGAAGAGCTAGGCTACTGCATGACAAATAATTAATTCATATTCTTTTCACGTGAAAGGGCCATGAAAAAATGGCCAAAATAACTGAAGCGAGCTTAAGTGAGGGATCGTGAGATGAAGCTCAAGCGTACGCCACATCCGTATCAAAAAATCTGAAAACAAACCGTAAATGTATCGTCTATTATCTTGTATAAACGAGAGAAAGAAACGACACTGAAAATTGATTGAAAATACGTAGAGAATTAGAGAACGACGAGCAATACATTTATAATGCCAGTATGCTCTCATGCTGCCATTGTACACGGGATTAGCTTTTGTGAACAACGGCATCTATCATGGGCACATTTCCTACTGCCTTTAAACCAATGGCATAGCTCATTAACGTCTACTCATGCTAATAGTACTACTCTATGTGAGGGTAACTTCCATCCGGGTGGCAATACGGAGTGGTGGTTGAAGTGGTTTAGGTGTTGTCCAGTAGTGGTGCATTATTGTTGTTTAAGGTACTTCACCTGGCTGAACTGCTTCAGTAAATATCCAGCTCTACAAATGGATTTATAAATTATGCTGTGCTGGATGAGGGGATCCGCCAACAACATGAGTAATGCAAGGTTTGGTCAGCCGAATCGACTGGTGAATAAACCTGTGGGATAGTAACGGCTGTTTTATGGAGCTTGGCTATTTAAAACCTCTCAATAACCACCTACACGTGCGCACCCTCAAGCGTTAGGTGAACATTAAGTAAAGTTTGCCTGTGGAGCCTTTATTCTCATGCCGGGGTGCCTGTTGCTGAGAATGATACTTAATGGCCACATACAAAATTCATTTAGACAGAGACTGCACTGTGCAATCAGTGGTTGGAGCATTGCTACACCGTGCAGCAGAGTAAAGAAAAAAGACATCTTTTTAAACACATTTTGTTTTGACCAAATGCAATTCTGACATCCCAGTTTGAGAATTTATAGAACTCGTTTTTCTTCCTGACACTTTAATTCCTCTACCGTTTTTATTCTACTGAGTTAAACGCTGAATTTCTGAATGTAAATGTCCCGCCTGTGTGGTTGTAAACACCATACGTTCATTTCCTAGACATGTTTTCAGGGTGGAGAATTATGACAGTTTGTCTTTGCGGGCTCCAGTCAGAAGAAACTGCAATTTACATCCCGTTTCTTGGAACTTCCATACGGAGAGCAGGCTTCTCTTTTCCTGCAGGTGAGTGTGAGGCAGGTGCACTGTATGGTTTACCTACACAACAGATGAAAAGGTAATCCTGACTTATATGCATAACACCACATGAGTGGGTTGTATCCACTGGTGCGTTTATGTGGTGAAACAAGTGTGCTGTGTAGTCGTTGTTTATTACGGTAAACCTGTGTTTACCAAAGTTAGTGTTTACTCAAGCCTGAAATGCAATGGGGAGTAGATGAAATGCATTTCTCATGTTGTGCTTGCCTTGAATAACATTTATGTGCAGCTGAAAAGTAATGTTTTTAACGGTGTAATGAGCTCAGGTGGTTCTAAATATATACTTAGTCTACCTCAGATGGGAATGTTTAAAGAACTAAAAAATTGACAAGTTGAGATATATATCCCACCTTTATTCTTCATATCTTGAACAAGATTCATCCTGATACTGGGCGCCACTGGAACCGTGTAGATTCACCAATCCTCACATAAACAAGATAGACTAAGAGCAGGCACAGAGGATCAGAGAACAGATACAGATTATTTAAATAGCAGTGAAGTGGCGCAGTTTCTTTGCTGTGGGGCAAAATAAATAGTGTTTGATTTCAGGCATTAAAGAAGGTGAGAATAACACCGGAAACTACTAAAGTTAAAGAAGTAACTTGTCAAAGTATGATTTGCAGTAGTTCCACTTTTACCAGCAAGTTTAATTGGCTGCATCAGTCATGAGTTGCTGATCTGTCTGGACTCTCTCGCTAAGGGGTGAGTAGGCTATTGGGAAATAGTCCAAATGGAGCTCAAACTCACTCCAATCGCTGCACGCAGAACACTGGCAGATATGGAGAGTTATGAAGTGTCAGGTTTTTTTTTTTTTTTTGTCAACATTAACAAACAGCTCTGTCAGGTCATGCAGACAAAGAGTTTGGTTGGGTCTGTTTCTATAAAGAATGCCAAAAATACACGTTGTCCATCTTAGCATCTGTCGAAAAGCAATTCGTCGTAGTCATTCATCAACTCTCGTTCTAATCTCTCTCACCGCTGAGGTTACTTTGTCGGCTCAACTGGAAGGGAAGACACCGGCAGGCAAACGTGGTCCAAAAAAAAACGCAGGACGTAGGCCTGGTATTTGTATAACATCACACAAATACAACTGCAAAATTATATGAATTGTCAACAAAACAAAATATAGCAACATATAAATAACAAGACAATCTCACTTTATCCTCACACAAATTAGATTAGCCTATTTGAGATTGCAGTGAAGAGAGCACAAACTCAATACCGCAATTGTCTTTGCATGTTTGTGACACATTTTAGGCGGTAATGAGTGTCTAGCTCACAAAACAGACCAAACATGTTCCATTCCCACAATACTGTAGCGTTCACAATATCAGTGATATTTCCATGTTGCTATAATACACGCAAGTCATCAGAACACTGCGCTGTAGCCAGTCTCCTGCTAGTACACCGATTGCTGAGACAAAGTGACTGGGACTTCCAGAGGATTCTATTTGACTGTCCCGCTCCAATCCTTGGGGAAAAATGTGATTTATTCAAACGAAGCTAATGCCTAGTACCGCTCCTGGGCTCTGTCCACACAGAGAGACCACCTGGGTACGCGTATGATATTTAAACAGACGGCCCTGCATGCCGACTCCGGCTTGTTGTAAAAGCAGTCATATTACAAGATAAATACGGGAGAGGTATTTACTCGCGGTTATTACTGTGGCTGACACGTTGTTAATTCTGGAATTCAGTCTGACAGCTTTCTTCATTTCCAGCCAAAGGGTTGCGGAAAACCTTACTTCAACACCGGTGAGCCATCTGAGGCTAGTAGGCTAGTTCCTCTATTTCAGACTGCACCCGACAGAACACCCTCCCACACCCCCTTCACATTCACATTCAACAGACATAGCAGAATAAATCCCGGTCGTTCATATTGATTTGGCTTCCAAGTAGAAAGCAATTATATCCCTTTTCTTTTCTGCCGGGCAATGTGACTACCTTCATTACAATACAACAGCAAACAAATTTTCAGCAAAAACCTCTGCTTTTATTGGCCTTTTGTAGATAAAGCCATACCTTTGTCAAATGCTCTTGCTCTTGTCTTATATCTTTCACTAAGAATCAGGTTGAGATTTTGTGCAATGTTCTTCTTTTAATTCGTTCTGTTTTGGGTCCACACATATAGGCTAGATCTGAGTTTGGCCACAGGAGGTATTGTGTGGGGTGGATAGGTTCACTCCCGACCAAAAAATATGATTTTCATATTTCTATACACAGTGTCCTTCTGTTGACAATAAAACAGACAAATAGTAAATATATTAACGCAACAAAAGGTTCTGCGATACGTTTTGCCACGTTCAAAACAAACACATAAACAAAACCCCCTGTGACTGCAGATAAGGCATTATGTGGATTTAATCAAAACAGAAGGTGAAGGAGAACTATCTGTGACAGTGCATAAGCAAAGTACATATTCACAAAAGGCATCACTAAATGGCATCTGGAAAGCCAGTGAGGGGCTGTGCAAAACCATTACCCCTGAACAATATGATTCAAACCCTCAATGTCATACTGCAGTCAGATGCCGCTAGGTACAAATAATAATACTATTGTGTTTCTCTGATCTTTTTGCACAGGTTTGTATATTGGATACATGGTTTCTATGTAAGCAATGAGCAATTTGCATAACTAACACCGAAACCATAATCCAAATTAAACCTTAAAACATTATCTTTTGTAAGCATCCACATGTATGCCACGCAGTTTGAATCTTTTACTCCACCGCCCCCTAGTGACCAAATATATTAACACATTTTTCTGCTTTTTACCACAAGAAGTTAATCATCTAGATGTCACTAACAAGCTTGGCATAATCTTACCAGTCTTGGGGACCCAAAAACACAGACATCAGCTTTCAGGTTAGAACATTGTTTTGAAGGGCATTGTGAATACTTGGCATAAAAACATATTGTATTTTTCCCCCATTTACCTCTGGTTTAAAACACTAGCATTTTGCATTCAACATAACCTTAAATTTGGGATTTTGAATAGCTCAGCTCACCACAAATGCTGTTCTATATTTTTGAAATCACAAGTTCAAGCCATCATGACTATGCAGTTAGTTGACTATGACTGGGAGTCTACAGCAGTAGGACACAACTGGCCTCTCACAGGAAAAGGGTGGGCTTTATTGAGACTGGGTTCTTCAAATGACTGCTGCATAAGCACCACCTAACTGGCCACCATAAGCCTGCATTTCACAAGCTGTCAGTCAGAAACCCCTCTACTCTGATTAGTAGTAGCTCTCCTTTCGTGAGGTGAGACCTGGAGTGTGGACAGTTGTCACAGACAATGTGTCCTTGCGGAAGGGGTCACAGAAAAGTACAATAAAGAGCATTTGTGGTGAGTGATGTAGTGTCTTGTTTGTGATGTAGTAGTTTATTATGTGTTACTGACTTAGCCTTAAGACTTAGCCATAGCTTACTGGGTGAACTAGACTCAATGTTCATGGATAGCTGCTATGTTCTGACAGAAGTGTACTTTATCTGACCTTGTTTGTAGTTGTTTCCGTGACCTTCGGTATGCACTTATTGTATGTCGTTTTGGATAAAAGCATCTGCCAAAGGAATGCAATGTAATGTAAGGTAGTGTGCATACTTCAGCTGTGTGGATAGTACAACTGATAATTCAATGTGTAGGTTGGTATAGCATTAATAAAAAAATTAAGTACATGAAAGCTTACAGGTTGTCTCATATTTTCAGTGGTGGGGAAGCGGTGTGTGCCAAGAGCAGTGTTCCCCAGTGTTGAACTGCTTTCTGGCTGGTGTGCTACCCGCTGGTATCTCTCACATCACCAGCAACTTTAGCCTACAACTGCAAATTAAAATTGTGTCCAATTAAATCCTGTCCTTTAGATCACATTAGCCAGCAAGATCATTTAATTTCTGAGCCGTATGCGCTGAAGGCTACCACAGATCTCCCCTGCTAAGACTAATTGGGTGTGATGCGGCAGCGGCCATTTTCAGCTGTGCAATGCTGGAGAGGCCTATTCTCTACAAGACTACTAAAGGAAAGAGATTGGTCATTGATTTATATATTTAATGAAGTGTGATTTAATTGGACGAAGCCTATGACTTTGAAACTATCCACAGGTGACAGGGCACGTATCTAGCCATCATGCTAACCACAGTACATATCTATGGTCATATCTATCAACTGCATACTTTGTTTTGTTCATTCTGGTCATTGTTTTATTGGGTTGTACAGTGGTGTTATATATAAATAGCATAGCGTTTAGTTCCATATTTCAAATGTAGTGGAAACATTACACATTCAATTCCAGATCAAAGCATTAACACATTTATAAGTAAAGAAAATGAATATTAATCTGTTCCAAAAAATAGCAGTGTCAACATTTTTCTCTTCAAACTCAAACACTTACTGTATAAACAGAAGATTTAACTTCACTTTAAATTACTGAACTAATATTTAGTTGCATAACCATTGTTTTTGATAACTGCTGCGCATCTGCGTGGCATCGAGTCAACCAACTTCTGGCACCTAGAAACAGGTATTTCAGCCCAGGATGAACAAACTACATTCCACAGTTCCTGTGAATTTTTGGGTTTTGCTTCAGAAACTGCATTTTTAATGTCACCCCACAAGTTTTCAATGGGGTTGAGGTCGGGGGATTGAGCTGGCCACTCTATTACCTCAATCCTTTTTGTCTGAAACCAAGATGTTGCTCGCTTACTCGTGAGTTTGGGGTCGTTGTCTTGTTGAAACATCCATTTCAGGGGCATTTTCTCTTCGGCATATGGCAACGTAATCTCTTCAAGTATTTTGATGTATTCAAAGTTGATCCATGATCCCTGGTATATGATAAATAGGCCCAACACCGTAGTGTCCCCACACCATGATTTTTGCGCCACCATGCTTCACTGTCTTCACAGTGTACTGTGGCTTGAATTCAGTACCCGGGGGTCGTCTGACGTACTGTCGATGACCACTAGACCCGAAAAGAACAATTCTACTCTCATCAGTCCACAGAATGTTACGTCATTTCTCTTTGGGCTAATTGACGTGTTCCTTGGCAAATTTTAACCGATTCTGCACATGTCGTTTTTTCAACAATGGTGCTTTATGGGGGCTTCTTGCTGATAGCTTAGCTTCGATCAAACGTCTTCTGACTGTAACAGCATTTACAGGTAATTTTAGATCTTCTTTGATCTTTCTGGAGGTGATGATTGGCTGAATCTTTGCCATTCTGACTATTCTCCGATCCGTTTTAACAGTAGTTGCTCATTTTCTTCTGCGTGTTTCAGGTTTTTGTTGCCATTTTAAAGCATTTGAGATATTTTTATCTGAGCATCCTATAATTTGCTGCATGTTTTCCCCTCTCCAATGAACTTTTTAATCAAATTACGTTGGTCCTACGAACAATGTTTGGAACAGCCCATTTTACTTAGCAGTTCAGAAGGAAATATATTTTATAACAATGTGTGAAACATTTGCTTCCCTTCTTCCTTAATAAAGAACAATTAATGACACCTGTTTTTTCACAGAATGAATGAATTCTCTAATTAAACTCGTGCATGTCATGAAAGTTGGGTCTGTTGTTTTTCTATTACACTACTACATCTAAGTTAATTATTTGCCATGCAGAAGTATCACTACTACTAATAACAGTGGTTCATCAGGTTACTGATGTTGTACTGCTATTTATTTTAACACAACTGTATATCACTTTGAATCAAATTATTAAATTACCCAATTATTATCCATTACTATCCTATTCAGTATTAAGGTAGCATTTGTAACTAAAATGTGAAATATGTGACATGGTCTGTTTAGGGAGAATAGGAAACAGTATAAAAATACAGTCCATCCTTCCTTGATCCAAGTGCCTTCCCTGCATTTTAGTGAAACCACTAGAATAAGGTACTCTCAATCTGCTATCAGCAGCAGTTGCCAAAAACTAATCAGACAAAGTAAATTTACTTTAAGCTCCATATGATGAATGATGAATAATTTCTTGTATTGTAAAATGATCTTTGCAGATGATTGTTCTGCCATTTTGTGATTAAATTTCTAATCATAAAATATGTATACAAGGAGTACATGTACACTGCCTGGCCAAAAAAAAGTCGACGTTGCACCCGCCATGCATAGTGCCCACTGTACAAGCCTCTGGAGGCAGTGTTATGATCTGGGGTTGCTTCAATTGGTCAGGTCTAGGCTCAGCAATGTTATGCAGCAATAAAATGAAGTCAGCTGAGTACCTGAATGTACTGAATGACCAGGTTATCCCATCAATGGGCTAGGATGACAATGCCAAGATTCATCGGGCTCAAATTGTGAAAGAGTGGTTCAGGGAGCATGAGGAATCATTTTCACACATTAATTGGCCACCAGAGTCCTGACCTTAACCCCATTGAAAGCCTTTTGCGATGTGCTAGAGAAGACTTTACGGAGTGGTTCGACTCTCCCGTCGTCAATACAAAATCTCGGCCAAAAATGAACGCAACTCTGGACGAAAATAAATGTTGTGACGTTGCATAAGTTTGTCGAAACAATGCCATGACGAATGCACGCCGTAATCAAAGCTAAAGGCGGTCCAATTAAATATTAGAGTGTGCAACTTTTTTTTTGGCCAGGCAGTGTAGTTAAGGAAAAAAGAAAATTGTGGGTGAAACGTTAGCAAAAAAAAACAAAAAACAATTCAATGTACAAAAGAAAAACGAGAAAATACTCTCAAGAAATATTGGATCTCTTTGAGCAGTGTTTTGTCACAGGCTTAATCAGCAACAATCATTGCTGCAACAACCTTTGCAATTAGCAACCAGTTCAGAGCCAAAATGTCAGGCCTCGTGGATCAACTGGCATCAGTGTTCTCTGTGAGGTGCAAAGATTCAGATTTGGTTTATCGCAGTTGTACCGTACCATCTTGCTGAACTCCCAAAGCCTTGCAGAGCATAGAGATCAGCTGGTTCCAGCAGGATGGTGCAACACGTGGAGAAACAGGTTTAAAGAAAACACCTGACTTCTCATCCCTCCCAGGGTTATGTTAGAGTCAGTTAAACCACTAATTAGTGTAATGTAACCCTTAGAGCAGGGGTAGGCAACCCTGGTCCTTGAGAGCCGCAGGGTCTGCTGGTTTTTGTTTTCACCTTAAATATGACAATTACTCAGACCAGAGAAACCAGGTGAGGCGAGTTAACTGTGTAATCAACTGCTTTAATTGATCAATTAAGTGGCGAGTAACAACTAAAACCAGCAGACCCTGCGGCTCTCCAGGACCAGGGTTGCCTACCCCTGCCTTAGAGCAGGGGTGTCAAACTCCGGTCCTGGAGGGCCACAGTGTGTGCTGGTTTTTGGTGTGTTTCAGCACAAGTGATTAATTTAAGTCACTGATTGGCTAAGAAGTCCAAACACCTTGTTCTCAATGCTTTAACTGGGTGCTAATTAAAAGGAAACCACAAATACCTGTAGACACTGCGGCCCTCCAGGACTGGAGTTTGACACCCCTGCCTTAGAGGGTCTAGCAAAGAGAGCCTTTCTCTAGATGCGTGCCGACTCCATACACTGTGATCTCACAGTTGTTTTACACACTTGCTATTTAATAGTGATTCTCTTATGACCTACATTGCTTCAGATGTTTGGTGGCATACCTACATTAATACATGTGATTTTAAATAGCTAGTCCTTGTGAACTACACACTAAAACTATAACCCATCACAGGTGCTAAATATAAATGTATGTTCCCTACAAACAGCTGCAACGTGCTGAAGGTATTGCAACCGTCCCATATACACTGTACATCATGGACCCCAACCCTGGTTCTGGAGGGCTCTTTTCACCTGGTGTCTTAGGTCTTAACTGTTTTTTAATTGCAACTGTTGTTCAGGTGACAACCTGAAAACTGCCAAGACCAGGACTGGGGACACTTGCTCTATTGTCAATGCTTGGTCTTTAAAGTATTAAATCCACATAGATTAATACTATTCGGGAACACATTACATCACTCACCATTTCCTCAATTCCCAAAAAAATTGGGACAGTATGTAAAATGTAAATAAAAGCAGAAAGCAGTGATTTGTAAATTCCCTTTTACATATATTTAATTGAAAACAAAGAAAGAAAATATATTTAATGTGTTACCTTTTTGTAAATATACGCTAATTCCAAATTTGATGCCTGCAACATGTTCAAAAAAAGTTGGGACAGGGGCAATATATATTTCATATTTTATTGCATATTCTTTGCATGTCATGACTTCCTGATGTCTGTGACCCAACAACATCAAAAGGGGAACAGTATGGAACACATGGTTGGCTAAATGTCTAAGTCATCAAGGGTCTGTATCAAATGAGCCTCAAACCATCACTCTGCTGCCAGATATGCAGTAGATATGGATGGATTACTTTAAAGTTAATTTCTCCTGACTTATTTTCCTATTGAACTCTATGGGAAAATGAGTCAGAAGAAACAACACTTAAAATGATCTATCCATATCTACTGCATATCTGGGAGCAGAGTGATGGGTTGAGGCTCGTTTGATACCTCAGACCCTTGATGACTTACAGCCATTTAACCAGCCATGTGTTCTATACTATTCCCATGTAATTTACAGCTTAATCTAGTCCCACCCCCAAATTTCCATAGAGATCCATTCAAATGTAGAGTTTATAGTATCGCTTGTGAGAGTACCTGAAAATAAGATAGAGTATTTTGATGTTGTTGGGTCACAGGCATCAGGAAGTCATAACATGCAAAGAATATGCAACCAAATATTAAATATAACTTTGCAAGGCCTTCATATTACTTTTGATCCCCTAAAATTGGGGCATTATGTATAAAAATGGCAACAATTGCCACACCGTTCACCCAATACGGACTTAAAAACCCTAAAATTAAAGCTGAAAGTCTGCACTTTAACTGCATAGTCGCTGTTCCATTTCAAATGCAATGTGCTGTAGTACAGAGCCAAAACAAAAATTGTGTCACTGTCCAAATACTTATGGACCTGACTGTATAATGTAATCACCCCAGTGAGGAGACCAAATCCAATAGATACCTATGAAGGACAGACAGGAAGTGATAATGACCTAACAGCCAGAATACTATGCTGGTAAAATCACTGACAGTGCATCCTCTGAACAGTCACCGTTCATGCGCAGTACTGTCTCTGGGGGAAGATGCGGAGTGCAATGGCTCTTACTATATCATGAATTATCTCACTTTTATTAACAGAGCTGGATGTAAAGGATCTTTGTGTGATGTCATCAGGATTGGCCAGGGAACGTATGAGAACCCTGTGGGGCCCATGCAGTGTTCCCGCTCAATCATACAAGGCAATCAGTTTGAACTGGAGGCTACAGGCATGCAATTTCATGCTCCGCAGTTGCTCGGTCAGTAAAGGCATTCAGTACAAGCAGACTGGGCAGTTTTAGTTCTGGCTATGACATAATCTGACCATAGTCATGAGTAAACTGTCTTCATCCCACAAGAGGTAGGGCAAGTTTTAGTCAGCTAAGGTTACCTGGGTTACTGCTGCAATAGTACCTCCAGACAACATACCAGGCATCCACAAGATCACAGCTGTCATTAGTGAGCGCCATAACTCCACACCAATTGGTGCTAGCTCTTCTGTATGGTCTGTCATCACCGGCCTCAGTCGAGTGAACAGCTTTCAGATGCAGTGCAGTGCCCCTTGTGTGGGTTACAGGTATAAAACATGATACAATTGGGATTCCCCACAACAGGGCATAAAAAAAATCTGCGGCCTCTCTGAAGCGCTATCCTCCAGTGACACCGTGTGGTCGTGTATGGAATTACAACTCTCTTTATGACCAGCGTCTCGGTAGAATTATCTTAAAAGGTTGCTATGCCAACTGCAAGCTCAAGCAGTTGCTTCGGTATTAATTATAAATATTAGTGTGATGCATAATTTGTGGCAAATGGAGTTGATAACTATTCCACCGAATCCAGTATCCAAAAAAAACATTGTTTTCCTCCCTTTAATAAACAGAATATTTTCCAGGACTAGTCATTGCACCGTTGAAGTGCAAGGCGCCCATCTGACTATCATCAACCCCCTCCCCCCAAAAATACAGTGTGATATTTTGTCTAAAATTATTATTTTTTAAATAAAAAAATAAAACAAATAGACATTTTTTGGTGCAGCAGCCTCAGGGTGCATGTGCTCCGGGTCAAACACAAGCAGAAGAGAAGGTAGCAGAAGAGAAGGTAGCAGAGAGCGTTTAACGTGCGAGTAGGTCCACAGCGTCGCCCTAATTTAACACCTAAAGCAAAGTTTCAATCAGACTCTTCTGTCCCTTACTGCGGATCCTCAGATTAAGTCCAGTCTATTTGTTCAATTCAGCATTAAGTAATATAATTATTATTATACAACTGATCTTCAGGCTGAATTTTGCAGTGGTTTTGTTTCTCTTCAAATAAACAGTCCATAAATGAGCCCAGAGAAAAGTCACAAAATGAGGCAAGAGAGAATGGCGATGCAGAAAACAAACACAATTACTTTAAATTCATTTACTTAAATTAAAAAAAATGTACATCACGTTTTGCTTTTTTGTTTTTACAATAGACTTCATTCTCTTAAAAACTTTCTTTTTATATATAAATTCCTTTTTTAATCATCTGCCACAGGACACCAGTGACACAGGTTACAGGTAAGTTTTCACACTGCTTTCAGATGATCAATGATCTGTGGTGACACACTAATGGGGAATATTATGAAAATAGTTAGCAAACATTTACACACAGTCAGAATTAATACTTTTGTTAACACCAAGAACCACAGAAATATACAGCCATACTCAGTGAATATCTCTGAATTGGCATGACAATCTTTTATCTTTCATTGCCAGCTGTGTGTGTGTGTATGTTAGACTAGCCTGAACAAATAAAATACAATTTTTAAAACAGCATCTGTTATGTTATATTGTATTTGGACTCAAAAGTGGACTGGAGAATTCTGGGAAATGGCTCAGGGCTATTCTCATTGGTCTAGACTTATTCCAGTGCCACAATCCATATGTCAGTGGGGTTTTCCATCTTCCAGTTTAGACAGCTGACAGATTGAGGGCAGAGGGGTGTGCTGTGCACATCATATTTTGGGCTGGACCTGAATTTGATCATTAGCCCAAAGCACAGCAGTGGCACTCCAATCCGAGAGGTTTGTGGAAGCCACTAGAAGTCCTCTGGAGAAAAGTCTATCGACACCTGCTGTTGGCATTTGGTTTGACATGCCAACCTGACTAAATGCTTGGCATGTCCAACCAAAAACTAACCCAGGGATAATTTTGGAAGACTTTTTAGCAGAGACCTTATGAAGAAATGCAAGCTCCAGCTTGACATATTAGCCAATCATAGCCAGGTAGGAGATTAAAAAAAAAAAAAAAACTTGACCCAAGGGCCACTTTGAGCATAATTAATAGAAAGAAAAAAACAAAATATTTAAAAAATAATAATAATTAAATAAGGTTAGTGCTGTTATCCACTGTCAGAAATAGGTGTGTGGAGATTGTCATGTGACCACTCGGGTCATACGTCACAGACATTTTTCAAAAAAACAAAAAAAACAATGGTCCAGTCTTCATATCCCCCTCCCGCACCTTGCTCGGGGTCCAACTGGCCTCCTCCATCAATGGAGTTTAATCCAAACTTCTGTAAACATTACAGCCAAAAAAAACATAACAGGCTGCAAAATAAGGACCAAATGTTTGGCAAAACTATAACTTATACAATACATTCTGTGCTCCACTTGTATCGACTTCTACATGGTGCTCCGACACCCCTGACGCAGCTTCAGTTAGTGGTGTCAACTCAAAAGGCTCCAGGTAAAAGGTTTCTTGCCGAGTCCTGTTTTACTGGCTCCACAGTACGTCTCTGCTTTACGTACATTTCCATAATCAAATGAAATGTCTACCTATCGCTGAGGGAAAAAAAAACATAAAACGGACAACTGCTGTGAGCTGACAGGAAAGAGCCTGAATACATGAACCTTGCAGTGTGAACATATTTTTTGGGTGCCACACTGTTGGACAGTCATTGGCCAATCACACCTCAAGAGAGTGGACGGTAAGGCCGGTGGCCTGACATCACAGCACCTCGGGCTCTGCTCCTTTGGGCACCTAGTTCCTGTGCAACAGGACTACGTTCCCTACATCAGCCACCGGTACATTCAAACCACAGTGGGGCACCTCAACCTGACACAGTGAAAATTACTCTCCCACCCCCATGTGACACCACAGCAGCCAATCGCACATCGCCGCCCACAGATACCCAATCTGCCCGGTGACCATGGCAACACGGGAGATGTTTTAAAAACATTACCTGCCCAATAGCTAAGCTGTCAAACACAGGGAGTAAGAACATGGTTTGGCATTGCATCTTTAAACATTAAACCTTCCTGAAATTAAAAAGTCCAGCTTTTACTCAGAATGGCGATAACCATAATAAAAAAGGGTAGCTGAGGTTGTCAATTCCGCATTATTACCTGCAATAAAGAGACAACGGAGTCACTGTCATAATTCAACGGAGTCATAATTCAGTTATAGACAGAAGATGATAAAAAAGTGGTTTACTGCAAGTGGTATGGTACGTAATTGTTTTACCATGTTGTTATCCGATTTAGTTACCCAAAGAGGGCGTAAAGCTTGGACTGAATCAATAGGGACCCAGCAGCAAATCTGAAGAGGCACAAAAACCTAGACGCAACCTCGGTATCTAACCACAGTGGGGCTCGTGGGTTCAACTTCAACCGGTCCATTAGGTCACTGAAAACCAAAGCATGTTCCTATGTAAACTCGTAACCCTGTCCATTGCAGTATTGATCGGCCAAACAGAGCGTCCATATCAGATTAGATTTTCAAATGCTTCGTTGCCTAGTAACCAGTTGAAGGCCACCCACAGACTTCCACTATCTGTCCCGCTATAGGAGTTGGGAGTGGAATTTTCCACTAGCAAAAGGGTCAATACTACCAGAAAAGTTAGTGTGCGCAGGTTTAGGGACCGCAGGCTGCCGTCTCTACTTGTCTCTAAAGCTTTTTGAAATACTGATAACACTAATATTGGTAGGTCTGGTTCTATAAAGATTGTAAGTCAGTTTCAAACATTAGATTTCTGTGTTCTGTGTTTCTGGTAAAAACTAGGTTTTTGCCTCTGTATTAATGTCAGTTTTTATCCCTGGTATTTATGTCATTCAGCAGATCTTGGATGAAAGCATCTAATGGCATTGTCACATTTTTTCCATAATCAAAAAGCTGTCATTAAAATATTTTTACAGCCTAAAATGTTGAAGTGGCATTCGGGGAAACCCTAAATATGTGTACAGATGCTGCCGTTAACGTTCACCTACAAAAGACACCTAAAGTATCGAGTTTCCGAACAAAGTGTGCAGACAGTTCAACACAGGGTGATTACGTACACACAAAAAAAGGATTTAAAAAAGGCTTCAGTTTGTTTTGCTGCTGTTCAGCTGAGCAGTTCACAGACTTTTCTAAAACACCATAGTGCCACACCCCCCCCCCCCCCCCCCCCCCCTCCCCCTCCCTCCCCCAATGCAAGGCCTTCAGTGATAACGACATTGAATTAAAATAACAGAAAGAGAGAGTTCCTTCAGCAGGCCAGGATAGAGCCCAGTCCATACAGTAGTCTGCACCTCTCTCTAGAGTGACAGACAGGATTATCAGGCAGGCAAGGAGACCCGGCCCCCCTCCCCCCATGGTGAAATGTCAGAGATGAAATGATTGCCTCACTCACACATGCACGCGCACACACACACACAGGAGTGTACCCAACAACTAACCATAGAAAATAAGGATGGATGTGGATAGGCACGCGCACACACTCACACTCACAGGCAAAAACATGGACCCATGCACACACGAACACAGGCACACACACGCTCTCATGAACAAACTAAAGGAAGTATGTCCTACACATCCCTCTCCAACTACAGTGGGGGAGCGAGGAATGTAGCCACGCCCACCCCTACCCTCACACGCATATTGGGAGAGGAGACCAAAAGTTGCTCAGATATCCACCCCCCCCAACGCAACACCAGAGAGGGCAGAAGGAATGACCGGGGCGGGGGGCGGGGGGCGGGGGGCAGGGGAGGAGAGCTCCTCCAGCTGCTAGGTTTCAGGGTTGGTGGTGGTCATTATTTTCATGTACTGTGTGAAGATGGCTTCAAACGCCTCATCCCTGTGGATCATGGCACCGAATACCAACGGCTGCGGGGAGAGAGAAAGACACAGTCAGAGAGAGACGGGGAGAAAGAGAACAAGAGAAAGTGAAGGAGAGAGAGAGAGAGAGAGAGAGAGAGAGAGAGAGAGAGAGAGAGAGAGCACAGGAGAACGTGAAGGAGAGAGAGAAAGAGCACAGGAAAAAGTGAAGGAGAGAGAGAAAGAGCACAGGAGAAAGTGAAGGAGAGAAAGAGCACAGGAGAAAGTGAAGGAGAGAGAGAAAGAGCACAGAAGAAAGTGAAGGAGAGACAAAGAGCACAGGAGAAAGTGAAGGAGAGAGACAAAGAGCACAGGAGAAAGTGAAGGAGAGAGACAAAGAGCACAGGAGAAAGTGAAGGAGAGAGACAAAGAGCACAGGAGAAAGTGAAGGAGAGAGAGAAAGAGCACAGGAGAAAGTGAAGGAGAGAGAGAAAGAGCACAGGAGAAAGTGAAGGAGAGAGAGAAAGAGCACAGGAGAAAGTGAAAGAGAGAAAGAGCACAGGAGAAAGTGAAGGAGAAAGAAATGTAGAAGAGGGAGAGAAGCAAGGTAAAGTGTTAAGGAGTGAGAGAGAAAAAGAGAAAGAGTTTTATACATTTTCATACCTTCTGCGTGGAGGGTGTTGCTATGGAGATTCCCATCCCAGATCCTGGTAACACGGACAGGACTTTGTACTGCGAGGAAAAACAAAACGGAAAGAAAGGGCACTCTTACAGAACTCCGAGACCATCTCGTCTGTTCACTCGAGCCAACAAGGTTTTAATAATTCATAAAATGTAAGAGATGACAAAACGCCAACCTTCTGAATGTCAGTGATGTCGACAAGCTTGATGACTTTGTTCTTTTTGGAGAAGCCGGACCTGGAGCTGGAGCTCTCGAAACACAGGTAACTGAAAGAGAGGGGAGGTGGAGGAGTTATCCAAGCATGAGGGGTTGGGTCGACCTCACAGTGCGGACAGTAAGGGTAGAATAGTCAGGCTGGAACACTACAGCTACTGTAAATACACAATAGCAGTGAAACGCATCACAGCGGGATCAGGATGCAGAACTAACAGTGGGGTTTCCGGGCCATGGCTAGGAAGCACACGCACATACGCACATACGCACATACGCACAGACCCATTGGCGCATACGTACTTCTCGGTGACGTAAAGAATGCCGTTGCGGATGTAATCGGTGGGCATCTTCCGGTCTCTGTTAATCAAGCAGCATCTCCACCCATTCTCACAAACTGAGAGAGCAAAAAATATACCATCAGCAAAAAAAAAACCTGAGCAGTGTTCATTATGTATACTACCAATGTATACAGTTAGATATTTGCTCGAGCCAATCAGGTTAACCCTATTATAATAACTCCGGTCAGGAGTTATTGTTCAGGAAGGCGGAGCTGAATACCTGCTCGGTAACAGACTGCCCTTCAGGGCAGCTCAAAATGAACATGCGTTTCTCTGCTCACCTGCTAGGGGGCGCTCATTCTCAGACAGGTTAAAGACCTCATGGAATGCACCCTTTTTGGTGCCGTGCGATCTGCCGCTCTCCTCCTCGCGACTGATGCCGCACGGGACGTTGGTTGCTTGGCTACTGCGAGACACCACAGGCTGTATCTAGAAAGCGGAGGAAGAGGGGGGGGGGGAGGGGATGGGGGGGGAAACATCAGTCGAACCCGTGCACGGGCAAGCGGGACATCGCCATGCAGGTGTCAGTCGGGCCGCGGAGGCGGGGTTGACGCCTACGGACGGTGTTACTCTCGGCGCGCGGAAGTGGACAAAGCACTCGCCCTCAAACGTGACGTCACAGCGCTCCGGCGTGCGGTCTCTTCCAAAGCGGAGGGCCTCGGGGGAGTTACGAGGGGAGGAGCAAACGCGGGTGCCCTCGACCGCCAGACTGCGCCCCGGCCTGGCAGCACGTGGGGCGTGGGGGCGGGGAAAAGGTCTCGTGCAAAGCGCAAAGCGGGGCCTCACGACGGAAACCTATACTGCGCGCGGCCTTGTCTCAGAGATAAGGCAGCATCTTTAGATACGATCTGGCTGTCTTTTGATAGGATGCTTTGGGATCAGTACCGCTGAGATTAAGTAGGCCTTCGGGAAATCCATAACACTGCTCCTGAACAGCCATTGCGTGTCTGTTACAAAGACAGTTTACCTTCTCAGGAGGGCTGAGCTTTAGTTAAAATCTAACGCGTGATGCCTCTGGAGGCATATATTAGTGACACAGGTCAATATCATTTAAAACTACAGGGAAGTCAGATAATAACAGGCTTTTAAATACCATCGACTTATTCCATAACTCCACATTAGTTATGACTATATGAGATGTGACTGTGGGAAGAAAACAGACATGCCCTTTCTTAATATACTGTAGCTGAACCTAATCACACCTTAGATGTGAAAGAATTCTTCATTTCCATTTCTTTCAGAGGCAAATGCCACCACAAACAAACAGAACTGCAGAACCACCATCTTAAGGTGACTGTTGAGTCATAAATGTATTGCTCGTCAGTGAATTCAGTACATGTGTGCCTGTACGTTCAATACACACGCGAGTATCGATAATATTTCCACAGAAATGTGTGTCAGTCGCTTAGATACTGTACATACATCAATACAGTACAAACATCAGTACATGACCACGTCAGCCGGTCGCCTCAGTCAGGGCGCGGTCGGTGTCACTCTCTCTCTCTCGGAGTCCAACGCGCTCAAATATGACTGTTTATTTTGACGAGCACTGATAAAACTGGCATCCCTCCATATTTAACATCTCCATAAGAAGATCTGACTGGCTCAGTGCAATGCCTTCATTTCTCTTTGGCTGGGATCACTAGTTTAGTGACAGGAAGTGACCGGCCAGGCTTGGCGTTATTAACTCAAATGTCATAGTGCTAAGATGAGTGTGTCTGCATCTTGGCTTCATTTCTCTATTAAACTCCTCCCAAAAATACATGACCACAGCTTAGTAGTTAGTCACTTTGTTTCTTGATGCGTTTAACAGGATAACTGACTATGATTGATGGGACAGTTGGTTATGTGAACAATATAGTTTAGTAAGACAGCAGAGGCCATACGAGCCTTTTCTCTAGTTACCGTTGCTCTGTAATCCTATTGCATGCACTTGGTGCACTTCATTCGCTTCCTACGTAACTCTGTTACATTAACGCGAATGCAGTATAAAGTAACATGTTGGCAACTCACGTAACCAAGTATGCCACAAGAGTGAATTCGCAAGGGGAAATAAACACAGCGTAGATCTTTTGTTGAAAACAATACCATGGGAACAAACTAAATGTTTGAAACACACATAAAAATCTAATCAAAGATAAAACAATCTTGGGCTCTCACACAACACACCAGATACTGACTTTGATACTATAAAACAGTGGGGAAAAAAAGAGTACGGTTAAAGACTACAGAAAAGGTAAAAGATAACAGAAGAACGTTCAAGATTACAAGACAAAACCCCCCAAAGCAGGAAACGGAGAACCCCCCCCACCCTTTACCTGAAATACATTTCTGGTCTTTAAATGCATAGGTTTATGACTCATGCAGAAAGATACACGAGTGGTCCCAACCCCTGCTCCTGGAGTTCCTGTAGGTTTTCATTTCAACCTTAATTTGGCACACCTGGTTCTGCTAATTAGCATCTCAATGTGATCTCAGCTGTTGAATGAGGTGTGCTTTATTAGGGCTGGAGTGAAAACCTACAGGATGGTAGATCTCCAGGAACAGGGGTGGGGAACGCTGACCTACACACTACAGTGGTGCTAAATTATCTACACTACATTACAAAAAATAAAAAATAAATAAAAAACTATAAAAAGCTATAGAAGAAACATGTGAACTACTGCAGCGCACTAAATCTAGACATGGCACTGGATCTATGCACAAATACCCCTGAAAACACCAAAAAAATGACTTCCGGGGTTCTACTAGGCATGTCCATGAAAACGGATCTCCACATGGGGCAACTCAGGAGTCATCTGGCCAGTAGGGCTGGGACACCCCGTTTCAAATTCCATCATTGCACAATAAACAAGTATCACATCTTTGTAACGAACCTGGGATAATCAGCTTAAAAAGGTAATCCCACTCAATGTCCGAGTTGTTTTGGTTTTTAATGAGAAATTGGGAGGCACGGCGTGTTAAACTTCACACGAGGCAAATCGAACCAGGCAGAGGAGCTGAACGCTTAATTTGAACAAGCAGACATGCACCGTCACTGTGTACATGAGCACTGACTGGAGACCTTTGCAGCTGGTGTGTACCGGAGATTAATAGTAAAGAAGGTATCTAGTCTAATGTAACTATCAAGCTCATTTACAGCCGTATCCACGGCTGAATTTGCTTGAGAATTTCTCGACAATATAAAATATGAGTGCAGTATTGCTAGCTGGCAGTTCTTTCCACATCAAAGGGAGTGATTAATAATTCAAATGTGTTACAATAAAATACATGCAGGATGGTCCGTGCTAATTTCCCTTTGTATCATAAATCAGTCTGTCCATTCATGGCTTTTTCAATGCACTGATGGCTTTAAAAATAGCTGAAATCCCAGCCCTCTTATCTGTTCAGGCACGGTTGGAAGAGGCCGAAGAACGGTAGCGCAGGCTCCCCTGTTGTGTGGCACTGGCCAAAGGTTCAGCCAACCTGTGCAGTTACTGGAGTCTCAAGGACCCGCCAGGCTTTAGCTGGTACATTCAACAAGCTCCTTTAGTTTCTCAACGCACTCAAGTCAGTAAGTAAGCGGTAGCAGAGCATGTTTCGATCCATTTGTGCACAGACATGCACAGTCGTTTTTGGTGAGGTCGGCCTCGAACCGCACACGCAAACACGCAGAGGTGGGCTAGTGGCGCGCACACACACACACAGGCACTTTCAGACCAGAGCACGCAGGCACGCCGGGGGACCCCTACCTTCTCATAGCCAGAAAGCTGAGAGAGAAACAGAACACACGTAACAGTCACTACTGGCCCCGTGAGACCGGGGCTGCCGCACACTGCAAGGGTCAGGGGGGGTTGGAGGGGGCGCGCGAGCGACGCCGTCTGCAGCACGAGCGCCGCTCGCTTGGGAAGAAACGCCCCAAGCCCGTCCCCAAAGAGGGCACACGCTCACACACGTGCGAATACTCACCCGCTCCCAAACATAGACGCACACCCACACGTGCGTACGCGAGTCTAACACGCGCACACACACACACGCATGCACAGGCACAAACAGGCGCAGGGGAGAACGAGGCTGAATATTCACACGCCTGCTCCTCCTCTAAGAAGTGTTCTCACACAAAACAAACTAATCACGCCAGCGCCTCAATCCTCTTGATTACATTTCAATATACAGGAATGATTTTAAAAAAAGATTGCATCGGCGAAGAAGAGTAAACAAAACATCCAAAAGTAAAGAATCACATGAGAACACAAATATGGAAGTAAAAAAAAATGCAAGAAAGGCGGAGCTTAGTGTCAGGGACCAATAGGGGGGATGGCGTACCCTTCTGGACAGCGTGGCATTGGAGCGCTCCTTCAGCTGCGGATCGGTGGGCAGGTTGGTCCACACGATGTAGGGCGTGTCGTACTTGTCCCGCAGCTTCGGGCAGCTCTTGAACAGGAAGTCGATGATGAAGAACTTGATACCCGCGTAAAGCCCTGGTAGACGGAGAGGAGGGGGAAAAAATGGAAAAATAGATAAAACACGCACATTCAACTTATCTTTGCAGGTGGAGACGGAGAGGAGGAGCCATAATTCAGGAATAAAGGAATAGGAGCGATCCCCTCGTTTCAGATTGTCAGAATTACAAAATAAAATCCTCTCTGAAAACACAGATGCTGGATCAGCTCTGTGGTAGTCTCAATTATCAAGACCATAGGCCGCGGTACTACCAGCCTGACATTCAAACTACCTGTCCACCCAACTGCCAGGGATGTGCAACCAATCAAACTCAACCAACCAATGACCCATAACATAACACTGACTAAAACTTCAAAGGACCAATCAGATTGCAGGACAACAAGCTCATATAATACAACCTTCCTTTCCAACACTCTATTGAGAGATAGGCTGGAGGGAAGTGGGATGGAGTGATGCTAATGAAAGGATGTAGATATCTAAACTGTGTGTTTTCCCAGCTGTGCAGGGCAGGGAAGTTGTAGTAGTAAGGTAAATGGTGTATATGCAGTGTCTAATGTGAGAGCACTCACCCATCAGGAAGCCCACGAGTTTGTAGGGCAGGACGCAGGAGGAGATGAAGGCCACCCACAAAGCGATGTACAACTTCTGAGTGATCTCAGGCTGCACCCACATGAAGAGGCTGAAGCGCACACACACACACACACACACACACGTTATATGCACTTGTGAGAGGTTGGAGTTCACATAATCTCAGACAGACTTACACACAGAGCAGAGCAATGTACGGCTTCTGAGTGATCCACACACACGCACGCACACACACAAACAGAGCAGGCTCCAAGTAGTAGGCCCACTGTGTACAAAACATTAGAGTAAACTAATAATCAGAACAACAATGACAAATAAAACCGAAAATCAGTATTAACTTACTTTTTTATTTTCTCCAAGACATCTGCCATCTTGCCAAACAGGTTCTGTGAAGACAATATTTCATACACTCAATTCCAGTGTGTGTGTGTGTGTGTGTGTGTGTATAAGATGTTACTGTAAGATGATGTCATCAAATGCAGACTTAAACACAAGATAAATCCTTTGCGTTACCTGTGCTTTCTGTGCAACATCAAGGACTAACTGGAATTTTTCTGATACTGTCAGGTCTTCTTTTGGTGGTTCCTAAGTTAAAAATAAATAAATAGAGAATTAAGAACTAATCCTATCAGTAGCATGACTGCAGAACTACACGACAGGTCACGTCCTGCAAAGACAGGAAGTCACATTGCACAGCTCTTACCACAGGTTCAGAAACTTGAGGCACAATACTCCACTGTATCCTCCAGCCCCTGAAATGAGAGCACAGCTGTTGGCTACTGCACGCTGTGAATAGGAGAAGCAAAGCCTTCTAATGATTTTTATTAAAAACTAATCTCAAACACAAAACGCATTACAAAAAATTAGCCAATCGACAGCTTCCTGCGGGCATGCATATGTCCCCCCCCATTGCCGATCAATAACCCGTCCCCCCCATTGCTATCTGTCCTCTGCTTACCACATTTCAATCGTCACATTCTGTGTTCACAGTCACAGGAGCCCCACCCCCTTGCTCTGCCCCCACCCACTCGCACGCCCGAGCCCGCCCAGGGGGGCCATTTCTGCTCTTGACAGAGTAATGCAATCTCTCGGTCACAGCAGGTACACTGTTTGCACAGAATCAAAGGCTGCTTCAAAACATAAAACCACAGAATAAAAATTCTGATGAGTGAGTGTTGTGTTGTTCAAAGGTGGTAGAAGGTACAGGTTGGGGGAGGGGGGGAAGAGTTACCTTGCGATGAGGTAATTTAAGGACAACCTCAGAATGGCTAAGAACAGAAAGAGGGGGAAGGCCCAACCATGCCATGCAGCGTTCATGTAGATCTGTGATAGGAGAGAAAGAAACACGTGGCTACAGTACTGCTTTTCCTAAGCAAATAAGGGTATGGCCTTTACGCGCAGGTAAATCCAATACCTACATTTGCTCAGACGCCCAGCGGTCTACATGAATGCGTTTTGTTTCTTGAAACACGTTAAGAAATGGGCTGTTTCGAGGATGGGTGGGCTCACTCACAATGAAGGCAATCGCTGACGTGTACACAGAGTGCCAGTTGGATAAGGCTGAGAGGTTCCTTACGAAGTTTGTGACAGGTTTGGCACCTCGCTCTAAAAACAGACAAAATTGAAAAGACGGGTCACACACACACCTGCTTCGCACCTAACGCCGAAGGCACAGCACAAAACAGTTGGTGATGAGATATAATAATCTGAAAATATCAACGTAAAAGAATGAAATAAGCTGTGAATATATTGGTGAAATGCGAGCATGGGAATGTTATATATCACCCCGTTTCCAAGTATACTGTAGTCATAAGCACCAAATACAAGGGTTGACAATACTTACTGAGTCGTCTCATGTTTTCTGTTAACCTGGAAAAGATGAAAAGACAATGCTCAGGCCCATTAAACAAATTATCCTTCAGATCGACACACCAAACCAAAGAATCTGCCCTCTTGTGTGTATGTGTGACCTTGTCACATTCAGTGTGCTCTGAGTCACTCCACACTAGAGGAGTCCACACAGCCAGAGAAATAATCACTTGCACTCACGCCCCCTCGCTTTCTCCATCCCTTCCTGTCTCCCACTCACGCCCTCCTGCTCTTTCTCATTGCTTCCTTCTTTTCAATCTTCTACTCCAAGGTCAATTTATTCTCATTGATTTTCTTAAAGGAAGTATGAGCATGGCCACATCTGGGCCTACCCATGATTCCATGGGGCACGGCCCTGCTGCAGTGACCAGGGCTGCGTTTGCAACTGAAATGTATGCTATCTTCATGTCGTTCCCTTTCCTTGCTTCAGGGGGGGGGGGGGGGGGGGGGGGGGGGGGGTAAAAAACAGCAACCACACCAAGTGGGATTCGTTAATTATATTCTTACTCTCTTGTTTATCCTCTCTTCCACCAAGGGTATAAAGTCAAGCTTCCAGCAAGAACTGAATCCCCCAAAGCAATGCTCCACACAGAGCACGTGGGCGGTCACATTTCAACTCCATGGGCTTGCACTTCCTATATTGGTTGCGAGGGCAGTTCAGTTCCGTTCTGTTTTGTTTTGTTTCTCGGCTATCCTCCCGTGCAGAGCACCCGTTAAGTTTGCTTGCTGCCCGTCTACACTTTTCGTCACAAGATAGCTCACTCGAGGGAAGAGAGCAAACAAACGGAATGTGTTCAATTGGAACCCGAATGCAGCCCAGCACTACTCTGCAGCCCCATGAAAACTGAGGTCATCTTTTTTGGCATACGTGAGAGAACACAGATGTTGTGTGGTCGACCCACCACCAGGGGTCAGTCATGCCACTGGAAAGCAAGTTTCCACTTCTCCACTGCACCTCTAGCCTTTACAGCATTGTAAGAGATGTAGCGTCGTCACTGGTAACGCGCCAGTGACAGCTGGACAGAAAAAGGCCCTGAAACATCTGTGAGCTCATCTGACCATGGAAACCTCTCCTGAAATAACGCCACCCAGAATGTCATCGCTGGCGTCAGCAATAAACCACAATGAGACAAGTGAGCATTTTTATGTGTCTCTTGGAACATTTGAGTGTGATGAGGTAACAGCTACTGTTCACTTCCCCTGCTGACTTTTACAGCCTGTGCATTAAATTGTGCACTCACCACAGAGGCCATGTAAGAAGGTGGAGTCTTTCATAAATCAAGCCTAAATCAGCTGTTCAAGCAACCAACCAAGCACCAATGGTCCTTAAAGAAGAAGCGTCAACAACAATAAACTTTAAAAACATTTTATGATATGCACCCAGAACTATCAGGCATGTTAGAGGATTCATAACCATGTCCTGATGCAACCTGGCCTTCATAGCAGCCAGAGTGGTTCATTAGTGTGAAAGGAGAAATGCTTTTTTCTAAACAGGCTTCTCTCCGGGCACCTACAAACACCATAAGTCATGGAGAAAAATCTATTGCGTGTTGACATTTTTTTCAGTATGTTCTGAATTTCTTGGGAAATGAAAAACTGACTAAATAAAGCAGGGCATGCAAAAAAACAATATCATAACTACACGCCAGAAATTATTTAGAAATGTCTCTCTTGGCACACACATCAGATATCTTTTTCTGTCTGCCACAGAAAGGTGCCAAATAATGATGTAGACTGTATTTAGCAATATTATGGATTAGATTCTAATTAATTTTTGCTTATTACTAAAATTACATATCCACAGACTTTCAGTGCATGGCAAAATGTTAAAAACAAAAGAAAACACATTCGTAAATCAAAAATTGTCTTCCTCTTTCCATCTTTAACACAAGTACAGTATAAATGTAGCTAACGTCCACACAATTAGGGCCAGATTCAGAGCTGAGATAAGCATGCGCAAATGGGACTTACTCCCGAAATTCCGCATAGCTTAAGCTATTTGTGATTCAGACATTTGACTTATCCGTTGTTTTAAGCGTCTCTCCAGTAGATACGCGGGGTGGAGATTTGATGAAAATGAGGCGTGGCTACAAGATACACGTATTCAGAGTTTTCACTTAATCATTTTTTTCTGCATAACTTTGTTCTGAAAAAAAGGTGGTCTATGTCTAGCGCCGTCAATAGATGATAATGAAAAATACAGCATCTTTCACAAAAATGGATATTAGAATGAGTGCATGTTCTTTGGAAAAAATAAATTGGTTTTGTTTTCTTTGCCAAGCCTATTTACAATTATCAAATAGCTGTCATAAAAAGAAAAATATATTAGATGTATTCATTGATAGACAGTGTTTGGATCATAATCGCTTTGACAGAGAGACGATTGTGTGAGCACAGCTTCTCCAAAATTATTAGGAAGCGCAAAGTAACTCCCCGCAGTGTAGATCTACCAGTTCTCCAGGTAAAAATTTATCTCCTTCTTGGCCACATCCTTCCAGCATGTGACAGATGCACTCAAAAAATAAATCGTTGGACGCATGGTTGCAAGTAATGGGCTATTATTAAGTATAAGTGACTTCAAATGGTATTGTCTTTGGTTTGGCAGGTTTGTGGCAAGCTCATATTTTCACATGCAAATTAGCTTAGTGGGAACTGCCATTCACTAAAGTTCACCACTCACCATTCACCACTACTGGCAAACTCTGACAAACCTCTGGCAACATTTTCTGGTAAACAATTTAGTTTGTGGCAAATGCGCTACATATTAGCTGCAAGTTTGCAGCAAACTATCCATTTTTGTAAGGGTCAACCTTCTCTGTCAAAGCAACGTCAACGAGGAACTCAATTCCAAGCAACATGAGTGCACTGGCTTCTGCGGTTTTGCTGTCCAACTAAAAAAATTGCTTAAGACATATCAGACATGCAACTATTAGTATTTTATGGTTACTGTAAATATATCAAATAGATGTTTCTTTCTTTTCTTTTTCTTTTTCGTTTGTTTCTTTATTTTATATTTCTTCCTTTTGTTTTATTGTCAAGAATACTGTATTAGTGTTGTGACTTGTATTTAAATGTTTTCCTGCCCGGGGACCACAGATGAAATTAACTATGAAGCCAAATCTGAAAACAGTTTTCATGAGCATGGTCCCTGTTAAATAAAATAATAAAGTAAAGTATTTATGGCCTTAAAAGGTTTTTCTTTCCAAAAGGGAAAAAAAACAAAAATAACAAAAAGCTATAAAATGAAAAACTTTCCTTTGAATCTGTATTAAAACAAGATAAAACATATATTCACTGGTTTAATATTGACATTAATACAATGAACACCTTCACTGATTCCTACTTCTGATTGGCCAAGTCTGGCAGGAGTGGGGCACCATTCGCTCCTTGCTGTTCAAATGTAAGAACCGACTGGCTGTTTTCAGATTCAATGTATACAGCATGTCCATGATCAGTAATAGTGTTTTTGCATTGTCAAGACATTTTTGACCAAAATTATTTTAGCCACTATAAAGGCAATAACCAGTAGTATCAGTTACCCAGAATTGCTTTCTCCCCTTACCTTTTCGCACTAAGCGGTTCCTCTGTCTCCACTGTGTTCTCCTCCGGTTGAAAGCGAAAATCCTCCATGTAGACGCCAAACCTGTCGTAAAGCCATTTCTGCATCCGGGAGCACAGCGTCTCCTGCCGTTTTTCTGCCATTACCACAAAGAGGTGGGTTTTAGCAGGCCACAATAACAGCCTCCATTAAGCGTTGGTGTGTGATTCACAGTTAATACCTGAAGCGCATTAACCTAATTTACTTTGCAGTGCAGTCTAATGTTGCTCCTTTATTTCCTCTGTCAGGAGAAAATATACCGCATGTGTTCTACATTCCCTAATGATGCTCTCCACTTCACCACAAAAGGGCTGTCTGCCCTAGATTGCTCCATCTGCAAATTTTAACCCACTTCCTAAAATAATGCGCTTGTCACCTCAAGCAAAAAAAAAAACAAAAAAACAAAAAAAAGCTTACACTGACATCGTTGTTATCAAATGGGCCTTTTTCTGTCAAAAAGAGGAATTGCTGTTCTATATTCATACTGCTACACCCTTTCCCACCACTTACTGCTGACCTAGCCTGTCGCTGACATTAATATTTGCCATGCCCTTCTCATCTTCCTCAAAACAACAGCCAATAGCACACCCTTAGATGCATATTTGTCCCTAGAGCTTGTCATTGGGTTGTGAATATGCTACTTCAAAAATGACATTGTGGTTCTCAAATGATCCATAGGCCGTAGAGCATTTTCAAAACTCATTGGTCCACTCAATAATACCAATTAAAAAAGCATTCAAATCTCAGAAAAAAGGCGACACAAATTCATCCCGCTGAGCACGTCACCTCTGCCGCTCTTCTATTACGCGGTCCCACTCAGGCACGCTTCCTGTTACAGAACCCCCCGCGCCAACCCCCGCACTTCCTTTCACCCTCGATCTGCTCGCCGCCAAGAGAAGCCCTCTGTCAAACCGTCTCCTCCTTTCCTTGTTCTTTCTGTAAAAGTGGGCCTCAGATATGCGAGCAGATTAATTTTAGGAACTCCTCCACGGCATGTCTGGTCCCTCAATCCCTGGTCTCTTCCCTGCCGACTCCCGAGTGTCTCCCGAGTCTCCAGAGTATCTCTCCTTTGTGTCACTATCACTTAAACCAAAGCTTTCAGAGCTCACAACCAACTTAATGAGTGAACGCATTTCTGCGACCCAGCCCTTGTTCAAGTTCAGCCTGGCATATCTTCAAATATGGAATTAAAATGTTTTATCATTATGTCAAAACAACAGCATATTAATTGCAGACAAAAGCAGTAAAACATTAACTTGTCCAGCAGAACACATGTCTGAGCGGGAAAAGTTTGTCTGCAGGAAGTGAGGACGGGACCTTGTCTTACCTGCGCCGTTCGCGGTAGGCGACTGCTGTTTCGGGGGAGGCTGGGGCGGCGAGTCCTCCAATCTGCAGTAGAGAGAAAAGGGATAGCCTAACTATCAATTCACCAGCAGGGCAACATTGCATTTGGTTCATAGCTGTTGACCCTCTCCCAGCACTGATGCAGGCAAAACGGGGGATAACTGCTATGTCGATATCTCTCTCGGTTTCTCTCTAAATACACACCAGTATCAAAGTAGCGCTGTTAAGACTCATGTGTTGCTCGCACATAATGACCACGTCTCAGTAAAACTTCCCAAACTGTCTGTGCTCAGAGCCAACTCAACATATCAATGCAGTTTTTGTAAACTGGCCCAATACAAACATACACAGTCAACTATGGAAAAACATTATAAGCCTATTTGTTAGTTATTAAATTTGAATAGAGTGAATGCTTGTGGAAAGGAGTAAACGTACCCACCTCAACACTCTTCATGACCAAACAATGGGTCCTGACCAAGTTTGGGAACCACTGATAGGGGATCACGTTTAGTGCAGATATTTTCCAGTCACGCCATTTAAGATGCTAATGCTGTGCAAAGATCAGAGTGAAAGAGCGGTTTTGGCAGCAGTTGTGCGCTGCTCTGACGCACTGTGACCCATAAAGGCTCCTCCTTGAGAAATTCCCACTCTCCCTCCCTGCCAAGAAGCCAGCGAAGGTTTCTATTTTTAAACTGCAGATCAGTCCCCTGTGTGACACCCCGCGGCTGCAGCTTGTACCATCCCTGGGTCATGTGACAGGGTTTTCGATCAGAGGACGCCATTTAAACAGGAAGCGGCTGACCAGAAGCCAGGAACACGGGGTTGCTGCGTCACCCCGAATGTAATACTGACTAAACCGAACGGCGCTTACAGAAACCTCTCACCTCGTCTTAAGCACCTCATTCATCTTCTGTTCCAGGTCCAGTCTTTTTAGTCGCTCTCTGTCCAGTTCCTGTTTCAGGGTTTCAAGATTTGTTTCTTCTCTAAGTTTTCTCAATTCTTCCTCTGAAAGAGACAAAATGTAAGAGCAAAAAATAAATAAATATTTGCACACAAGTATATATTTAAAAGTACATTTAAAAATATTTTGTCAAAATAAAATTCCAATCGAGTTGAAAACTCGTATATTTTTAGTAAATTATTTTCAACCTATCAACATTCAGCTCAAGAAAGAAGGTATTTCACTCAACAAAACTGTCAATTTTTCTTTTCAATTACATCATCCATGTATGTGGCTGGGTGTTATGGTTAACATGGTAACAGGCCTTATGACACTTATACCAGAAGATGTAAGAATATATTGTACACTGAATGGTACACATGAATCAGCATTAATGTCATCCATCTACTGCACAAAGGTCAGTGGAACTCTCCAGCTCCCCTCGGTAAGTCCACCAAAACAGCAAACAAATAGCCAAACTATCCCAGAGAAATTTCCAGAGTTCATTTATTAACTCAATAGACACCTGACTGTATCTGGGGCTTTATACAAATGAGTGACTGATTAGAGACTGTTGCTCTGTTGAGGAAATTGCTCAGAGCTCATTCTTCACCCACGGAGGCCCCTGCGGCTCATTGGCTGATGCATAATTCAAGCGGTCAGGTGATGTCAGACAGGCCCAAAGCCAGTGGCAGGAGAGCGATCGTTTGTCCTCACCTTTTGTTCGCCTCCTGGGGTTGTTAATATTTGAAAGCGAGTGCTAGTTCTTTTTGGGCAGGGGACAAAAGCGGTCCAGGAAAAGTGAGCCTTCTTTCTTTCTGGGGGCGCCGACAGGCACCCCCCCACCCCCCGCCCCCTCCAACCCAGGACAACAAACTCATTACTGAAGTGCTTTTTCAGTGACACCTATGTTAAATGACCTTGGACATGGCAACCGGCGCTCTGTGTAATTACTCGGAACGCTGGGAAGGCTCGGCGCTAAATCTCTGCAGATCGGCGTGCTGAAGCCGCCAGCGACGGAGCCTACTTTTAAGGCCAACGCTGAGTCAGTCTGATCATTACAGGCCCTTATTCTCCATGCTCAGGGTCAGCGTTAATGGCATAACCCTGTTACACGTACAGTACCCGTATCTGGCTGCCAGCCATTCATTCATTAGCACGCCGCCACAGCGTTTCTGCCTAAATTGATATCAAATGTGAGAGTGCCGTTCCACAAAATAACTCCTTGCAGCACTCTGCTGTTACTTACAGAGTCTAGCTTAACAGGAAAATCAATCATTTGTAAATTAGGTATAAAATATCCCGTGCTTCATGTCCCTGAGCAACAGCACTAGGAAATAATGGTAAATAATTGATGAGCATGCATACAACTAATGAACAATAATCACCCTGCAAAGCAGCTTTTCACTCAGTACGAACGTGACAACAGGGTGGCGCTTTCTTTCTGTGAGAGAACAGAAATCTCCATAGTAGCAGCAAAACAGCTTCCAATGTGAAGTATCTAAGGTAGAACTCAAATTTGCAGTAATTGCCATTCAACGGTGGCATCACTGAAGAGCTCTTACAGAGACCGGTTACATTTGAGAAAGTTGTGTTCATGTAGTGTGAAGCAGTCCCTTTTTTAAATTTAAAGCACATTGAACTTCACGTATTGCATGAAATGCACTAAAGTATTTCATTCAAGTTCAATGTGCTTTGCATTTTTAAAAGTTTGATTTGATTTGAATTACAGCTTAACGTGGAACTGACTATCAGTGGAACCAAATTTTGGCCAGGCCAAAGTGGACATATGGACTGCAAAATAAGAGGAAAATGCCTAGCCGATTATCTAGCTAATGCGACTTCCCAGTTACAGAATTTTTAAAAAGTGCAACCTGCTAACAAATGGCTACAGAACTTTGATATTACAAACGACTACAGTCGCTCATCCGTATCCATGACTGTTGACGTGAATATCAGCGATTGGTGTCTTGGCGTGTTGGCGTTCTTTGTTTAGAGTGTTTGTGTTGACATCTTGTGTAAGCATGCGCAAGACGGCTGTGTGCAACAGCTTCAGATTGAGCAGTTACCCTTGCATTGTGTAGGACATGCATGCTTTGGCAAAAGCAGTGTATGATTGTCATGCTAATAAACCAATAAAAAGTTAAAACAGAGAGTGAGAAAAAAGAGGAAGAGAAAGAACACCAGATACAGTGAAAGAAAGCGGAAGAAAGGGTAGAGCAAAAAAGAGGAAAAGAGAACTGCAGGATCACCCCATCCCTTAACAGCCTGAGGTTTAAGGACACTGGTGCCCGCCGACACATAGCATTCATAATTTAAAGGATGTGGATTACTTTTTTGTACATTATCTTCTGATTAGAGGACGTACAGAACTTGAAGTACAAGTGGGAAGCAAGAAATCATATTCTAGGGAACAATCTCACTTCGCTTCCACCTGTTACCTGTTATGAAATATTAATATCCACAAAACACCCACGTAAGCTGTAATCATTGCCATCTGGATCTGCCCAAGTAAGTAAAGAAAAGGGGAAATGCATCTCCGCTGCCAGAAACACCGACGCCTCTCATAAGGCCCTGGTCACCAGGTACAAACAAACAAATAAGGCACAAACTCTTCAGTTATCTCAGCTGTAAAGAGTGGAAGTCTTCCATACTGTGGATGAATGCTGCTCGGCGTGGCCTTATCTGGTCGGTGTGAGGACACGCCCCTTTAAAAAGCTAGCATTGATTCTGATGGACAGACTGGACTCTGACAGTGAGGACTCTGGGTAATGCAGTAGTCACAACACCCTGCCCTTACTCTATGGACTGAGTGGTCCAGACGCAGCGTACGTGCCAACTTTAAACGTACACAATGCAACAAGAAGGGGCATTCTTTAAATACATTTCTCAGTACAATTTGCTCTCATTCCATTCATATTCTAAGGTCTTATATTACAAAGGTGTAGCAAATGATAAATATGAACTTACAACCTGTGTCTCGATAGTAACATAACATAAGTTATATATTAGTTAACGGCAAACAAACACGCTCAATGAAATACTTTGCTGCACATACCATGAATAAACATAGCATTTTATCGGCCAGCTGCGAAGGAACGAGACGTGCCACATTCCAAAAACAAATACAAATATCCTGTCCGTCCCTGTGTGTCTACATGCTTCCCGTTAATAAACACCCCGGGTGGCGTGGTCAAAGACACACAGCTGCCAGCGTGTTCACTTCAAAACTTACCGGGAGAACCTTTTAACATACTAAAAAATGGAAGGACAAAAATGACAGGGGTAGTAACCTTCAGTATATGAGCCTGAGGGTACACACCACCAATCATCAGGGTGATTAATTATTCAATATAATTCAGTGATTCAATTATTTATGATAATCAGTTTATAGTACAGTCAGTGTATGCACATATATAATGTACTACAGCTTAGATACACGATAAATCAGGTCATGCTAGTTTATAAATGCTGTTATAAAGGATGGTTTCCCCCATAGCCCAGTCCTATTCAGCCTGGCCCAGCGAGGCAAAGTCACACCCGGCCCACATCACACCCCAGATTCCGGGGGGACGGGAGGCGGGATGCGGAGGGGAAGTGGTAGCCCAGCGCTGATGTGGACAGGCCTGCGTTTGCGGTCTCAGCGATAAGAAAGATCCTCACACAAGTGTGCTTTCTGGGAGAGAGGTCACTGCAGCCACCCTCTGGAGATTATTGCTTCACTTCCCCAAAACCACAGAGATTTTCCACTTCTTAGCCCTGCACTGGGTGAGAGGGTGAGCTCTGCGCTTTTCTCGGGGCTGACCGCCGCACTGCAACCGCGGCAACACGATGGAACCATACAAACACGAGTCCTAAAACGCCGCATTACCGCCCGCCCCTTACTCGCATCACTATCGTGGTGTAAAAACTTGACATGCATCCTTGCACAAACCTGTTTGTGATATCAAGAGTTTTGCCCTGGTTTAAACCCCGGAAACGACAGCAAAGTTTAAGAAAAGCGTGATTCGTTTTCTGAGGCGAAGAGCAGCGTGCTTCCTTTGGTGAGGCTAAGAGCAGCGCGATTCCTTTGGTGAGGCTAAGAGCAGCGCGATTCCTTTGGTGAGGCTAAGAGCAGCGCGATTCCTTTGGTGAGGCTAAGAGCAGTGTGATTCCTTTGGTGAGGCTAAGAGCAGCGCGCTTCCTTTGGTGAGGCTAAGAGCAGCGCGATTCCTTTGGTGAGGCTAAGAACAGTGCAATTCGTTTGCTGAAGCTAAGAGCAGCGTGATTCGTTTGCTGAAGCTAAGAGCAGCGCGATTCGTTTGCTGAAGCTAAGAGCAGCGCGATTCGTTTGCTGAAGCTAAGAGCAGCGCGATTCGTTTGCTGAAGCTAAGAGCAGCGCGATTCGTTTGCTGAAGCTAAGAGCAGCGCGATTCGCTTGCTGAGGCGAAGAGCAGCGTGAATCGTTTGCTGAAGCGAAGAGCAGCGTGATTCGTTTGCTGAAGCGAAGAGCAGCGTGATTCGTTTGCTGAAGCGAAGAGCAGCGTGATTCGTTTGCTGAAGCGAAGAGCAGCGTGATTCGTTTGCTGAAGCGAAGAGCAGCGTGATTCGTTTGCTGAAGCGAAGAGCAAAACTATTAGTTTGCTGAACACTTGCTGCTGTTGCCTGCGTGCATGGCCTTGTGCCGCACGCTGCCACTAAATGACCCCAGGCACATGCTCCACTTCTCAATAATACCACACAAAAGGGAGCTCCTGCACGCACGCTGCCCGCTGCCGAGAAACTCTGCCTCCTGACTCTGGGACAAGGCTGAGAGGAGGGAGACTGCAGAGACCTACAGACCCCAGGAGATGAGCAAGGGTAGCAGGAGCAGCCCCTGTGGAGCGGAGGAGGGGTAGCAGGAGCAGCCCCTGTGGAGCAGAGGAGGGGTAGCAGGAGCAGCCCCTGTGGAGCTGAGGAGGGTGAGCAGGACCAGTCTCTTGCCAGCATGGATGAGCAGGATGAACAGGGTCTTTTGACCGCAGGTACAAGGTGACCGTGTGGCAGGTGAAGGGCCCCTCTCATTCTTAAATCAGAGGTACGGCTAAACAGATTATCCCCACCCCTCTGTAATCCAAGCCAAAGAATGCAAATAAGCTTATTAAAAGTGTAGCCGAGCCGGTCCGGCCTGGTATTGCAAACCCATACATGCCCCGTTGGGGGAAAATCTGGGGTTTACCCACAACCAGATCGCTCTGAGCATGTCACGTTTCTTCTGCACCGGCTCTGTGCTTGTGTAACCGCTATCGACCGGAGCAGCCTCATCAGCACGACCCGGTCACACTCCGTCACCCCTCATCACATCAGCGAGGCCACCTCCCCCAAGAGCACGGAGAGGGTCAGCCCCCACAGCATGGTGTGGACAGACTGCTCCTGTACTCTATAACACCAGTGGTATTGTTTTACCAAACAGCCCTGTATTACTTTACATAACACTACAGTATAACGTTACATAACACTACAGTATTTCACTGTACTCCCCTACCAAACACCACTGTATTCCTCTACCAAACACCGCAGTAGTTCTACCTAGCACCATTGTACTCCCCTACTAAACACCACTGTACTCCTCTACCAAACACCACCGTAGTTCTACGTAGCACCACTGTACTCCCATACCAAACACCACTGTATTCCTCTACCAAACATTACATTACAGTTATTTTAATCCAAAGCGACGTACAATAAGTGCATATTGAAGGTCATTGACACAACTACAAAGCAAATCCGACAAAGCACAACTTTCTCACAACGTAGTAGTGAACATAGAATAGTCGGCTATACATTCTTAACTATAAAATAACCGCCGTAACCAAACACCACCGTAGTACTACCTAGCACCACTGCACTCCCCTACCAAACACCATTGTATTCCTCCACCAAACACCACCGTAGTTCTACCCAGCACCACTGTACTCCCCTACCAAACACCACTGTATTCCTCTACCAAACACCACCGTAGTACTACCAAGCACCACTGCACTCCCCTACCAAACACCACTGTATTCTTCTACCAAACACCACCGTAGTTCTACCTAGCACCACTGTACTACCCTACCAAACACCACTGTACTCCCCTACCAAACCACTGTATTCTTGACCAAACACCACATAGTTCTACCTATCACCACTGTACTCCCCTACCAAACACCACTGTATTCTAACTTTAATGTTGATTGTGGCATCTACAAGTCAACTGAGCAAGCAATAATTAGAGAAAACGTAGGTGCCATTGTAGGCATTCCTTTCTTAAGTTGATTTTACAAAGAAAAAAGCACCCCTCAATAACCCATGACTCAAAACTATCTTGTGTGAGCAATTTACAGTTAAACTATAAACCACTACATTTTCGATAGATTCATAGTATGCTCATAGGCAAACAAATTAAAATGTAAAAAAATGCCTGGTCAATGTGTCCTGATAATAACAAGGTTAGCTAATTTTCTTGACTGGGCCAGTTTAGTAACTCACCAACCCTGATTATGGGCTATAAGTTCAGTCAGTTTTTCAACCAGAGGAATGGAGGATCGGATCCCAGATGCAACACTGCCGTCATACCCCTTGAAGAAGGTTGTTAATCAAATTTGAGCAAACATCCAGCTGTGTAAATGGAACTGCATAGACGCGCAATAAGATGCGATAATGAATCAATAGGACAGTATACCGCCAGAGTGTGACATTAGCATAAGCTACTGAAACTCACAATAGACCTTTATCCAGTGTCAATGGCCTGGTCTGTTTTGTACAGCACATCACAGCAAGGTATCTGTGGTGGAGCATTAAGCTTCCTTCTTTTTGGCTGCCGTCTCACGTTCCCGCTGTTTGCCAAACCCTGGGAGGCCTCCGGGACCGTCGACAGCAGTGGTCTCGCCTACAGGCATGAGCAGCTGAAGCCGATTGGCTGATTGATTTGATTCAGCCCGGCTGTTACTCGTTAGCCCTCAACAGACCTGGGGCTAATAACACTACCTGTTGTGTCTTGTGGGAGACGCATTTTCTGGGAGGGGAGTAATTTGTGTTTGTATCCCACGGGGAAGGCCAATCCCTTTCACCGATGCATTTCTGTGTCCGTATCGATCTCCTCGCCGCTTGACCGAGTTGCTACACCTGCGGGATGCCATCTACGGCAGGGGTCAGCACATCAGATCCCAGAGAGCCACAGGCTGTGCCGGTTATTGGTGAGGCGGTTCACTGTGTAATCGACTGCCTTGATTGACCAGCACACCCTGTGGCTCTCGTGTACTAGGGTTGCAGGCACAGGAACCTGCCGCAAAAAAATAACTGTTTTTTTGCAGCAGCGCAATGCTGTTCCCCACAGTCTGGAACTCAATCTTGACCATGCTAGTGGCAACTGTGAATCTGAGAATCCTGCAGTGTCAAAATTGTCCATAATCATCACCTGTGGAGGGAAGCTTTCCGGCCAGCAGGACTGCCTCCTGAGACCGATCAAGCTCATGTAGACTGCAGTACTCTGGTTCAGTGGCTCTGCAGCTCAGCTGGACTGCACAGTAAAACCTACTGGTGGCTGGTTGCAAGATTCTAAGTCTCAACTGTAAATCGTTCCCTGCACTGATACGTACTCTAACGAAGGAATAGGCTAGCCACTATTATGGAGCAGTGGTTCTCAACCTCGGCTGGAGGCCCCGTACGCATCCTGGTTTTCATTTCAACCGCAATTGCAATAGCAGGATTGTTCTTAATTAGGTGTTTTTCATGTTTAAAGAGATTATTTACCTTCTGAAGCCACATTATGTTAGCAATAGCTATGCATGTCATGAAGAATAAAAGTCTAATATTGACATTGTGCTATATTGCAAACAATTACAAAAAGAGCTTACAAAAATGACAAAAACTGAGACTTGAGGTGAATCAATAGGCTCCTAATTGGTGAAATTGTGGACACATGGCAACTAAAACTAGCTACCTGGTAAATAATGAACAATTCAAAAAACAAAGTAAATGATAATGAGCCAAACCTGCATTGTGTTAATAAATTTAAGGAAAAAAATTATGAAGAAACTTAGTGTTAAGTGTTCAACTACTGAATTAGGATTGATTCACCTCAGTCTTTAAAATGATCAGTTAAAAAAATAGTTTTCTTGTATTGTTTGCAATATAGCACCGCAAGCACAACGTGATCATAGGACATTCTTCATGGCATTCATAGCCATTTCTGACATAATTTGTCATAAGAGGGTAAATAAACACCTAATTAAGAAAAATTAAGAGCTTGTTCATTTTGGGATTGCAATTGTGGTTGGAACGAAAAGCAGCATACACAGGGGGCCCCCAGGGCCGAGTTTGAGAACCACTGCTCTGGAGGACACATGTTACTCCAGCCCCTTCTGAATTGTCAGAGGATGTTGCAGCAAAGGGGCGGACGTCATATTGCAACTGAGGATTTGAAACCGGCAAATGAAGGCCAATAAAGTGGTCAGGGGATAAAATGTGAGTATGACATTTTACGCTGACAACCTTAAAAGGCCATTTCCATAATAAAAGGACAAGGCATGGAGGAAGGAAAATGCCATAGAAACATGCTTTAAGCACTCTGGCATTTCCCTTCCTCCGACGCAAACACGGAAAAGCAAGAGCAGTGATGCTTAAGATATACAAATGACTTAAGAGCGAAAACACTACGAACAACAGAACGTGTTCAAACCAAGATTTACTCTTGGTCTCCTAAATGACATGCAAAGATACCGTAAATGTTAAAAGCAGGCTCTTCTTGGCACATCTTGGTCGACTGCAGTGCTCAGCCAATTTGAGCGTGTAACAGACGCGGAGCGTTCGTAGCGTTAGCGTTAGCTGGTGAAATCGCAGCGCTAACGGACGGTGAGAGGCGGTGACTCACTGAAGTTCGGATTGCTCTTACGAGTGTTAATCCTGTCCATGAGGTCGAGGTAGTGGAGCTCCAGATCCAGCCCGCTGCCCTCCGTCTCAGTTAAGAACATGTCGGGTATTGGATGCATCCAGCGCGCGCTGGGCCACAGGCGTGCATGGCACTGCTGAACCTCACAGATATGGAACACAGCTGTGGCCGACTGGGACAGAAACCGAACATCTCTCACACAGCAAAGAGCTTCGAGCCAAAGTGAAGCGTACAGAGCTGACTTGCACTAATAAAGCAAGGGAGCTGCAACTGATTACAACACAGCTGAAATAATCCAGTACAGTAATCAGCTGAAACAATCTCATACACAACCGAGCTCAGTCGCACACTGTTACCGTTACGAAACCAGAAACGGCTTCAACGGACACTATTGTGCCCCAGTAAAACGCACCACTTTAATACAGGAAAGAGCTGAAGCAAGTGGGTGGAAAAATAAAAATGAAAAAAATAAAAAACTGAAATACTGTTTGAACTGAACTTTGCTGCTACAATAGATGCCTCTGTGGTGAACTAAACTGCTTGGTCTGAAATGACCTGTCCCCACGGTAAACAGCAGTCAGAGGGCTTCCTTGTGTTTTTGCAAGGTGGAGCCTCGTATTGTAAAAGGGCTTGGAATTTCATTCAGTTGGAAATTTTGGGACTTTTACAGGATGTCCGGAGTGAACCTCTGCACAGCCCCAAAAGCAAATAAATCCCCCCTCCCCCTCCCATTTAGGAACTATGACGAGAAGTAAAGTGACGTCACCGAGCTCAAACAAAACACAAAGTCAACCAAAGCACACACCCTTCGTGTTATTTGTATCTGATGCCATTGTGTCTGCTGGCCACATAGTCCCTTGATCTGATCATGATTACAATACAGTAGGTAACCTACACATTGATTCATAGAAGAATGCCAACCAGGAATGAGAGATCAACAACTATTCAAGTCAAAAGACTTGCTAATTCAATCAGGGGGATGACCAATACACTAGGGCCTAATTTGGGAAGAGGGGGCTCAGGTTCCCTCCATCCTGTGTATTGATCAAGCTTAGCAGTCTTGACCAAAGCTTAATAAATATATAAAAAGAAGACAATGGAGAAGATGAGGAATCTCATTAACCTGTTTCCTGTATCTCTGACAACTGCCATTCCTGTAAATAAACATCATTTTCATCATGTTCGAGAGACTCTTTTTTCCTGACACTCATTGATAAAGTGGTGAATTCTTCCCGTACAGTTAATGATTCCACTGGTAAGTAAAACCCATTTGCTAATGCTTTCAAGTTGAAAATGTGATGATTCATTGGAATCAGACAGGGACTTTGCAACTCCACAGAAGAGCATTGTATTGTCCCTTTGAGTAAGGTTCTCCTACTGAGCCAACACAAGAAGCGGACAGTGAAAATGACCTATAGACCGTAGAGAGAGATGAAAAGCACTTATTCTTACAAGAATTAGACTGAATTACCATGAAGTAATTAATCCATTGCATGGAATAGTATTAAAATGTGCTTGTCATTTAACACAAAAATGTTTTATTCTTTCTCACAAATATTCTTGAAGGAGAGTCAAAGAACTTTAAATACAATTAAATAATTCATTATTTTTATAAATTTGAACCAATACACGAGACCAATCTCTTAGCAGTAAGTCACTATTTGTACAGCAAAATATTTGTTTTGAATTTCAGATTGTTTCGAAAACTGTGGTTCACCCCTTCAAATATTCTTTCCCGAAGGCCATAGGACATTAATATAAAAAACGATCACCAGGTTCCACACTGCGAATTCTCACAAGGTTCCTGACAGGTATTGAAGAAAGGATTGATTCATTCTGAACTCCTCCAGGCAAGATATCAATGCACTTCAGAGATAAAAGCCACACTCCTCTCCTAGAGTGCTTAGATGGAGGAAGTGCTAGGACGGAGTGAAATGGCCAATAATAATAATAATATTAATAAGCTGAGAACACCGATAAAATACAATAAACTGGCAGAGCACTTCCTGTCAGACTGGCCTACAACCATGCCAAGCCAATGACGGGAGGTCTGAGGAATCTAATTTCTTTCACAACATGGAGGACAAGGTTCATGTACAGTGAGCATTATTACTCAGTAAGGCAATTCCTGGATACATTTCATAATTTGAATCTATCCTGACATAAGACCAGATATTAAATAAATGATCATTTGTATAAAAAATAAATAAATAAATAAACAAGTCCTTGTGTGTAGTGTGTAAATAGACACTACTGGCTCATAGATGATTGTAGAGTGCATGCATTTGAGCTGCAGGGTGCCCTGTGTGGGTGGCACATTACTACTCAATTCCACATGGGCGAAAAAGCAGAGAAAGACAATAAAGGCTCTACAGCTCAAGGTACGTTTACACCACGCCTAATCCCCAATGCTAGTTTAGACTCTCCAAAGTGTGGCTCTCCATTCAGACAAGCTGGGGCGGCAGGGGCGGCAGTGTAGTAAAATGGTTAAGGAACTGGCTTTGTAACCGAAAAGTTGCAGGTTCGATTCCCAGGTAGGACATTGCCGTTGTACCCTTGAGCAAGGTACTTAACCTGAATCGCTTCAGTATATATATCCAGCTGTATAAATGGATAATATGTAAAAAATGTTAAATTTAAAATTAAAATAAATAAATAAAAAAATAAATTACAAAAATTAAAAAAATTACAAAAATTAAAAAATGTACAATATTTAAAAAATTAAATTTTGTGTAAGTCGCTCTGGATAAGAGCATCTGCTAAATGCCTGTAATGTAATGTAATGTAAGCTCATCTGCCATTATAGCTAAAATGAATGATGGCTGTTGTGCCTGTACCAGAAGCTACAGCGAGCTTTAAAAAAAAAAAAATATATATATATATTTTAGACAGATATGAGTAAAATGTTCAATCTAAAAGTTCCAGAAATAGCTATTAACCTCTGCTATCAAATTCTTTTTTAATTATTTTGATAACCCTGACAGCTACTATAATGAATCCTGACTACCTATGCCCATGAGCTGACTAACCAGAGCAGAACTTAAAATGGGCCTTACTGCGTTCCACTCAAGCGTAGACTTTTTCCCCCCCCCATTAGATTTTCTGTCATATTAAGAAAAGAAATTGGATACCTCTCATATTAGTAGCGATTGGTTTTGTCTATGCAACCTACAATAAGATTACTTTAGTTATCGTGTATTGCACGGACTATCGAACGCTACGTTGCTGTAGCGCAGCTCTTGTGCTGCCCTCCCCACTGAAACAATTGCACGCCAACATGTGCCTTCGCTTGCTCAGACCGAAGCGAACCTTACTCCGGAACTGCCAGGAGCCGCCAATTAATGGAGAATTCCAAACTGGAGCAGAGTGAGTCATCCCCAGTGACGCAGAGGATACATCGCCGTGGCACACATCCACTCGTCGTCTCTTGTTTGGGGTTTGAAAGATGGAGCTCGGGCCAAACACCCGTCAACCTCATCCTGTGTTTAGCGTAATTTATGCAAGGACTCTCTCCACACACTCATTATCCTCGGAGTAAGCAGTAAAGAATAGACATGGTTTTAAAATAGCATCTTCCAGAGCATCTTTTCAAAACACAAAAACTATTTAATTGTAATTTTTTTTTTTTCATTTCAATTCAATTGTAAAAAAAAAAAAAAAAAAATGAAAGGCTTATGCTCCTGTATTAGACATTATTATATAAATGGAGATCAGTGAGAAAAACATAACTGTAGCAATTATCAGTTCTCTGCCTCCCCCTATTCTCTCAGTAGCAGCTACTGGCAGATATTTTGCTACACCATGGTTACCACCTGCCAAACCCTCAACAGTACAAGTAGAGCTATGCAACACAATATTTCTACATTACTTTTGGAAACCGAAAATTTGAAAAAAGACAACTGCATATCCCCTCAAATGTAATAATAATCGAATAACAGAAAGTGCATGTTCATATGTGTCACAGATGAAAGATAGAACACTATTCCTCCCCCTGCCCCCTCCCCATTTTTAAAGAGAACAATATGAATACCGACACTACAGACCAACAGAAGCCTGCCTCTGACAAGCCCCACATTGTTCTGACCAATCTGACCATGTTTATTTAGAGAAAACTTGGACGACTACATAAGAAAAGTAGCTCAAAGACACAAGAATGAAAACAAAAGTGACTACACACATGCACCCTCGCAGAGCTGCACAGTTTACATACACACAAAAACAATAAACTCAATAAATAAAAGCAGCCGTTATGAATAAACACAGAGAAGTAAAGATGAAAAACAAATGTTTTTATGCGCAAGGCCGCTCTGCTCAAACGTGGGGGAATAGTGTCAGTTAGGCTCCCACCTGACTCACAGGTGAGCTCGTCAGCAGAGGGCATGTGCCTCAGCTGTGCTACTCCCAGTGTGGCGACGGATGACTTCAACTGTCAAACCCAAATTACAGAGGAGGAAAAACTTTATTTTTACGATAATATTTTCTGGACAACATTAGTAAAACGTGCCGTTTTATGCCGACTAGAACTTTGGCCCACTTGTGACAGCGCACCATTACAGCCGTGACGTCACGTCTTACAATCTCCCCACCAGCATGTGGACTTTCAGGCAGAATGGGGCAAGAAAATAAGAGATCTTCCTGTCAGTTAACAACAGTGTGTCCCATTTGGCGAGAAGCTAGCCTCCCCCCTTTCCGTCTCTGCCAGCGCCTCAGCCAAACAATAGCCCAGCCCCTGGCCTTATACAGGAGCCTGACAATACGGATTTCAGAGGGACGGCATGGGGTTTCCCCCCTCCCCCGAAGTCAGCTGCCAGCAGGCTCCCAGAGAGCGAGCGGCAAACAGGAGTGTCCCACATAGTTATGCAAGTAAACAATTCGCATAGAGGCCATTTACAAAGCAAGAATCCACATCACACGCATGGTTAGCCAAGCCTGCCTAAGCCACAAAAGCAAAAAATAAATAAATAAATAATAATAATTAAAAATAAAAAATAAAAAAACAGGCTGCTGTGGACACGACACGCCTAGCAGAGCCAGGCTGCACCTCAGAACACTGGGAATGTGCCCTTGGTCGCATTCCATTTATCACAGTGAACCACTAGTGCTCAACGGGATGAAAGATACATTATTCATCTGGTTGCCGAATGGGTATTATTTCGCTCTGCTATGGACTAGGACTACTCTAACCCAACAATGACACAAAATCAATATCTGCCTGCTGCAGGCCTGCTTCCCACAGAGGGAGCCAACACTGTTTCCAGCCCCAGTGCCTGTATCACTATCAATTCTAATACAGTTATAAAACCCTGCCTTACAGCAGTAGAGATGCAGGTCCGTCTCAAAGAGCAGATGTTGCCTAACTGATACTCTGCAGGGTAAGGCTTGTGTTGTCCTGTTCATGAAATCTGCCAAATAGCTTAAAAGCGCTGTGTGTTATAGCTCTCCCCATTCTTTGGGTTAGACTTTTGTTGAGGATATCAGAGGAAGGATAGTTTTTTTACATGATCAGTTGAACACCATTATACAGTATTTCATTTTTTTCAATTTCAAATTTGGTACTACTTTTTTGGCCAGCATTGTAAAATAATTGAAGAAACACTTAATCGAATGTTCAGGAAGTGAACAAAACATGTGAACACCCATGTAAAGTAATTTAACAGGCTGTTGGGTCACTACATGTGGCCAGTACATCCTGTATGCGCAGCGGAATGGAGCCTATCCGTATTCTTCAGGAGGAATATGACACCACTCTACCATAAAGAATTCAATTAACTTTAGCTTCATCGATAGACGTGGAAAACCCTACCTCGGATGTCGTTTCGGAATATTCCATAGCTGCCCGATTGGCTTCAAACCTGATATATGAGAAGGCCATGACATATGGATAACATCTGTGTCACGTTGCTCAAACCACTGAGATCCTACTCTTGCTATGTGGACAGGGGCGAAAAAGACACCCATCAAAGCAACGCCCCCTGAAAGACACCCATCAAAGCAATGCTTTAATGTAGAAGCAATGGAATGACATGGGAAGGGCATCGCTTCCCTCACCAAGCAATGCTTTAATGTAGGGTGAAGACGATCACTTAGTTCCATCAAGCAACAACTGATAATCAACCTTGCCATGTAATGGTATGGGTAGTACCCCATGGGCCCCTCACCATACAGAACCACCAGAACCATTTTTCCTCACTACCTGTATACGGACGTGAATTTGGTTGCATAATGTACCGATACCTACTGTACACAGTCATACCAATACATAATGACACAATACAAACTCATCATTTTGATGTAACTGTTGCATATGCTGTAAAAAAAAGCCATAGTTAATTCTCCTGTCATGTACAAGCATGGCATGACAAACCAACAATCTATTTTATGGTCACACACTTTTTGTCCAGGAGTAGCCTAACTACCGGAATTTTAATTGCCGTCTACAGAGCATGGCATGTTTGTTTGGGCATCGGCCAATAGCAATAATACACCATAATCTACGCTCTTGAAAACATCTGATTGGCCTTGTGAGAACCAATCGGATCACTCCTTTTTATCCAATCGACCTTTTACAGCTACAACACCAATTACTGCACTTATAGATGCCAGATTAGAAGAATAAATGATTAATGGTTCAGGGGAATTCTTTTTTGCATTGAAATACACAGCATGCAAGGTCATTTAAATAAAGTCATTCATGTGTAGAGCAGCATTACCTAAAAAGTTTAGAAAACATTGATTTCTTCTATTTTTTTCCTTTTTTCTATTGCTCTCTCTGACCAATCAATAAATGAAGTCAGACAGTGAGGAAAGCTCTGCCCTTCCCATGTCAAGGTAATCAGTGGGCCATTTCTCATTGCATCTTCCTGTAATTCCAGGGAGCGACCGTGTACATAACTGAAGAACAGGCCACACATTGCAGGACTATATTTGCACTGCGCATGGTGGACAAGAGTGGTTACATCATTTAAATCTACTCTGCTTCACGTTTTATCGTGTGTGAGGTTTTAAAATAGGCTACTGATACTCAATACAGTGGTATAGCACATGTTCTGTTTACTGACAAACAGATAGCCTATCGAGGTTGCATTGCTTCGCATTGAAAATTCTACCACTGACTTTTAGACTTTAGACTTTATTGTCCCCAATGGGAAATTCCTTTCCACAGTACTGTACACATCAGACAACAGTACATACAACAGCACACAGTAACAACATACAATAACAGACAACAGTACACACTCAGGCCTGTTCAGCGAGGCCTATTGTTTAAGTCGGCTATAGCTGCGGGGATCAGGCTTTGCTAAAGCCAAAAGCGTTCAGATTTGCCATCTTGTTATAAATATTCACTAGTGGGTGTGAGAAAAAGCAGAACGTCCATCACTAGCACAGCAATGCACACAGTGCCAAAACTCACATTGTTGATAGGAACCTCCCAGACAGAGAATTCCAAAGGACAGAAGGAACAAAGCGTGATATATCTAATCATATAAAAGAATGTGTGTGCTGATACAACTCCTCAAGGGTCTAGGACCCAGTCAGATAAACACGGCTGCCCCTGTTCTGCCTGCAGGAAAAGACCCCTCTGTGACAGGGACACGGATGGTTTTGAACATCCAAAAGCCAGACAGGGCTTCCTTGCGTCCTTCTCTAAAGCAGCAACAGCAGGAAGGGTTAACTCTCACTAGCATGTATGCCTCTGGACATCTACTCAAATTAACAACACCTGTAAAAGAATGCCAGACAGCACTCAATTGTCTCAAATTCTCCCAGAAGGTGGAGACTGTCCCTAGAGAGCAGCCACCCCACATGATGCAAGCTCAATGCAAACTAATTGTTACTGAATGCTTATAGGAAAGTATAAGCATAAAGGACTTAGATAGAAGTTCTCTTAAATGGCCAGTGACCAGGACAGATCTCCACTCCACATCAAACAGACAGGTTCATCCTCCCCACACAGCCAACAGAGTTACATGAAACACTGCTAGAGTTCTCAACCGCTCTCTGTCGCTGCCATATCTCAGTCCTGATAGTCAACTAAGGAAGAGGCCCTTGGGCCTAGACCCCATGGATTGCACAATTGTGAAGATTTTAAAGCATAGGATTTCTTCCAAGTTCAAAAACACTGTTACTTTCAATTTTAGGACTGCGTTTGCTAAAATACCCTTCTCAGTGCAAATGTTAAAATACAAAAATCTGAGGTTGAGCAGTAGGCTTGGTTGTGGGTGTACACTAAAGTAGTTTGGTACATCGTGTCTGTCAAAAATAGCACAAGTCGGTGCGCCGAGACACATTATGTTCAGCACAAAGCCCCTTAATTCAGAGTAGGATGGATATAAATTTTCCAAATCTGCTCAGTCTGTTTATGACTGAATAGAATATTCATGCATCTATCAATCATTACAGTGCAATGGCTCAATCCAGGACATCTCTGTAACAGACCACTGTCACCAGGGCAACCACTGTCACTGTCACGGTCACCCTCCCCTCCCCTCCCCTCCCTCCCATGACACACCCCTTAAACAGATACTGCAGTCTGTCACCGATCCGAACGAAAGCATTCAAAATCTCCTGGGAATCTCCTGTGGAATTCTGGGAAGCGTAAAAGGGATCAGGTTGCAACATCACCGTGGCATTTCACATAATCCTGATGACCAAGGCGGCCACCATGTGACCCCCGTCGCCTTGGCATTGGCCGACAGGCTACGTGCAGGAGGATCCAAGTCAGTATCAAACCATTTTTATCTTTTGGCTTCAGATAACCCTATCACATTTAACCAAATTAATCAAAACACATAGCTCAGGCTAGTTACAATCTATGTTAATGCCACAAACACTGGAGATGGCTCAGCAACACCACTGACACTCGTGTTTACCTAAAGTGAAACTGTAACTGCTACCCCCCCTGTGTCACACATGGGGGAGGGGGGAAACCCCATGCTTTCCAAATGTTTAAATATGTGGAACTTCCCATCGGCATTATTAAAAGGGTGAGTGACACCCACCTTCAACTTTGGTTTGCTAGTTAGATGAGAGGCTTGGGTATACTATAGGTCAGCACTAGTTTTTCAGACTTCACTCGCAGGGCAAGGCATTTCCTGTAAGCCATGACTTTCTGTGATGAAGCTCTCTTTAAGAGTACAGAGCGGGGGAGTAATGACGTGAGCTTTTTAGTACGTTTAGACCTTCCAGACACAAATAAATTATTTCACGAGGTGAGGCCAAAACGTTTGTCAAGACAGTGTTCTGGGAAAAATACAGTCGTACGCTATTTTCAGCATCGCCTAGTTAACATGATGCTAGGGCTCGGAAACCCTCACATTGCATCACATTTTAACTTTGCCTCCCTCAACAGCACTGAACCGTCTGTTATCACCTGCAAAATGTCCCCTGGAAGAAGCCTTCAGCCCTTTGGTTTGAAGTGGAGATTAAAATGAGGTGGAGCTTCCTTTCTCCATTTCTCCCAGGTTAGGCCTTGCGTCACAAACTTTTCCCACAGTTAAGGCCGTGACACACTGGGGACGTAACGAATAAGCGAGGCGAAAATGCGAAAAATTCGTCTGCGAATATTTAGCGTAAAAAAAAAAACACACACTGCAACGATGAAAAAAAAAAAAAAAAGTTTTTTTTTTTTTTTTTTTTTTTTGAAATTAAAAAAAAAAAAATGGATTACTCTAAGCGATGACGATGACGACCCCGTTTTGTCGTTCGGTCCATCCGGATCGGGTTTTTTTATTTTTTTTTTTCCTCTAAACAGAAAAAAAAAAATACAATAAATAAATTATGCAAAATATTGAACCGGCTATATTATATATTTTTTTTTTTTATGTAAAGTTTGTTTTTTTTAAAACATGCTCTCCTTCTCTTCTCCCTCCTCCCTCCTTTCACGTCCCGTTCCACTTTTCTCTTCTCTTCACTCTTCCATAATAATACAACACAACAATACACATTACATTACACAAGCAAACATCATTAAAAACATTTTTTTAAACATCTTTCTTAGTCTTATCAATCAATGAAGTCTGAATGAAGTTTTCAAAAGTCTTCTCGCTAACAGCAGACGTTCGTTGTTTTTCCGTATTTTATATACTTTTTATATATCAATCAGATAATCATACATCAACAAGAACAAAGAGTTTTGTTTTACTTTATTTTTTTTGACACAGACAACAACAGACACAGTGTTTCATCTTCTTTTCATCCTGTTTTCACCAACAAAAACCAGCCCAAGACAGCGTAGCGTACATGAAACCACTCGCAAAAAAAATAACAATAAATAGCTTGTGTGTTGTGTGTGTGTGTGTTTTATTTTGTTATTTTTTTACTTTTACACCTATCTTTAACGTTTAAGACCTTAGACCTAAAGAGAGACAAAAAAAACTTAAGCTAATAAACTGCTAAGAGATGATCATAGCAAGTTGTGCGCAGCTGCAAACCATTTATATAAATAGCAATTAATCCATAGCCTATTTTTCGGGCTATGTTTTTCCAAAATTGTCCTTCTTGTTATTGTTGTCTTTGTGTCGTCTCTTGTTTTGTCGAAAAAACAAAATATAAATTCACGCAAAAATCAGTTGGTCCGGGGTAAAGGGGGTGGGATTGTGGAGTGTGGCAGTGGTGTGTGTCAGTTGGAACTTGTTATGATTGGATTGATAAAAATAAAAAAAAAAAAAAAAAAAAAAAAAAAAAAAAATTAAAAAATAAAAAAAAAAAAATAAAAAAAAAATTTTGTTTTTTTCGAAAAATGTTTTTTTTTTTTTTTTGCTTTTTTTTTTTTTTTTTTTTTTTTTTTTTTTTTTTTTTTTTTGACGTGCGCGTAAATCGGTGTGCGTGTTTTATGCAAAAACATCCACTCGATCTCTTCAGCATCTACCCATGTCTCCATAACAAGGTCTACTGCACTCCCGTGTGCCACAGTAGAAAATTATTCATGCAAATTAACTCGAACAACATCAGAAGTATAATCATGTGGGTGGGGGCGCAGCGTTTTTGATCCACCCGCTTTTTCTTAAACCCGATTAAAAAAACGGACACCCGGTGTTTCGTCAGTAGCCACCTACCCCCTCGGCTGGAAAGGTTACGCAACAATCTATTTATAATCATCTCTCTGATTTATGAACCGTGCAAGAAAGTCCCTGCTTGACCTTTACAGCAGTGAAGCCCTGCTGTGTCTACGAAAAAACAGCCACAACAAACAGACCCCCATATATACACATTTGCTCATATGAAATGATCACATGATTTCTCTGACTCATGTTATGATTATTCAATAAAAGCTGCTCAGGAGGGCAACGGTGTAATGGTGATCTCGGCATATAACTTTTAAAGGTGATGTTCATTTCACAAGAAATATTTATACCCATACAGTCCTAGTTTTGAGTATTTAAGCATATTGTCTTGAAAAATAAGCTTATTTCCTCAAACATGAATCATGTTTCGAGTTAATTATTAAACTGCGTGCAAAAGTCCTCATGCAGTAGTTATATTCAATTGCTAATACGGAATTCGGAGTATTCAAATATTAATACAAATATGCAACCACAGGTTCTCTGTATTGATAAGAATAGACTATGCATGCAGGTAGAATAAAATGCAGACGGGTACAGAGACAAGCTGTTAAGGGCTTGTTAAGAGCTTACAGACAGGGCTTACAGACAGCTATTGAAATTTGACACAGACAGGTACAAATAGTAAGGCATAGAAAGGCACAAACTGAGAAACACAAACAGCAAAGGACTAACCCACAGACAGGTGTTGACTCTGAGGCACTGACAATGCCCTGGAGTAGCATGGCGTGTAGGTTACAGACATGTAATTCTCACCCTGACAGGGTTATCGCCAAGACTGAGAGCACATTGGTCGGCTTGTTAATTGACACAGTATAAGAGAGATTAGCAAAGGTTTTCCTACTTAATGCGATTTCATTATTAAAATCCAGCTGGAGTGCCTGTGTAGTACTATCTCTCAGCAAGAGGAATCGGGACTGACTGTTAATGACTATGACGTGGCTTACACTCGATAACCACAATTACAATTAAATCTTTTTTACGCAAACTGTTAAATCTTTGGCAAAAAAAAAAATCAGGCAATAACAGTATATAATTAGCAAGCATTAAAATTGTAAACAAAAATCAAACAAATAATTTTGGTTTAAACGTTAAACCTAGGGAGAGATTTTCTCTGCGCATACGTGAAAACCCAACTGCTCTCAGGTCGGTTATCAGTAAGCAAGCTCCTTCACACACTGCTACTGTATGATATGCAGGACTCTGGTCAGGGGGTTCAATCATTGAAGAGAAAGAAAGGTTTCTGGTGCTCAGACTGTAAAGCCAGAGAGGGGGAGAGATGGAACAGAGAGAAAGAGAGAGAGACATAGAGAGGGTGGGAAAGGGGGAGGTAAATCCTGGAGTTTCCAGCGGTCAATAAAATGGTGGCAGCACCAGCAACAATAGCAAAAGCAGTAGTCCCAGCCAAACCGAGACACATCTCACTGCAGTGTAGTCCCAGCCTAACAGACACAGCTCACAGCAGTGTAGTCCCAGCCTAACAGACACAACAGACACATCTCACTGCAGTGTAGTCCCAGCCTAACAGACACGGCTCACAGCAGTGTAGTCCCAGCCTAACAGACACATCTCACTGCAGTGTAGTCCCAGCCAAACCGAGACACATCTCACTGCAGTGTAGTCCCAGCCTAACAGACACGGCTCACTGCAGTCTAGTCCCAGCCTAACAGACACATCTCACTGCAGTGTAGTCCCAGCCTAACAGACACAGCTCACAGCAGTGTAGTCCCAGCCTAACAGACACATCTCACTGCAGTGTAGTCCCAGCCTAACAGACACAGCTCACTGCAGTGTAGTCCCAGCCTAACAGACACATCTCCCTGCAGTGTAGTCCCAGCCTAACAGACACAGCTCACTGCATGTAGTCCCAGCCTAACAGACACAGCTCACTGCAGTGTAGTTCCAGCCTAACAGACACAGCTCACAGCAGTGTAGTCCCAGCCTAACAGACACGGCTCACAGCAGTGTAGTCCCAGCCTAACAGACACGGCTCACTGCAGTGTAGTCCCAGCCTAGCAGACACGGCTCACTGCAGTGTAGTCCCAGCCTAACAGACACGGCTCACTGCAGTGTAGTCCCAGCCTAACAGACACGGCTCACTGCAGTGTAGTCCCAGCCTAACAGACACGGCTCACTGCAGTGTAGCCCCAGCCTAACAGACACGGCTCACTGCAGTGTAGTCCCATCCTAACAGACACATCTCACAGCAGTGTAGTCCCAGCCTAACAGACACGGCTCACAGCAGTGTAGTCCCAGCCTAACAGACACGGCTCACAGCAGTGTAGTCCCAGCCTAACAGACACATCTCACTGCAGTGTAGTCCCATCCTAACAGACACAGCTCACTGCAGTGTAGTCCCAGCCTAAAAAAAGACACAGAATCTCCAGCTGAATCTTGCTGATGAACCTCAGCACCACGATGCTAAACCTCATTATATGCCCTGCATCAGTAGCTGCTTCTACAATCAAGCCAAATGCTACTTCACTTGTCATTAATGCAGGCTAATGCTACAGGGCTCCCCGGGGTCCAATTATACCATCCAGATAATCTCACTGAAGTGTCTGCCTATAATTGTGGTTTGAGAAGTGGAGGCTCAATAGAATGAAACTATTTACAAAGTGCAATTAAAATGAGTTACGCACACTGTTTTTCCCCAGTCTGTGCAATCGGTCGAACGCATAATACATTTCCAGAATACTGAATAATATTAGTGACCACTAGGGAGGACTCTGACAAAAGTCGGGCATAAGCAAAATATCCGACTGCCTTTTAGCAGCGCACCCAATGCCTAAAGACAAGCTCTAACCAAAGAGTAACACAGCACTCTATAGGCCAGGGCTTATACTAATATAGTAGCTATGTTGATCTTATAGTAGCTATGTTGTTCTACGATTAGTTTTGCCTTGTAGCTCATAATGGATAAGCTTAGGATACTGACCAGCAAAACCTGATCCTACTCTGCGACACTTTACTATATGAGCTCAGCTCTAAACCTGAGAGTAATTTAGTGTACAGGGAGAGACCAGCTCTAAGCACAAGAGTACACAAAGAGATAAAAGCTGTAAACCTGAGAGTAATGTAGCATACAGGGAGAGACCAGCTCTAAGCACAAGAGTACACAAAGAGATACAAGCTGTAAACCTCAGAGTAATGTAGTATACAGGGAGAGACCAGCTCTAAGCACAAGAGTACACAAAGAGATACAAGCTGTAAACCTCAGAGTAATGTAGTATACAGGGAGAGACCAGCTCTAAGCACAAGAGTACACAAAGAGATACAAGCTGTAAACCTCAGAGTAATGTAGCATACAGGGAGAGACCAGCTCTAAGCACAAGAGTACACAAAGAGATACAAGCTGTAAACCTGAGAGTAATGTAGTATACAGGGAGAGACCAGCTCTAAGCACAAGAGTACACAAAGAGATACAAGCTGTAAACCTCAGAGTAATGTAGTATATGGAGAGAAAACCACATTAAACCTGAGTACGGCAGCATACAAAGCCCCGCTCTGTAGAATACAGCCGACTGCTACTGCACACGTGCAAATGTTCCCCCTGTCAAAAACCTTCCCTCTGCCCTGCAGTGGCTTAAAGTGCTGCTGGGTCCAAAGAGGACATGCACTGTGTAGTTATAGGACAACAGTGCTGCTGGGTCCATAGAGGACATGCACTGTGTAATTATAGGACAACAGTGCTGACACAGACAATACCACAGATGGGATGCTACTGTAAAGGCACCTTCAAAGCCGCTTTGACACATGAGCCTTTTCACAATGAAAACCGTGCGTGTCGGGAGGCGTGATCCTCCGAGCGGTAGTGCACATCTGTGTGTGCACCTGCGCGCACGTGCCTTTGTGTGCAGGTGAGATACTGTAACTATATATGTGTGTGTGTGTGTAGACTGCGGAGTGAAGTACAGTTAAAAAGTGAGGAAAGTGCAGCAGTCGCTCGTGTCTGTGCAGAAGTGGGGTGGAGCCTCTGAAGAAGAACTTTATAAGTCTGACCGGTAGGCCTCTAACCTGCCCTATCCTGTGGAGAGAAAGCAGTGTAACCCCCCGCCTCTAAAGGTTAGTGCCATCGACCGACAGTCTGAAGTCCTGCTCGTGCTCCGTGCCACAGCACGCCACGAGCAACCAACCCTGCGCCCGCTGCCTAGCCAGTGCTTATAAGCCCACCAGCGCCAAAAGCAATTGGTCCACAATAGGGCTGAAGCAAAGCAATACTGGACTTGCATTTCCGTATACACTGTTCAGACTGACTGACCTTTCATAATCTTCCATTGTCAGGACGGCTTGTTCTGTTCACTTAGTCCACTAAATCAATGAAAAATACCTAAAAAGATCGGTGAATCTGTATAGTATGTAAGAAAAGCAAATATTATTTGGAAAAGTAAAACAAGCCAATGCTAAGCCGAGTAATACTGATAGCAGATAATGCTGGCCCATGAAAGAAAGCAACTTCAGCTCGCAAACTCACTCATATACTCATATACTATATATACACTCACTGATATTCTCCTAATGAGAACACACTTCACTCACACCTGTTATTCAACAGCAACACCCGATACAGCCGTCCCATGCAGGGATTCCCGTGAAATCTCGACGGAGTTCAGGTAATGAGCTAAAGCTAAATTTAGAGTCAATGTTGGCATGGACCAGAAAAAAAAAAAGCTCCATGATCCAGGCAGAATGAAGTCGTCGAGCGATCCACATCACGGAGACAGGAGATTTCAGCGATGTAGCGGTCGCGCTGCGCTTGCTGGAATACGGTTTGCTTACCTATCGAACGGTGCGTGGAGGAGAAACAAACCGTATCACACGCTAACAAAACCCTCAAAGCGCACTGTATCTGCTCATGTCGGGTGTCCCGTAACACGCTCAAAGTGTGTTACGGGACAAAACAAACAGATGCCCTTTCTCCTGTATCTCTGCAGTGCCCTGACAGTGAAGAAACTTTGGCAGTCAATGGCCCCTGCAGTCCTTGTATCCTGGAGACCCCCCAGCCCCCCACAGCGTATGAACAAGCAGGTGGAAAGTTACTCACGCAAGAAATGTTTTTCCAGTAAGGCAATTTCCAGATGACCTTTGACCTCGTTCATCCTGTCTGTCTCACTCCTTTGGAAGTCCTGGATGGCAGCCATGCTGAGAGTGCCCGGACCAGCCTGGACAGAAACACACAGACACGCACGCACGGGAAAAAAGTATTAACCGTAAAGCCCTGAGAAACGCATCTGCATACAGACAGCTACCGAACCGAAGAGACACGCTTCGACTGCCGCTGCGAATTGAGGCTTAAAAACAACGGCAGTGCAGTCTCTACAGCTCGGCTATCTCGCAAAAAAGGATGAATCAATTTCTCTGACTGAGTCATCTCATTTAAAATTCCTCCTGACTCTGCTGTTCCATGTGCAGCAGAGAGAGGGAGGAGAAAGAGAGAAAGGGGGGGGGAGAGAAAGACGGGCTGAGAGAGAGAGAGGGGAAGAGAGAGAGAAAGAGAGAAAGAAAAAGAGGTGAAGACCTGTAATTTTGGGGCAATGGCAGTTTAGAAATAAAGCACCTGCAGACCACCACAGCATTTTCCCTTTAAGTCTCCCAGTGTCTGTCACTGTGGCCCAGATACGCATGCGCGCGCTCTCTCTCTCACACACACACACACACACACACACACACACACACACACACACACACACTTTCTGCACTAGCCGGACAGCCAGTGAAACTGCAGCACGCCTTAATCCACTGTGCTGGCTGTTGTCTGAGAGAGGGAGGGTACAGGAGACACTGACTGTGGCTAACAGGAAATTAAGAGAAAGGAAAGAGAAAGAAACGGTGGAGGGGTGGGGAGGTTAAACCAAGGTGCTCGTCTTTGTGGAGGAAAAGGAAACTGAGTCTCAAACAAACCACAGCAGCACAGCACAGAACAGAACAAAGACTAGGCGGAGACACTGATGCCGTGCATTCTGGGACAGACAGCGAGAGAATCCTCACTGCACTAGAGCAATGGCATCACTAAGGCTGCTTTCCGATTCTAATTTTACGCTTTCTTCCCGTCGTTCCCTTCCCTTCCTTCAATGGGGAATCCCCAAAATGCCTGGATGAAATATGGCAGCCACACAAGTGGGATTCAATTCCAATTTAAGAAAAGGGGAGGGAGTAATTATATTCCCTCACACCCACATTTATCCTCTCCCCCCCAAAGGTATAAAATGCAAGTTTCCAGCAAGAAGGGAATCCCACAATGCAATGCTCCACACGTAAAGAAGAGAGTCAGTGCGCAGCTGTCAAATGGAGGAGGCAATATTCTTCCATAGGATGGGTTTAGAAGGTTCGTGAATAATTCATGAGCTCATGTAGAGGGATGGGAGGAGGGATTAAGAATTGAGAATTTAAAGGCCCACTCACATCGGCATTCTCTTCCTGGTTTTAGTATCTGAAACACCCACAAAACGTTAGCAAAGAGCAGTAACGTAGTTTTTTACAAATTATGCAAAAACATATGTCATATCGCATATTTTACTCGGATAAATTGCATTAACCCTAAAATATGCATACCAAAATTGCAATTTTCTTTACTTGAATCAGTATGAAACTAAGGATGATTTGAAAAGCTCAAAAACACAAAAACTATGCGTGTAAGCCTAACTTTGTCAGATCCTTAATCCGACATGTTTTTGTGTTAACAGCAACTTTAGCGAAGATTTCTGGTGAGAAAAACCTCACTCAAAAACTAAGACCGTTTTTATAAGGCAGAGTTGTCCTATTGTTGTGCGAGATGTGCTAGTTGTGATATTCATACACAGAGCAGAGGTTGCTATGGGTAGCACTTCTTACATAGGTTGTATAGAGCCAGTGCTGAAGACTTTGGCTGCAATTTAACACATTGCCTTCCCTTTCTCTCTTCCCTTAAGTGAGCCATTTTGTGACCAAATTTTGCGCAGCAAGCAAACTTAACAGGTGCTCTGCAAGGGAGGATAGATGAGAAACAAACTAAAATGGAGAGCATACAGTGCTGCTTGAAAGTTTGTGAACCCTTTAGAATTTTCTGTATATCTGCATAAATTCCATCTAAAATGTGATCACATCTTCCTCTAAGTCCTAAAACTTGATAACGTGAACCCAGCTCAACAAAGAACACAAAAAACATTATTCTTTTATAATTTATTTGAGCAAAATTATCCAACATTAAATGCTTTGTTGGCAAAAGCATGTGAACCCTTGGATCAGAAGTATTTTTAAAGTATCATATTTAATATTTGGTCGCATATCCTTTGCATGATGTTACTTCCTGTAGTCTGTGTCCCATCAATATCAAAAGACTCTCAATATCTTATTTTCAGGTAATGTTACAAGCGATACTATAACCTCTCTGCATTTGAATGGATCTCTAAGGGAATTAGGGGGTGAGACTAGATTCAGCTGTAAATTACACTGGTACAGTATGGAACACATGACTGGCTAAATGGCTGTAAGTCATCCAGGGTCTAAGGTATCAAACGAGCCCCAATCACTCTGCGGCCAGATATGGATGGATCACTTTAAGGGTTTCTTCCCCTAACTCCCCCCCATAGAGTTCTATAAGAAAATGACCCTTGCAGTGAACTATCCACATCTACTCCATATCTGGCTGCAGAGTGATGGTTTGGGGCTCATTTGATACCTTAGACCCTGGATGACTTACAGCCATTTAGCCAGTCATGTGTTCCATACTGTTCCAGCATAATTTACAGCTGAATCTAGTCTCACCCCCCAATTCCCATAGAGATCAATTCAAATGCAGAGAGGTTATGATCTGATATACCCCATTAATTGTAATGGTGCTCCAATATTTTGCATGCTTTCCTGTGCATGTTTATGGTGCTACCCCATAGTTTAAATGTAACTTCCCACCTTTTCCTTGTGGAGCACTGAATCAAGGGATTCCCTTCTTGCTGGAATCTTGCATTTTATGCCCTTTGGTGGAAGGGAAGATAAACCAGGGACTCAGGGAGTGAGGGAATATAATTACTCCCGCCCCTTACTTAAATTGGAACTGAGTCCCAGTTGGTGTGGCTGCCGTATTTCATCCTGGCATTTTGGGGATTCCCCCTGTGAAGCAAGGCAAGAGAACGACGGGAAGATAGCATAAAATTCAGATCCAAAGTCTGAAAGAATAACATGTGCACTGCAGAGAGAAAAGGTTATTGGAGTAAGAGTTTCCTGTGAATGACTCATCCCTCATCTCCACCTATTCCCGACATAAGGGCCCAGTTTAAAACAGCAACCCGGGACAAAACAAACAGTCAACAGATAAGAAGCCGCCCCCCACTCAGAGGAATGAAACGTATCGGAAGCCTCACGCGCAGGGACTCCGCATGCAAGCTGCCTCCTCAGTCACAGGAATACTATGCAAATCCTGGCCTTCCGAAAGTGGCGGAAAGATACGCGAGGGCTCCGGTAATCTGGAAAAGGGGAAGCCCATTCTCACCTACAAGTGACATTTATTTCTCTGAAGCAACATCCTCATAGACAAGCGACACACGTATCCATGTATCAGGGATTCAGTTCACAAGAAAGAGGAGCAGACTTCCCGGCTTTACCCTATAGGGAACGCCATGTACCTCAGGCTACAGAATATACATAAAATACGCATAAACAAGCACTTATTTGCAAGTGATTCTGGCATTCAATCCAAAGAGAAGAAACTCTAAACCTCAGTACAGAAATGTCAAACATCTCTCGAAGAAATTATGCTAGGAAAAAATCCCTCCGATTTTCATATTTATGATAACAAAGGGTTGAGAGAACATTAGGATATAAATGGCCGCAAGTCCCAAGGTGCTTCGCGGCAAAGTAGTACGCAAAGGCTGACAAAGAGTTGGTCCTGAGAGTGAGGGCTGAGGTACGGAATGAAGGGAGGACCCATTTTGTGAATGTCTCAATGACTACAGTCCACAAAGAGCCATGCACAATGCGATCACATGAACAAATAGGCTACTTTGTAGAGACAGTACATTCTTTTATAGTATGCCCATGATGGAATTGCCAGAAAGGGGCACTGTGAGTAAAAAAAATTAAAAAAGAAGAACAGTAAGTTAGGAGTACTAGTACATGGTTCAATAGGACTCATGAATGATTTTGCCTAAAATTTATACTGAACACTGATATCAGAATCCATAAGTACATGCTCCATTTCCCAGTACCTCCTCTCCTCTCCTCATTCCTTAATTTGTTTCTTTTTGATGTGTTCAGAAAGAATCAGGGAAAGGAAAATAGGAAAATTTATGAGGAAATTGAATACAAGTCAGGGCTCCATTCCTTGAATGAGAAAGCAAGCCTGACTGTGAAAAACCCAAGCAGGGGCAATGGTGCAGATCCACCCAGGGCTCAATACGTAAAGCTTATGGGTGTGCGCCCGCCCTCAATTTATGTTATGTGGAAAAAAACAGTTTTCCCAAAAAACTGATGTTTGAGAAAAGCGAGACACAAAAAAAAAATACAAAATGCATGCACAACAAAAAAAATATCTTTCTTTTTTTTTTTGCCAACAAAGGCAAAATGTAAAAACAAAATCGTTTTGTAACCCTTTCCCATTCATGCATGTAATATCCAACGTGTATTGAGTGCTAAAGTTTGGACACAAAGCTTGAACGTCAGGATAAACGCACCCCTCCCCCACCCACATTCACTGATCTCTACTTAATGCCCTCATTCCTGGTCATGTTCTTCATCATGTTTATAACCATTGTGTGTTTTAAATAGCAACCCCTGCAAGGAAAACAACATCTTCATCGAAACAATTTCCTCACGGCACTTTTAATTTACTGAGCCTCCTTTTGTACATCTCTTTTCTGAAGCTGCGTTTCCAATTAAGAGGGACAATAAGATCCGACGAAAGGAGAGAGAAATTAATTTGTGACAGCAGTGTCTAGTTTCCCCATCAGACATTACACGCTCACACACACCAAAGCCACCAAGCAGAATTGATCTTATCTCCAAAAACAGACCGCGTTAGAAAAACATTTCCATAGCGGCATCTTAAGGTCAGAGGTCAGACGATGCCGTGGTCTGACACTAGGCATTATAGCAGGATTCCAGGAACACAGGAGCCTCACTTGGACTTGGTTTCATCTGAGATTTTACAGGGACACACATCTCACAACTGAACACCTAGAAATCCACTATCCCAAGAACAAGGGCCAACCATCTCTGATTATGTCCTTTCCTTCCACATCTCTGTTTGTCTTTCAGGAATAGCCTTTCACGTCTGAGCTGCGCAGCTACAGAAGAACACAGTCGGGAGCACAGTAAACGGTTAGCACCAGTGAGAATTTCCCTGGAGACCTTCCTCCGCGGTGAACTTTGACATCGTCTCCGAGAGCCACTGCCCACACTGCTGGCGCGGCAGAGGCTTAGGTGGGCACCAAACCCAACCTCAAATTAACCGTCTCTACAGAACTACAGGATGTTCTTCTGTGAGATGCCGTATGCTCTAAAGCACAGCTCTAAAGGAAAGACTTGTAGTATATATTCCAAAACCGTTATTTAACTGATTAAAAAAAAAAAATCAGAACTGAACAGATAATACAATTAAGCGAATTATCTAATGGCTTACCTCAGGAGATAAGGCACAAATGTGAAATCCATGAAATAAAATTAAAGTGTTGCGACTACAAACCTGGAACGCCAGTATGTAAAGATCCCTGGAGGTCGATCTTACAGAGATTTCAAAACCATTTAGACATCATCAGAAATGAACCATCAATGCAAGTGGTAATAAGGGAACTAAGGGAAGCTGTAAAAGTCTCAAAGAGACGGAGGTGTTGTCATCTGTAACCCTGACCAAACACAAGGTCCTCTGCTACTATGCACATCCAGGACCAGACCAACAGGAAGAATCAACAGGGCCAGATAACCTCCCTAAGTTCTCTTCCAACAGCCAAAAACGGACTTAATAAGGCTGTCTGGAATGGCTACATTTAAAATAGAAAACGTTTAGTACCGGCATTCCCAACAGTCCTTAAAAAGAAAATGTACAATAAGACAAATCATCACATACTTAAAAAAAAAAAAAAAACCTTTGTGTAGACGTGAAAATATTGGGGGGATATTTATCACAACATTCAAAGGCCGCTTGACCTGCTGTCTCAAGTCCACCATGCCATCGCTCAGCATGGCCAATCAGTATTTGGACCATTTCTCTAGAGAGATGAATGACTGCCATGCTAACCCATTGGTTATCACTGGCCCCTACCATCCATGGAGATCCCTTACTGATCAAACAGAGAACGTCAATGCCAAGAAAGTGATGCTTCATGAACCCTATAAGGGTGGAGCAACTGTGAGCCATCAATCAACCATGTGCAGTCAATTTGTCAGAAACAATCAAATAAAAAATATTTTTCTCCCAACGGTAAAATGTTACTATTGGCTCAAATCCATATGTCATTCATAGATCAGACCTATAATGTAAATCTAGATTTGTTTTTCATGAGCTTAAGCATAGATACAACAGTGAAATAGCCTCTATAAGTAAATTAAAGTAGCAGCACCCTTCCAAAGTATTTCTTAAACAAAACTGGCTTCTGAAAAATGATAAACCTAAAACAAATGCGTACGAATTACATGAATTTCTCTTGCTTCGTTTCAACATGACGCCAACACCATGTTGAAATCACTGCGCCACCGAGAGCTCGGGATGACGTGGTCAGTCGGTCCCGAGAGGAGGGCACTTACAGGGTCTCTCAGGTCGTCCGTATCCCGGAGTGACGGACGAGGCTTCACCGGGACTTCGTCGCCACATTCATTGTCCGACGTGTTGGGGGACTCGGCCAGATCCAGGAACTCATCTCGCTTCTGACCTCGGAACCTGATTTTGTCCAAGCGCTTCAGCATGTTCAACACAGGGTTCTTTTGCTTTATCTTAACATGGTGAACGGCATTCCTGTAGAATAAAAAAACAAAAAAACAAAAGGGACAATATCACAACAAAACCGAAACCAGGACAAAAAAAACAAAAACACACGAGAGCATTACCAGGTAGGGATGCAGGACACTGAGAATTTTATTTAATTACTTTTTTTCAAAACGGCAGCAGTTTCTCTCATCACCTATCAGTTTACAATAGATACAATGCGACATTCAATTATTTAAGCCCTCACCTACACACTTTCATTACTCTACCTGTAAATTAAAAGGAAGCCATGTACCAATAGATGAGTCATCCAGTAAGCGCGCCCTGAGGCAAACACAAGTCAAACAAACCATTGTGCAGAAATTATTATTATTATTTTATTTTTTTTAACGGAAACAAAGTTCAGAAGCAGCAAGACAGAATTCAGAGCTTCATCATTTCTTCTTAACCCTTTCAAGTGACAAATTAATAAAACGTAGTTTCCTGGTATTAAAAAATGCATTGTAAACCAGAATCAAGAGAAGCAGTTCAGGTGAGACAAACCATTACTGTAACGGTAACAGCGAATCGTTCCTTAAAACGCCCTGAGGAGCAAACCACTCAGACATAGCATAAATTTGTCTGTTTATGTGGTGTGCGTGTCTGACTGTATGTACATGCACGTACGTACGCGAGTGGTGTCTGCATGGAGTCTGTGCATGCGTATGTGCAGTACCTGTATGTACTTGTGTGCGTGTGTGTGTGTTTCCTTTATTTTTATGACTATTTTTGGGGTGTTTCCCTTGGAAATCCTCCTCACCAACCCTCTGGATAGGCTTACCCTTATCAGGAAAGAAATGGGCCAATCCTTCCATATGAATGACTGGAATTAATGAGACTCAGCACAGCTCTCCGTCTCTATCCCTCTCCCTCGCTTTCTCCCATCCCTCCCTCTGCCTCAAAAAACTAATGCTACATTACATCATATCCATCACACCATACAACCCCAGAAACATGTACTGTAAATCTTAACTCATACTATCTATAATCAGCTGAGGCACACAGAGATAACTTGCCACTGCTCTGAAGAGATCCTTAGAATCAGAGAGAAAAAATCTAATCCAACAAAAATATATTCTGTCAATCTGCTTTAGCAGCACCTTCCTAAAAAATTTCTTAAAGCAAAGGGGCTTCCGGAATAAAGATAACTGTGTAAATTCAACTTTAATTGTTTTGTTTTAATGCGAGTCCAGTACGAGGTGCCGTTTAGGGAGGGATTAGGCATTGCTCTCCTTTTCTCTCATAATCCCCAGATTACCCCGTTGTTCCCATCTCTGAGGTCACCTGTCCCGCTCAAGTAACTGGATGCTGTCCCAGACAGGCTATTTGGGCTTTATGTAAACCGTGACCATCAGAGAGAGACAGACAAAAGAGAGGGACAGAGAGAGCAGTAGCTAGAGAGCTAGAAAGAGAGCGAGACAGAAAAGAGAGAAAGAGAAAGGGTGTGTTTAAAAACTCTTCCGTCCTACACATTCGTTTTCGCAGCCTTATTACTAGACTCGTCTCTACCTGATGAATAACCGTTTCAGATCGTGCTCCTTTGAAGAGCAGCTTTCGCCCCAAAACCTTTCCCCCCCCCCAGTGTTCACAAACTGAAGTCACCAAGTGGCCAGCAGCCTTCTGACGGGTGAGCACGAGCAGTGAAACTGAACTCCTTTCCAAGGAAAACACCACCTGATAAACCACAACTTCTTCTGCAAGCATACCACCACAGCCACTCTTCCTTCTGAACAAAGCTCTGCTAGAAAATTACCCAACCCTGACCAACCCTGCCCAACACTGCCCAACACTGCCCAACACTGCCCAACACTGCCCAACACTGCCCAACCCTGCCCAACCCTGCCCAACACTGCCAATAGAACATCCACAACAGGACCAATAGCACTTCCACAGTGGCAGGACTGTGTTCAGTGTACTTCTGTCTTTCTGAAGAGCAGTAATCAAAGAGTCTTCTGGTGTTATTAAACTTAAGCTGGAGTTTGTTTAAAGGATCATTTTAGTATGCTTCATAATAATAACAATTCAATGGTGAAAACATATTTTTACAGACCTATGAATTATTCAAGATGAACAAATTAAGATATTTTTTCAGTGGAAGTGCCAAACACCGCAGGATAAGCTGTGCACTCCTGAAATACTACACGGTCTTGGTTTTTGTCAAATCGAGTTCACTTGAGAAAGGTAGAAATGACAGAAGGTAAGGATGAGTGTGGTAGGAGCTCAGACTATATATCCGAGGAGATTTTCTGAGGCTTGTGTGAAGAGACAGGAGGATCTTCATTCCAAAGCACCACAGACCCACATTGCAATAAACATTATTCCACGGTACCACTGAATGCAGACGACTACAGGACAGGGATCGCTAAGGTTTTTTTGCACGCACACACAGGCACACGTGTGTCTTCTAACACACTCAAAAAACATGTAACAATAAGGCGCGTCAAACCAGCCACAACGATTGCGGTCAATCGAGACCCCTCACCCAAGGAAAACTGTCATTTTTGGCAGCAATCAATACTTCCTGCCATTGCTTTAGTCACAAATTCACAGGGTTTTAGACGCTGCTCTGGAGGACAGCTAATCACAGACAATGATGTGCCGCTTTTTTCCCCCATCAACTCTGACCATAACAAGCCCTGTCTCTGGAAAACCTCTCATTAAAAATAAACACATCACCAATAACTAAATATCTCATTAAAACCAATCAGATTGTCCCAAATCACACTTGGCAGCCGCTGGACAAATCACTGTATTGCCAGAATTGTGTAGAGAAGAATTCTTACAAAAATGACTTGAAAGAGTTAGGCTACCGACTCTATAGCATTGAAATAAACAAAATGTGGGGCCACTTAAATGATAACAGAAGCTGAGCCAAACGGAATTTGTTTGAAAAGAGAGTCATTCGGTTAGGACATTATGATCCGTGGAAATCGCTATGGTGAAAAGTCAGCCTGTAATGTGAACAGAAAACAATGATTTCTCCCGGTCGTTTTTTCCCCCCTTCCTGTCAGTCATTCATTCATTTTACCTTTAGTGTTGCATTTCAGGTATATGTGATTCTTTTGCTGCAATGTCATCGTATCATAATGCTCATCATAGTGACAGTACTGAAACAAAGATAACATTTCAGTAAAGATTTTACTGAGATCACGGTTCTTTTTTTAAATGGCAAAAATATTTGACCAACCTTTCTTATTTTTTCTTTTTTTTTTAAATGAAGTACAATGATAATTGTATGAGCCATGATACATGTATTGGAAACGTATCACAGGCAACATTTTGGCATGATGGCAGCACTAGAAAACACACACACACACACACACACACACACACACACATACACATACACACACACACACACACACACACATACTCTGCTAATGATGGAAGCTGTGATTCCAGAAGGACGGAGCTCAGAGCCTGTTAGTGGGACTGGAGCAGACTAAGAAGACACAGCCCTGCGTCCGTGTAAAAGCTCCAGTTTCAGTGCTGCCATATTTTTAACATACTGTAGCTGGAGAGGACACCGGGCACTCCCAGGGCACACTCATCCCTATATTTACATTTCAGGCAGCGTGGGTAGAGAACACAGAGACCCCGGAGCCACAGTTAATAAAACACATACAGCAGACAAGGAGGAGTGTGGTCGGAGCTCAGACTCTATCTTAGCAGATTTTCTGAGGCATGTGTGAAGAGACAGGAGGATCTCCATGCCAAAACACAGCAGACCCACATTGCAATAAACATTATTCTATGGTACCACTGAATGCAGAGGACTGCAGGACATGATTCACTAAGGTTTTTGTGAAAGAACACACACGCACGCACGCACAAACAGACACACACATGCATGCACACAAAAACATGCACACAGACACACACACAGTTCCTCAGTGTGACACAATACAGAGCACTGGTGGACTCTGCATGGTGAGCTGATAAAGGTCCCTGCTCCAAGAGGGTGGCTGCAGGGCTCCAATGCTGCACCAAAGCCATTATAAATCAGCCTGTTGTTTCGCCAAAATGTGTCAGACAAATACATGTAAAACTATTAATCAGCCACATTTCTCCATTAATCAGCCCATCTGTGGCTGCCTGTTTGCTTCATCTGCGGTCATGCAAGCCAAGGGAGTCAACAAAGGAGCCTGGACAATGGAGTCTGGATACGCAAGGCTTCACACTTCATTTGTGAGAGAAAATATGCTAACGTGCACATACGCGCACGCAAATGTGCCTTACACAGAGACAGACACACAGACACATACTTCATCTTCTGGGAGCTGGGGGTCTTAAGCTAAAATCGGACAAATTTCACCAGCGCCCAACAGGTCTGCACAATGTCAAATCCAGAGGTATAACACGGAATTCCCTGCTCAGTTCCTGTAAAAACGGAGGGCAGGCTGGAACACAGCCAAAAAGTCATGCTCAAAATTGAGAAAACACACGCAACAAGGCAAGGCAATCAAAAGCAGTGGGGGCCTCACCCGCTTAATCAGTGCTCAGTGGGCGAGCATTCTGCATTAAGTTAAGGGACAAGTGGAGAACGTGCAACAGTCTTCCCTGAGATCTGTGCATACTCAGGCTCTCTGAGTGAAAGTGCATGGTGGTCACCAGATGCACTCAAATCTACTGCTGAAGGTGGCACATAGTGGTCACACTATCCTCAGGGGCCATTTGGTCATGTTTCCCATTACCAAACACCACATATCAGGGTGCCATTTTTCTTTCCCTATGTTGAGAGAGGCAACAAGCTAATTTGTTGGCTACAATATTGACTTCCGTAAATCTTTTTTGAACAAGCACATTAGTTAACTTTGAACATAATAATAACCTCTCACTTTCATGCATACGTTACAGACTTGGAGGTTATAAATTCCCTCTATTTGCAATATAAGCCTACCTGCTACTTGCTCAGAGTGAGTGAGTGAGTGAGTGAGTGAATGTGTGAGTGTGTGGTCTGAGTGAATGTGTGAGTGTGTGGTCTGAGCGAATGTTTGATTATCCGATGCCTGCCTGGCCCCTTTTGGCATGGAGAGAGGTGTATCAGATTAAATTCACCTGTATTATTGATGAGCGTTTTTCACTGCACAAACTAACCTGCTACAGAAGATGTTAAAATAGCTGGCATTTTGTGTTAAATAGGTAACGGCCCTTTGTAAAGGATAAAATGTGCGTTTGCCATTTCTCAAAGCTACTGACTTGAGCATGATTACATCTATGTGGTTATGTATAAGAGCCCTGACCCCAGAATACAGTTGGTTTGAGGCCTAAACAGCCTGTACCAAAGGTTCTGCTTGGCATTCTATATTAAGAAAGAGGGATACAAATTGGGGGTAAGTGTCCTACAGGAGGATAGCATCCCACCCAGGGGTGTGCGCTTGCACATCAAGCCCCTTCATTTAGCAGAAATTAGCATCAGCTCTTGTCTTGTAAGATTCCCAGGGCCAGCCCTCACTTGCTCCACTCCCTGCCTGTTTAGTATGTGGTTAAAATGAGGTCAATATCTGTTGGGAGACAATATTGCAGTACAGCTGTCAGACATTCAATAAAAACAGCTCAATATTCACAGCACAAGTCAAGTACACAAAGAGAATGCAGCTAAAGTGCTCTGAGTTCTCTACTCTATGACAACTCTATAAATGGAACATTTTTGTGTTTTTTTTACATTTGCCAAATTGCACCTGGAAATAAAAAAAAGAGTATTTATATACTAATGTAGACCTAATCAATGAAATGCCACAGCCTGAAAATAAATGATGTAGGCCTACCGTTTCATTCGAGAAGTGAGGCATCTTAATTATACCTTTGGCTCCTGTTCTCGAGAAAATCAGGAAGGGAAGAACCTGTTCGTGTCTTAACTTTCACTTAATTAAAGCCTCAACAGATTAGTCTGTCAAACTATACAAGTTAAATGATGTATTACTAATAACTTCCCTTGTTCAATTATTTCACCTTTTCACATTAATTTACCCTCCGGACAAAGAAAACTAGGCTATGGTCATAATGACCAAGTGTGACGCACATGTGATCGGATCATATTTACTTCGACACTCAGCTTTAATCAAACTTCATCCGTTTCAAGAAGTCTCCATTTCTGTAAGTGTGATTCACAAAACACAATAGGCTACTGAACTCGCCCCGAGCCACACATTAAGGAAGCCCTGACTGGCCCGTTGTTCAATGAAACATTTGTTACGATTTTAGCCAAACGTTGCCATCAAAGAGCTCATTATTTAGTGAACGTTGAAAGAATTGATTGCATAGATTAGAATAATTAGTTGGACAAGAATTGACCTACGCTTAGATAATGGGGGGAAAAAATAGTGTAACTACATCAGAACCATATTTGACACCCCTTTCATGCTGGATTTAAGTTTTCAGCATTAGCGACAGTTAGTGTGGAAAGTATTTAGCTACAATAGCGACGACAACCTTGACCCACCGCACCCCCCAAAAAATACATTCTCCACTTTCACTCGAGTCTCGACACAAGAGATCATAACTTGAGATCATAACACCAACAGACAGTACAAACATAATCATGCACTCCCATCCGCTATTTGTAACGGGTTTCGACTTGAACATGATGCATTAACTCGAAATGGCTGCATAACTATGAACCTGCTTTTAACCAGGCTACAATACTTTGCAACAAAGCGGGTGCTTTCCTTAACTATCAAACAATGCTCCGGTTACAGTGGCATCACTGTAGGCTCAAGATGAAAAGCAAACGACGTCTTGTTTAATTCGTAGGCAACACTATGTGTTTATTATATATAGCAGCATATAGACACCAAAGTATTTGCAGAAATAGCCTACGCCACGATCTGTTTTCACCGACCGACGGACAATATCTGCACTGTGACCTGACAAAGCTGGCGATCCTGGCAATAAAAATATGGCAAGCCTGTTGCTTTCTTTAAATAGATGCAGGGATATAGGCTATCTGACGGTTAATTGATACAAACAAAGTTTCTTACCCTGCGCGTAAATCGTAGCAAAGTTTCATTAACACTGAGGTTGCTTTGTGCCCCGCGATTTGCCTCCTACTTCCACCTGCTGACAGCTTCCACAGAAATCCTCAGAAGATCCGTCTTCTTCACAGTCAAAAGCGAACATTAAGCTCCATAACGCGCGGACCATTTGGTAATCATAAGCGATGCTTGGCTTCACAGTCTGTGCTGATTTCGCAAGGGTAGCCTTGTACAAAGATGTAGGTTTGCCCTCTGTGGAAAGCTCGTCCACCAGTCCCAGCCCCTCTTGTTGATTTCCAGGGAGCTCTTGAGCTCCACACCAGGAAATTTCGTCAATGTCAGCTACCAGCTACATTCTTAAAGGCGCCGCCAATGATACAGAAAGAGGCGGGTTATTAGCCAAAGACGCTTCCGCTGACTTAACCATCGCAATTAAACACACAGCGGATCTCGGGGCCTTCTCATGTGAACAAAACAATCTTTCAAACTCAGTAAGAGTAACGTTGCCTTTGCAACAACACACATCGTTACATCGGTGCGGAAGCGAGTGTATTTTCATAGAAAGTGAGTGAGTGGTAGGCTATTACGTTCTTGTGTCGAAACGCTGTAGACAATAGCCTTACAATTCCATAGACAAGACTTCAGCATTCGGGCGTAGGCTAGGCTCTCTCACCAATGAACGTCGGCAAATTTGTTAAAGGGTTTGTCTCAGTTCATTCAGGATGAAGCGAATTGCCTTTAATGCACAAAATAGAATATAATACACCAAAGATTCAGTGCTGTACAGTAGTTTGATCAAAATCCAGGAAGTTAAAACGTTTTTTGTCTTAACCATGTTTAACTATCTTAAGTGTAAGCCTATTAGTTTGTCTGCTTTAGTTGCGATTGTTAACTATATATATATATATTGCATTGTTGTGAAACCTGTTGGAGAGTAGCCTAGGCCTACACTTGGCCATTGACACATTTGACAAAAGTCCTAGTCAAAATATACAGGTATTTCTAGAGCAGTGGTTCTCAAGTTCGCATGAAAATTTTCTTCAACATGGGAACATGGGACATTTTATTTTAATAGGATAAATAATCCCTCTTCTTCTTCTTTGGGTTTTCTATGGTGAGTTTATTTCAACTGTCAGATGTATACCGCCACCTACTGTTACTGAGTGTGGAAAAGCGATAGCAGGGGTTCAGACCCTCCCACCCACACCAATCGAATAAATACATTTTAGCACAGCTCTGTGAACCTCATCTCCCACTGACTCACCCAGGATTCCAGCCAATGTAAACTGCACACCCTTATCCCCAACCAGTTTTCTAATTATCTCCCTTTTCCTGATATATGTCTGACATTCTAGCAGAATGTGCCTAACTGTCTCTTTGTTGCTGCACGACAGTTGCCGGTCTCATAAACTGTCATTTAATCCAGTATGTCCCAACCTAAAAATAACCCCTCAAAACATGAAAAGCGCAATTAAGAGAAATTAACAGCTTGTTAAAAGATGGGGTGGGGGTTGGCCTGGAGCCTATCCCAGCATGCATTGGGCAAAAGGCAGGAATAAACCCTGGACAGGTCGCCAATCGCAGGGCACGCACACCATTTACTCACACACTCATAGGTATGGGCAATTTAGAGTTTTCAGTTAGCCTAACCTGCATGACTGTGGGAGGAAACCCACGCAGACACGAGGAGAACATGCAAAATCCACACAGAAAAGTGCGAGGGGGATTAAATCTCGGCATACCCAAGTGTTCCGCTTTTGCGCAACAATATAGGCCTACTGCATAGCTTTTACATTCAGTGTGTTTTTGTTCTTTGGTAACCCCTCTAGCCTTTTATTTGTAAGCCAATGTTCCAAGATGTTTTCAGTGTGTTAATAATGCTTGTTAATCGATATGAGGTTTGAAGTTCGTGTCTTGTGCTTTAGTCAGACTTGCTAGAATTTATGTGACAGCCTAGCTCTGCCTGAAAATTAAACCGTTATTCAAGACACTTTCTTTCCTTTGCAGTAGATGGCAGCAAAATACAATTGTTGCTGATGCAATCACAATAAAAAATAATATGTTTGAAACTGACATGCATTCAGTTTCATGGACATAATAGCGTTTGAGGTGGTAAAGTAGCCAGCCATTTAGCTAATGCACGGGCACCACCAGTGTCGTTATTTAACTATTTTATTGAACTACCCTTTTCTCTTTGGCAACCCCTCTTGCCTTTTATTTGTAAGCCAATGTTCCAAGATGTTTGCAGACGGTTAATAATGCTTGCTAATCAATGGTGAGTTCTTAAGTTCTCGCCTTGTGCTTTAGTCAGGCTTGCTTAAATTTACGTGAAAGCCTAGTACTGCCTGAAAATTAAAATGCTATTCAGGTAAAATGTATTTGTTGCTCATTCACTCAAAATAAAAAGGAATATGTTTGAAACTCACATGCATTCAATTTCATGGAAATATAGTGTTTGAGGTTGTCAAGTAGCCAGATATTTAGCTAACACACAGGCACCACAAGTGTTGTTATTGAATTACTCTTTTGCATAATTCCCAAGTGTTCCACTCTTGCGCCACAATAGGCTATATAGCTTTTACCTTAAGTGTGTTTGTTTTGCTGTTTGGCACCCCGTTTTTATTTGTAAGCCAATGTTCCAAGCTATTTGCAGTGTGTTAATGCTTGTTAATCAATATGGGGTGAGTTTTTAATTCTGCTTTAGTCAGACTTGCCAGAATTTACTTGAAAGCTCCAGCTCTGCCTTTACATTAAAATGTTATTCAAGACAATGATTTTCTTTTGCAGTAGATGGCAGCAAAATAGAATTGCTCATACAACAAAAATAAAAAGTATATGTTTGAAACTAATGTGAATTAAATTTTATAGAAAGACAGCAATATTGTCATGGGTTGTGGCTTTCTCCCTCGTTTGCTACGGTTTTCTTCCTCTCTGCGCTGGTTAGCAATCTATCAGATTTTTTCTGCGTTCCGTCTCCGGGTTTTGCTCTTCCCCGCTAATTATTCATTTCACCTGTTTCCCTACCTGTTAGGTATTTAAGCCTCTCGCTTCCGCTTCCGGATTCTTCGTTATCATTTTGTGCCTTTACGAAGTCAGGGTTAGTAATTTCTGTCTCTCTGCAGTTTAAAGAAAAGTTTATTTTCTTTGTTTGTCGCAGCTTGAGATTTTCTGGCCTTGAAGCCAAGGGAATTTGTCATAGTTTGTGGGTTATTTTTTTCTTTTCCGCTGCGGTTCTCGTCCTTTCCCTCTGGTTGAGAATGAGAATCTATCAAATCTTTTCCGCGTTCTGTTTTGGGTGGGGTCACTTTTTTCACCTCACCTATTATTCTTTTCACCACATGTTCTTTTGTGATATTAAACTTGTTTTATGTTTTTGAGGGATTGTTCATGAGGGACTTGCTTCTTAGCTTATTATTCAGGTATAGGATTATTTTCCTCCTGTTAGCTTCACTGTGCTATTTTTTCTGTGCTGTTCTCACTGAGACAATTTTTTTTTGGTGGTTTCACTTTTGTTTCACCTTCTACCGGCCGTCTTAGTGTTACGTGCCAAAGTTGTTTTTTTCTTTTCTAGTTTCCCGTGTTAGCTCGGGAGACGTAGTTTTGTGCTCTCACATGTGTTTTCGAGTTTGCCCTATTTTCCTGGGTTGATTATTATTTGGCTGTTTAGCTACTAGAATTTATTCCTTTTTTCTTTCTACTTATTAGTAGTTTATACTCCCTTAGTGGTTCTCAGCTGTGTGGGTGACTTGTTCTGAACCCCCTTACCTTCGCATTTGATTCACCGCTATTAAACCCATCACAGTACAAAGAAGCCAATTATGGATGAATCAGCGATGTCTCCCAAGGGAGATCAGCCGAGGGATAGGAGCTCCGAGGAGTGCATTAGGGCGCTTGAAGCCCAACAGCAGCTACTGACGAGACAAGTCGGTCAGCTTACTACCCAGCTGCGGGTTCAAGAGGGTTAGTTCCGGGAGTTGGCGGAAAGCATGCGCCTGCTCACAGTTGCACACCAAGCACCCCTACCTGCCCTTCAGGCTAGCACTCCCCCTGTCCCAGTTGCACAGATTGGAAGGGAGCCCAAATTGCAGCTCCCCCTCCACTATGATGGTCGGCCTGGCAAGTGCTGAGGGTTCCTTGCCCGATGTAAAAAAAATTTAAAGCTCAGTCATCGCATTTCAGTACTCAAGAGTCCGAGGTAGCGTTTGTATTCTCACTACTCACCAGATCCATGCTTGACTGGGCTACTCCATTAATCAGGGACAATTTTCCGGTTTTAAATACTACTAAGGCACTTTTTAGCTAAATGGAGTCGGTCTTCGACCATAACGTTTTAGGTCAGGAGTCGGCTAGATGGCTTAATCGCCTTCACTAGGGTAGCGACACAGTGGCCGAATTTGCCATTAAGTTTCGAGCGCTGGCAGGTGAGACAGGTTGGCCAGAAGCTCCCCTGATGACATTATTCTCTGAGGCGTTAGACGAGTCTGTTCAAGATGCTCTAACTGTTCTTGAGCAGCCCGATTCACTGGATACATTAGTATCTACCGCGATTCAGATATACAATCTCCTTCGGGACCGTTTACGCCGAAGCGACCACAGAAAAGACCACCGAATGAGGTCCTCTTTTATTTCTTTTACTGAGTCCTCTCCTCCTGTATTTAAACCCCTTTCACCTAGTACAGAGGTGCCCATTCAGGTAGATGAGGCATCGTGCCCACCTTCCAGAGACTCTGCTTCTAAGCCTGAGTGGTGTCATTACTGCAAAAGTAAGGGTCACACTCTCAACCAGTGCCCGAAACTTAAGGGAAAAAGGGGGGTCTCGCAAGAGGAACCGGGGCCTCTAGCGGGACTTCAAGGTACTACACCTCGGACTTTACTATCTGTCAAACATTTTTGGAAACAGCACTCTCTTTTAGTTAAGGCCTTTATAAACTCTGGGGCCGTGGAGTGTTTTATTGATGCCCGATGGGCTAGAAAAAATATTATACCTGTCCAGCGCCTCGACCAGTCCTGATTAGTCACCGCTCTCGACGGTCGCTCGTTAGGTTCAGGTACTATTAAGGAGACTACTGCTCTCCTCACCATGTCGACTTCAGTTTCTGTTAGTCGATTCCCCCGCTTATCCTCTTGTTTTGGGTCACACTTGGCTGGTAAAACATAATCGCCATATTAGGTGGGGAGGGGATAAGTTCATAAGTCGTCAATAGGGTCCCTTATGTACATCTCAGGGTCAGCTCACTTCTTCCTGTTTGTCCGAGGAGCGTTTTAACGATTCCGATTCTGAATCTGACCTGGAGGAGGTTATCTCTCCACCTAATCAGGAGGAGCCCGTCTCAGGTTCTGAGGCTGGTGGTGAGAGTTTGGAATGGGACTCTCTAGCCGACGGATATTCCAATTGGAAGGAGCTCTCTACTGATGAGCTCTCCAACTCTGAGATTCAGTGGTCTACCCCCCTTGATTCGCCCACTCAGAGGGGAGTGACTAAAATTGCAGGGACGCTTGAATTTCTTTTGCCACTCAATGTCCCAGCTGAATATACCGAAATAGCGGAGGTTTGTAGTAAGCAGAGGGCAACCACCCTTCCTCCCCACCGCCCTTATGATTGCGCCATAGAACTTTACCCGGGTACCACTCCTACTAGAGGGAGCCAATATTCCTTAGCGGCCCCGGAAAGTGCAGCCATGAAGGAGCATATTGAGGAGGTGTTAGCCAATGGGTTCATAAGGCCATCTACTTCGCCTGCTGGCGCAGGATTTTTTTTTGTAAAAGAAAGATGGAAGATTAAGGCCCTGCATTGATTACCGTTCTCTGAATACCATAACTATTAAAAACCGGTATTCACTTCCCCTGATGAATTTGGTGTTTGAACGTCTCCAGGGGGCCACCATTTTTTCCAAACTCAACCTCCGCAATGCCTATAACCTGGTGCGCATGTGTGAGGGCGATGAATGGAAGACCCCTTTTAACACAGCAGGCACTACGAATATTTAGTCATGCCGTTCGGGCTCACTAGCGCCCCCTTGGTGTCTCAAGCGTAAGTGAAAGATGTACTGCGGGAGATGTTAGAAACATTTATTTTTTTCTACTTAAACGATATTTTAATTTTCTCTTTCGATGTGCAAACCCACATCGGTCATGTAAGACAAGTTTTGAAAGCCCGTTTGGAGGCCAAATTGTTCGTTAAAGCAGAGAAGTGCTCATTTCATGCTAGCACGGTTTAATTTTTGGGATTTATTGTATCGGAAGGCAAGGTCCATATGCATCCAGAGAAGGTTTCTGCTGTACTTAATTGGCTTACTCCTCACTCAGTTAAACAAGTCCAGTGCTTTCTTGGGTTCACAAATTTTTATAGGCGTTTTATTTGTAACTTCAGTGCGTTCGGTGCACCTATTACAGCCCTGTCTAAGAAAACGTCGGCGACTCACTTTCAGTGGAACCCTAAAGCTGAGTCGGCTTTTGTGGAACTCAAGAAGAGGTTCAGTTCTGAGCCTATTCTAGTCACACCCAATCCCTTTTGTTGTGGAGGTTGATGCTTCCGAATTGGGAGTAGGCGCTATATTGTCCCAGCATTCACCCATCGACCGCAAAATGCACCCGTGTGCATATTTCTCTCTGGCTCTCATTCCGGCCGAGAGGAATTACGACGTGGGGGATCGGGAGCTACTGGCAGTTAAATTGGCCCTGGAGGAGTGGCGCCATTAGTTAGAGGGAGCTGAACACCCCTTTACTATGTGGACCAACCACAGACATTTGGAATATGTCCAACAGACTAGAAGATGTAATTCAAGACAGGTGCACCGGGCATTATTTTTTACTCGTTTTAACTTTTTTTTGACATACCGCCCGGGTTCTAACAAATTCTGGCTCTGGCAAAATTGCCATCGGCGCCGGAGACCGCTCATTTGGTGATCAATCACATGTTCCGCATACACGGATTGCCTCAGGACATAGTATCGGATCGTGGTCCTCAATTTATTGCCAAGTTTTGGCGTTCCTTTTGCGCACAGTTGGGCACGTCGGTTAGTCTGTCCTCCGGCTTTCACCCACAGACTAACAGGCAAATGGAGCCCACTAACCAAACTATGGAAAACACCCTTCGCTGCTTGGCGGCCATGAATCCTACGTTGTGGAGCCGTTATCTTCCTTGGGCTGAGTATGCCCATAATACTCTGCGTAATACCTCCACTGGCCTCTCACCCTTCGATGCCCAAGTAGGTTATCTGCCCCCACTCTTCTCTGAGCTGGAAAAGAATCTGGAGGTTCCCTCTGCTGGCTCTTTTGTTCGGAGGTGTCGTTCGGTGTGGAAACGAGTTCGCTCATCACTTTTGCGAGCTTCGGCATCCCAAAAAGCTTCTGCCGACAGACATCGCCGGACAGCCCCCTCTTATTGGGATGGTCAGCGAGTCTGATTCTCGTCATGAGATCTGCCTCTGCGGGTTGAGTCTCGCAAACTTGCCCGGCGTTACGTGGGACCGTTCAAGATCATCTGTAAGATTACATTACATTACATTACATTACAGTTATTTGGCAGACGCTTTTATCCAAAGCGACGTACAATAAGTGCAACCCGGTAACGGATCAACCCGGTAATGGTTCGTCTTAAATTGCCACGCTCTATGCGCATTCATGTGTCACGATTAAAACCGTTACTGATCAGCCCTTTGTCTCCTACTGTGAGATCATCTCCTCCTCCTCGGCTCATGGATGGAGGCCTGGTTTATACTGTCCACCGCATTTTAGTGGAGAGACGAGTAGGTAGGGGTTGGCAGTTTTTGGTGGACTGGGAGGGCTATGGTCTAGAAGAACAGTGTTGGGTTCCATCTAGGAATATTTTGGATCCTGAACTAATCAGAGATTTCCGTAAAAGTCTATCTGAGGGATCACCTGGGGTCGTCCCTTAGAGGGGGACAGAAATATGAGATGTGAAACCCCCCCTCCAAACGCAATGGGCCGGCCAGTTAGAGCCACACAGCACTGTATTTAGCAGGGTTTATTTATATATATATATATATATATATATATATATCAGAGGAGGTTTCTCTAAGAAGAAGCAGTGCTTCACCAAAAAAAGGGGTGGAAAAAGAACATGTATATCACACAATCACACACACAACATAGGCTTTCTTTAATATTGAATCATCACCGACTTTCGACTTTCCCTTGTGAAGCTAAAAAAAGTGCTTAGATTCAAAAATACGCCTTGTATCTTCTTATATAGTTATGTGCTTGTATCGTAAAAAACAACACCACCCTTTGACTTTTAAAAGGAACTTCAGTGAAGCAGTGTCTGACTGCTTCACTTGACCATTGGAAATCAATGGGGGACTTTATAAGACATGATTGGATAATTGTGGATTATGACGCGTTTTTGAGCCCACCCGTGAAGCACTGCCTCGCTAAAGTATTCAATAGATGTCATGGATCTGACCTTTCTTCCCTTATCTCTACGTCGCCTTATTCGTTTTTATCGTTTACCGGTAATCTATCGGATTTTCCTGTGTTCCGTCACGGGTTTTGCTTTCACCTTGTCATTAGTGAGTTCACCTGGTAGGTATTTCCGCTCACTATTTATACCCCGCTTCCGGCCTCTCTCGTTGCTTCCATTTTATTTCGCATGACATTCGAGCCGGTAAAAAGGGTATAGGAAGTTGTATGGCTATCGACCGCTTTGATTAGCAACGCGGGACTTGTTAGCAGTACAACCTTAGAGAGAAAACTGTTCTATTATACGCTCTTATTTCAGAGCAGAGGTTTCGTTTTCTTTTGTTCTCTACTCTACCTACGAGTGTCTCACCCAAAGTTTTTGGGGTCTTTTCAGTTCGCTGTTTTTTGTTGTTTCACTCCACATACGGGAGTTAGATAAGCGTTATTGCTTTGTTTTGCTCGTTTAGCGAGCTCCTCGTTTATATTGCGAGGTTTATTGTTCTTTAATTTTTAGTTGTTTCTCCACTACGGATTATTGTCCGTTACTAGTGGTGTTCTTACGAACACTTTAAAGATTGCCCAACTACTTGCACTTGGATCTCTAATATTCCCATCTCTGTTTCTGACAGAGATCCTTCATAGAACATGGAAGCCACAGGGGAGTTTCCAGCAGTAGTTGCCAATCTTAAAGTGATCATTGCCGCTCAGGAGGTAGCCCTGGCGGACCAGAGAGAGAGTATCCGTGCCTTGCAACACTCACAGCAAGCTTTACACGAGCAGATGCATCTACAAGCTGTAGCGCTACAAGATCTGGCGGAAAGTATCCGAACTCTCTCAGGTCCGATTCTCCTCCAGTTGCACAAGCACCTATACAGGCTACCCCCCCAACACTTACACCTGAAGCAAGGGAACCGAGACTCCAACTCCCCTTGCGGTATAATGGAGACGCCGGCAAATGTCAGGGGTTTTTGACACAATGTCTGATTTTTTTTTAAATACAGCCCTCGCGGTTCCAGGCACAAGAGTCCAGAGTAGCCTTCATTCTCTCTCTCTTGACCGGTAATGCTCTCGCATGGGCCGACCCACTTATTAGAGCTAATTCATCCATTGTTAGTAATACGGAGCGGCTTATGGCGGAGATGGTGTCAGTGTTCGATCAAGACGTTTCTGGCAAAGAGGCTGCCATGCGTTTAACCCGTCTTCGTCAGGGCACTGACACCGTAGCCGTATTTGCTATTACTTTTTGTGCTCTTGCGGGAGTGACAGGGTGGTCCGATGAGCCTCTATGTGCTCTGTTCCTAAATGCCTTATCGGAAAACATAAAGGACGCCATTGCGGGTATCGAACCACCCGCTACATTCGGGGCTCTTGTATCTACGGCCATTCGGTTGGATAACCGGTTTAGAGAGAGAGAGAAGGAGAGGACTTATAAGGGTTTTAAACAGCACCCACCTCGTTACTCTTCCTCTCACATGCCAGCACCGGCTCACAGTCCTTTTGTAGCTCCCATTGAACAGGAGGAGTCCATGCAGGTCGATAGTTCCTCCATGCGCGAGACAGGGGATGCTAAGTCTCGTGAATGGCGGTGTAGGTATTGTAAGAGGAAGGGCCATTTAAGGGACCACTGTCCCAAACTTGTGGGAAAAGATTAGTCCCGCTAGTGGAACCGAGTCGCATAGCGGGACTAGAATTAAATTACCCTCGGACCTTCCTGTCGGTCTATTTGCGCTGGAACGACCGCCAGATTTCCTGCAATGCATTCATTGACTCAGGGGCAGTTGAGTGCCTCGTTGATTCCAACTGGGTTAAATCCCACAAAATTCCCACCCACCCTCTATCTCTACCTCGCCTAGTTACGGCTCTAGATGGCCGTCCCCTAGGTACTGGCACTATCTCCCGGGTTACCGCCGCCATACGCATGCGCGTTCCGTTTCGTAAACATACGGAGGAGATTCAGTTTTTTTTAGTGGAATCCCCAGTTTATCTGCTGGTTTTGGGTCATTCCTGGCTCACTCGCCATAACCCACACATTAATTGGGGGGGGGGGGCGGGTCCCGTTATTCAGAAATGGAGTCCCAGATGCAAACGCCACTGTTATGTCGCCAGTCATTTTTTGTTGAGAGAAGGGGGTGAGGATTATGCACAGTCTGACTCAGAGAGTGAGGATAATTACGCTAGTAACCAGCAGTCCTCTCATGTCCCCTCCGAGAATGGAGAGGAAAGTTTAGACTGGGATTACTCTGCGGAACGACCTCCTGCGTGGCAGGAGTTGACGTCCGAGTCAGATATTGATTGGGAGAGTCATTCTGTCTCGGACACTGAGGGTGTTGAAGTGGGAGGGGCACTCGAATTCCAGCTGCCCGCTAATGTTCCTAAACAGTACGCCGATCTGGCGGAGACATTTAGCAAACAACGTTCCACTTCACTACCACCTCACAGACCATATGACTGCGCTATAGAGCTATACCCAGGCACTACCCCCTCTAGAGGGTCTCTTTATTCGTTATCCATCCCTGAGAGCGCAGCTATGCATAAATATATTGAGGAAGCTCTGGTTAATGGGTTTATTAGACCTTCCACCTCGCCTGCAGGGGCGTGTTTTTTTTTTTGTTAAAAAGAAAGACGGAGGTCTCAGACCCTGTATTGATTACAGGCCCTTAAATGATATAACGGTTAAGAACAGGTACCCCCTTCCTCTTATGAACTCCGCTTTCGAGCGCCTTCAGGGGGCGTCTATTTTTACTAAACTGGACCTACGGAACGCCTATAACCTCATTCGTATTCGCGAAGGCGATGAATGGAAGACCGCTTTTAACACGCACAGCGGTCACTACGAATATCGCGTCATGCCGTTCGGGCTCACTAGCGCCCCCTCTGTGTTTCAGGCGTTGATTAACGATGTGCTGAGGGAGATGCTGGAAAAATTCGTCTTCGTGTATCTTGACGATATTTTAATATTTTCGCCCGATTTTACCACACATGTCAGTCACGTTCGTCAGGTTCTTGCTGCACTTCTCAAAGCCCAATTATTTGTAAAGGCAGAGAAGTGTGTTTTTCACACTGGCTCTGTTTCATTTTTGGGTTTCATTATTAAAGAGGGTAAGGTACAGATGGATCCAGAAAAGGTTTCCGCTGTAAAGAACTGGCCCACGCCGTCTTCCGTAAAACAGGTACAACGTTTTTTAGTTTTTTAAGTTTTAAAAAAAAAATTGTTTCTGATTTTTTCCCATTTTTCTCCCAATTTAGTAGCCAATTGAACCCCTATTCTAATTCAATTCCCCCCCGTGTAGCAACCGCTATAGAATCGCTGCTGCGCAACCTCCGTCGGTCGTCAGTAGAGCGAAGGTTGCCACGCTACCAGAGCGCGACTTCCTTCCGAACCTGACCGTGATTCCAACCCGTCCGTGGCTGCTATATGCTCAGCGATTCTCTCCGAGCCCCTCCCACCACCCGGAAGCAGCCGCCAATTGCTGCTCCCACAGGGCGCCGGCCATGCTCGGAAAATGGCAGGTCCGGGGCGCGAACCCCGATCCTCGGAGTACAACTGCTCTGACTGAAAGTCAGCGCTTTTACCGTTGTACTACCGCAGCGGCCCTCGTTTTTTAGGTTTTGCAAATTTTTATCGGCGATTTATTCGGAATTTTAGTGCGGTAGCAGCGCCCATTACTGCGCTCACTAAGAAAAACCTTGGCAGCCAGTTCCAATGGAATTCTAAGGCAGGTTCAGCATTCTCTGAATTAAAGAGAAGGTTCACTTCCGAACCCATCCTGGTTACACCCAACCCCTCCCTTCCCTTTGTGGTAGAGGTAGACGCCTCCGAGCTAGGCGCCGGAGCCATTCTTTCCCAATGTTCGCCACTTGACCACAAGATGCACCCCTGCGCTTATTTCTCTCGCGCCCTAACATCGGCAGAGAGGAATTATGACGTAGGGGATCGAGAATTGCTTGCGGTCAAGTTGGCTTTGGAGGAATGGCGCCATTGGCTTGAAGGAGCGGAACATCCATTCACGGTCTGGACAGACCATAAGAATCTTGAGTACGTTCAGCTGGCTAAGAGGCGTAACTCACGGCAAGCTAGGTGGGCGCTGTTCTTTCTAAGATTTAATTGTATTATCACGTATCGCCCCGGGTCTAAAAACGTCAAACCTGACGCTCTCTCGCGGATTTACGACCGTTCTGAGACAGACTCAGTTCCTGAGCCTATTATCGCCACTGACCTCATTGTTGCCCCGGTTATTTGGGAGGTTGAGGCAGCGGTGCAGAGAGCCTTGCGCTCGGACCCAGGTCCAGGTGGGGCACCGGCCAACTGTCTTTTCGTGCCTCCTCGTCTTAGGTCGCGGGTCCTCCAATGGGGCCACGCCTCCCAACTCACCGGTCACCCAGGGGTTCATCAAACTAGGGACTTTTTATCCCGGCGTTTCTGGTGGCCTAGTCTGGAGAGAGACGTACGCTCATTTGTCGCGGCTTGTCCGGTTTGCGCTCGCAGCAAGGCCTCTCACCTTCCTCCCTCGGGTTTTCTTCGCCCTCTACCTATTCCCACCCGTCCCTGAAGTCATATTTCCCTGGACTTCATCACGGGGTTGCCGTTATCTTCAGGCAATACTCCCATTTTAGTGGTGGTCGACCGTTTTTCCAAAGCGGCCCATTTTATTGCGCTGTCCAAGCTGCCCTCGGCACCTGAGACAGCGCAACTTATGATTGACCATGTGTTTCGTCCGCATGGCCTTCCGTCGGATGTGGTGTCCGATCGCGGTCCTCAGTTCGCCGCCAAGTTTTGGCGGGCGTTTTGCTCTCTGCTGGGGGCTTCGGTTAGTTTATCTTCCGGGTTTCACCCGGAGACTAACGGCCAGACAGAGCGTACTAATCAGACTCTAGAGAATACTCTTCGCTGCCTTGCCGCATCCAAGCCTACCTCCTGGAGCCGTCACCTCGCCTGGGCGGAGTACGCTCATAACACGCTGCGTAACGCCTCCACCGGCCTCTCCCCCTTCGAGGCTCAGCTGGGTTACCAACCACCTCTTTTTCCTGAGCTTGAGAAGGAGGTGGAGGTACCCTCCGTAGGATCTTTCGTTCGGCGGTGTCGGTCGGTTTGGAGACAAGTGCGGTCATCTCTTATACGGGCTTCGGCTAAACAAAAAGTTGCGGCTGATAGGCATCGTCGAGCTGCACCATCCTATAGAGTGGGACAACGGGTTTGGCTTACTACTCGGGACCTTCCGTTGCGGGTCGAGTCCCGCAAACTCGCTCCTCGTTTTGTGGGTCCCTTCAAAATTATTAAAAGAATCAACCCAGTCACATTTCGACTGCAACTGCCGCGCTCAATGCGCATCCACCCCACATTTCACGTCTCCCGTCTGAAACCGGTACTCGTAAGCCCCCTCGCCCCGGTTGAGAGACCACCTCCGCCTCCCCGACTCATAGAAGGGGGTCCGGCTTATACCGTTCGCCGCATTGTGGCCGAGAGACGTGTAGGTAGAGGGTGGCAGTTCCTTGTTGACTGGGAGGGTTATGGTCCGGAGGAACGTTGCTGGGTTCCATGGAGAAACATCCTGGACCCGCAGTTAATCACCGACTTCCGCAGAGATAAGGTTGTGGAAGCGTCCGGTGCCGTTCCTTAGAGGGGGGGTCCTGTCATGGATCTGACCTTTCTTCCCTTATCTCTACGTCGCCTTATTCGTTTTTATCGTTTACCGGTAATCTATCGGATTTTCCTGTGTTCCGTCACGGGTTTTGCTTTCACCTTGTCATTAGTGAGTTCACCTGGTAGGTATTTCCGCTCACTATTTATACCCCGCTTCCGGCCTCTCTCGTTGCTTCCATGTTATTTTGCATGACATTCGAGCCGGTAAAAAGGGTATAGGAAGTTGTATTGCTATCGACCGCTTTGATTAGCAACGCGGGACTTGTTAGCAGTACAACCTTAGAGAGAAAACTGTTCTATTATACGCTCTTATTTCAGAGCAGAGGTTTCGTTTTCTTTTGTTCTCTACTCTACCTACGAGTGTCTCACCCAAAGTTTTTGGGGTCTTTTCAGTTCGCTGTTTTTTGTTGTTTCACTCCACATACGGGAGTTAGATAAGCGTTATTGCTTATTCCTTTGTTTTGCTCGTTTAGCGAGCTCCTCGTTTATATTGCGAGGTTTATTGTTCTTTAATTTTTAGTTGTTTCTCCACTACGGATTATTGTCCGTTACTAGTGGTGTTCTTACGAACACTTTAAAGATTGCCCAACTACTTGCACTTGGATCTCTAATATTCCCATCTCTGTTTCTGACAGAGATCCCTCATAATAGAGTTCCAAAACATGCGTGTTCTGGTGCGCGTTCTCGTCCTAATGATTGACATAATGTCTATCCATTCAGAACGAGTTCAGCTGTCCAGCAATATAATTATGTTCACCGCCAATTTCGAGTAGACCATTACTGTGTTGCTGTATTAGAGAGAGAGAGAAGAGAGCGAGAGATAAATGTATTAAATTTTTATGGTTGTGGCGTTGTCAGTGGTGATTTGTATTGTAAATAGTAAAAAAATTTATTGTGCTGTAGTGTTAATAGCTAGCTAATTGCTAACGTTAGTGATTTAACTAACGTTGCCTAACGTTAGCCTAAACTAGCTCACTTTTTGTAACGTTAGATTTTACCATTTCATTTGGCTGCATTTGAAAGAAAATTTAATCTGTGAATGTAAACATCCTGGATCGGATTCTGCAGGATTAACGTAACGTTATTTTCAATCCTTAAACTGTGATGTAAGATTGCAAGTGAAGGCGGATGGGAGACCGAAGGCTCCTATCAATCTTATCCAGTGAGTGGGCTCGGTAAATCAGCTTTAACGTTAAATGCTCATAGTAGCCTACGTCGAGGTGGATTAGTTAACGTTACAGGCATCTTGCTAATGGAATCGCATGTATTGCTGGCCATGTGTGTTGTTTAAAGAAAAGTGTTGTTTATTTTTTATTCAAGTGTGTTGCTACAGGAGATGTTCAATGTTTGCAAGAGATCCCTTTCATTATTTAGGCTATGTAATTCAGGTCTGTTAAAATTAATAAAAAATCGAAGGAGCATGACAGTAGTGTAACCATGCGATTTGAGTCTGAGAATTATCATTTTATTGATGAAGGTGTACGCATAACAAAATAATGTTAGTGCGGAAAACCGTGACATTCCTGAGAGGTTGAGCTATGCGATTCTTGGGTTGCCGTGAGCTGGCATTTAGGGGAATAACGAGAGTGAAAATTGGGAAAACAGAGCAGGGAGTTGACTGAGCTTCCTTTCCGCTATGATGACATTCAGGCTGCACGCTTAAAGTCGCCCTCTGTGTTCTCCGGGATGTCAAATAGCCTATTCGCACTGGACTAGGGTATTAGGCTACCTGGTGACCTCATATGATTAAGGAATTATCCCCCGAGAGTTTCATGTGGCACATTTGCACGGGATAAACGCAGTCATTATTTCACTCAAATTGACTTATGAAATCCCAGGGATTATCAACGGGTACGAATGAAATGTAACATTTCTATAAGCTACTTCCATATTCTCAGTTTTTCTGCACATTTGCACATCATATGCAAATTGGTGTTCTGAAGTTGGCTACAGAGTCGAATAGGCTACAATTCCTTTCAATTCAGTCGCGTAACATTTAAATACTTTTGGAATAAGAATCGCACCCAAAATGTCAAAATTAGCAATAATAATTTCCACCGTAGCCTCCATAAATCTCAACTCGGAAAGATGAAGAAAAAAGCGGGGGAAAAACAAGGAATCCTTGCTGGGGGAAAAAATATCACCCCAAATTACTGAGATGCCGATTCATACAGGACTCATATTATCAGATGACCTGTTTTGTGCGAAATATGGTGGGGAATTTACGGTGGGGAATTTTGACTTTACAAATTACGGAAATGCAGATTAGCTCGGGATTAAGATCACAGACGACCTCCACAAATCACATGAGGGCCCCAGGTAATACTACTCCAGTGAATTGGGCATAAGACGATTCAAAATGATCTGAACGAAGCTATTTCAGCTATGGTGCAGGTGGATTTGAGTATTTATCTATTGAATATGCATAGGTAATTCAATAATTTGGCTGCTAATAAATTATTGTGTACATAACTACTTGTCATTGTATTCTATCTGGTGTTATTCATTTGAGAGAAGGCAGCTCAATTTAAATGGTACAGCCATAGTGCTCTTTTCTGCCTATAGCTGATTAGTTGACGTGGTCAGTTTTAAACAACTCAAAAATGGCCTAGCTCAACAGGTAAAGCAGGGGTTCGATTTTCACAGGTAGAAAAAAAATTGTCGGTTTGCTTCACCAAAGATTTTGGTCAGCAGCCGCCACTGATATATATGCCTATATATTTTTTGCGTTGCATCGGCCCAAATTGTCCATCGGCCCACCGGGAAAACTCCCGGTACTCCAGATGGCCAGTCCGACCCTGCCGCTACTAAACCCATCACAGAATTTGTTTTTCTGTTCCCTTTTCTTTTTCCTCTCTACGCTTCCACTCTCTCGTTTCTGAGGGTGTGGGGTTTATTTTTATTTAGTTGATTTCACCAATTATCGGGCGTTATAGTCATGCTCCGAAGGTGCCTTGTTTTTACTTTCCTCCTGTCGCTATTTTATTTAGTGGTGGCTATTCAGAGTCTCCTCTCTGCCCGTGTTTACGAGGCTAGCTCGTTTTATAGTGGTGTGTTATTGTTTGGCTACGGCCAGGGACTTTATATCTTTTTCCTTTGTCGCGTTTGGCTTAAACCCTCACGAATATAGCATTTGCGGTGGTCAAGTCAAGTAGTCAGCCATTTAGCAAATGCACCAGGCACCACCAGTGTTGTTACTGTACTCATCTTTTCTCTTTGGCAAGCCCTCTAACCTTTTTTTGTTCCAAGATGTTTGCAGTGTGTTATTAATGCTTCACTGAATGCTCATATCTATTTAGACTCCAAGAACAAGAGAGAGATTCTGATGCCATTACCTAGCTTAATTTAATAATTTATTAACTGAACGAAGTAGCTGACTTGCCATGTAGACCTAAGTAGCACATCATAGCGAGCGGGCATTGAATAGCTAATGGCTGGCTATTGCTATTGTGGCAATTTGTGGGACTCTGTAGCTATGCCCCTTACAAAGGTTACAAGAACTGCCCTAGGCTTCTGAAATCATCTCTGGAAGATCCTCTGCATTATCTGGAGGAGGGGGAAGGTCGCAGAGCAGTGGAAAATTATGGAAGGGGTTTGGCTCCCAAAAGAGGAGAAATCAATACGGCTCGTCTAGTTCCGAATCATCTCATTGCTAAGTGTTGATGTGATGATCTTCTTCAGCATAGTTTCCAACTGATTGAAGAGCTTTCTAACCAAGAACAGCTTTTTTGACACCACAGTCCAGAAGGGGGGCATCTCAGGAGTTCCAGGATGTCTGGAACACGCAGGCATTGTGACTTAGCTCATCAGAGAAGCGACAAAGAACAGATGTGATCTCTGTGCTGTGGTTGGACCTTGCTAATGCATATGGCTCGATACTGCACAGGCTAGCGCAGTTGGCGCTGAGGAAGCGTCATGTCCCAGTCAGAGTCAGAGACCTCATCACAGACTACAATAACAAACTTCTGCATGAGAGTCTCCTCTGGAGCAGTAACATCGGGTTACCCTATTCTCACTGGTCATGGACATGCCTATAAAGTCTGCTGAGCCAGAATGCAGGGGGACTAAGACAAAACCTGCTGTCCACAAGCCACCGATAAGAGCCTTTATAGATGACCTGACAGTCACGTCTGATTACAGTTCCAGATTGCAGATGGATCTTGCGGGGGCTGGACAGGCTGATAGGGTGGGCAAGGATAAGCTTCAAGCTGACAAAGTTCAGATTGATGATTCTGAAGAAAGGGAAGGTCATAGACATGTACCACTTTAGCATCACAGACATTACCATCCCAACCATCACAGAGATTCCAATGAAAAGCCTTGGTAAGGTGATTGACTGCTGTCTGAAGGATACAGCTTCTGTTTATGCAGCATGTACAGAGTTGGAGGGATGGCTAAGATCAGTGGATAGGTCTGGACTGCCAGGAAAGTTCAAGGCATAGGTGTACTAACATAGCATCTTGCCCAGGATCCTGTGTCTTCTCTTAGTCTATGAGGTGCTAATCTTGAGAGTGGAGACCTTGTAGAGATAGGTGAGCCACCACCTTGGAAGATGGCTCTGTCTGCTAAGAACTCTCAGCAGCATCACACTCTATGGGCACAGCAAAAAGCTGAAGTTGCCACTCAGATCTTTGCAGGAAGAGTTTAAGGTGACTCGAGCAAGAGAGGTGATGCAATATAGACTCGAGTGACCCGGAAGTGGCCAGAGCAGGTGTGGAGGTGAGAACCGGGGGAAGTAGAGAGCAGAAACAGCTGTCTCTCAGGCAAGGCAGTGCCACAAAAGACTGGTTAGTGCAGTATCTCAAGGAAAAGCAGGCTTGCTGGGGTCCTTCCCAATGCCAAAGGGAAGAAGAAGCACTATGCTATAGGAGGAGCTGAGAGCTGCAGTGAAAGAACAAGCAAATTAGTGGTGATGAGACATCAGAAAGCCTGGACAAAATGGGGCCATGCAGTGAAGAGAAAGATCACCTCGGCTGAGCTATGGAAGGCGAACCACACTGCATCAAGTTCCTCATCCAGGCCGTTTACGATGTGCTACCTAGCCCACCTAACCTCCACATCTGGGGTAAAACGGAGTCACCAGGGTGTCCCCTGTGTTCTAAATGAGGAACAATGGCACAAATCATGAGCAGCTGCTCAAAGGCTCTTGGAGAGGGATGATACTGCTAGCGGCACGACTAAGTCCTCAAAGCAATTGCAGAAGGCCTACAGCATGCTTTGAATTATTGGAGTAAGGCGCAGAAGAGCTATCCGGAATATCACTGAGGTGGCAGAGAGAGAGCCTCAATAGGGCTCTGGTTCAAGAGAGGAGATCAATGGGGAGGGGGCAGTTTGCCACCTGGACACAAGCTGAGGTCTGATCAGTCTCAACTGGGTTGCCTGGGGGAGGGCGTATGATGTTGAAAGGCCTGAAAGAAGAACCCAGGAACACCACTGATGATGTGTCCAGGAGCATCAGACGATGTATAAGTACAGTTGTACCCCTATGTAGCAGAGATAGAGCCTCCATTGTAGTTAAGAAGTTGTGGTATTGAATCCCAGGCGTACTTGCTGTTGTACCCTTGGGCAAGGTACTTAGACAGAACTGCTCGTCGTCGACGCCTCTGTAAATAATACACATTCACTCTGTCTAAAGCCTAAAATGCACACGTGAATTCCAACCAGCAACTCTTCCAAAGCAATATAACAGTGGACATGAACGAATATTCATTAGATTTTAGCAAATCTTTTTCACGTTAACCTATATGATTGTTAGAATGTAGTTTGAACCAGAATGACTAACCATTCAGGAGACAGGGGGCCTCGAATTTGACCCATATTGAACCCCCTACCCTACCCCCACACAGATACCGTCTTCAAATATAAACATAAAAGTAAGGTTATCTTATTATGGGAAAGCTTACAAACAAAGTTATCCACAATTTCAATACTTTTGGTCCAAAATAAACAAATATGCAAATTAGGTGATTTTTTATCTTTAAACCTTAGTTTGCAAAAAACACATAAACTACCAATTTCTTTCATTTTTTTATATTTTATTGGGTAAACACTTTTTTACATCTTCTGAAGTTCTCATCTTGTGCCTGCTATCGGTTGAGCAACAGACTTCTGAGTATATGCTGGGTAGGTCAGTCTAACACATGAATCCTTACTGTTGCCTATGATTTTTTTTTCCACCTCAAATATTACTTCAGTTTTCCCATTTGTTTATCATCACGTGACATAATTACATTTTTTATTTAAATGAAGTTACATAATAAAGAAGCCCAAGTCCTAGAAAACCAAGCCCAAGAAAAGCAAAAAGGTGTGTCATGAAAATCCATGTGAAGGTGTGAAGATCTTCTTTTTTTTAAGCCACTGGTCAAGGTCAATATAGTATTTGCTGTAGTCAAGTAGCCAGATATTTAGCAAACGTACGCCCACCACCAGTGTTGTCATTGAATCCTTTTGCATAATTCCTAAGTGTTCCACTCTTGCACACCACAAAGTATAGTAGTATATAGCTATAGCTTTTTTATAGCTTCATTGTATTTGTTTTGATGTTTGGCAAGCCCTCTAGTCTTTTATTTGTGAACCAATGTTGCAAGATGTTTGCAGTGCATTATTAAGCAAGTTGGTGTTATATTTATTGAAATGTCTTCTGAGGGCAGCATTGCAACCCTAGCCCTAACCCTAACAATAAACCTAACTTTAACCCTCTTGCTGATTGGATGTCTGAGAGAACCAATCACATGCAATGCTGCCCTCAGAATACATTTCAATAAATATAACACCAACTTGCCATTATTAATGCTTGTTAAGCAATATTTCATGAGTTTTTAAGTTCTCGCTTTGTGCTTCAGTCAGGCTTGATAGAATTTACATGAAAGCTCTAGCTCTGCCTAGAAATTAAACCGTTATTCAAGACACTTTCTTTCCTTTGCATTAGATGGCAGCAAAATACAATTGTTGCTCATGCAATCAAAATAAAAAGGAATATGTTTGAAACTGACACGCATTCAATTCTATGGAAAGACAGCAACATAGCGTTTGTGGTGGTCAAGTCAATAGCTAGCCATTTAGCAAACGCACAGGCACCACCAGTGATGTCACTGAACTACTTTTTTCTCTTAGGCAACCTCCCTAGCCTTATATTTGTAAGCCAATGTTCCAAGATGGTTGCAGTGTGTTCATAATGTTTAACTAAATGCTCATATCTATTTAGACTCTAAGGAGAAGAGCCAAAAAAATATTTTTATATGATTCTACATACCCAGAGTGCTATCTATCGCTGAGAACTCACTAGGTTTGTAGATATCCACTGCAGCTCACCATATCACCCTGATAGAACAGACCTCAATGGGTCCAATGTTTTAAGCGCCAAAAATGTACGTTCAAAAAAATCAGCAACTCTTCATCTCTTTCCAAATATAATTACATTTTTTGTTTGTATATATTCTCTGTACAGCATCTTTTCACAGAGAACAGTCACAAAGATGCTGTACAGAGAAACAGAAGGAAAATTCAGCAAAAACCCAAACCTGAACCTCCAAAAAGCAAACGAGGTACAAACTCCCCAGTGGGGAGAAACACAGTCAAACAGTGGCGGAAAAAAACTAACAGATGGGAAGCAATCTCGGGAGGAACCTGACTAGAAAGGGGGAGCCCATCCTCGGCTGGTTGGCCGGGTATGTAGAAACATATCAAAATGAAATTTTGGGTGAACTGCCCCTTTAATAATTTATTAACTTAACAAGATAGCAAACTTGCCATGTAGGCCTAAGTACCGCATCATAGGCATGCACACCCCCATCTTATCGACGGGACGGAGGTTGAGCGTGTCTCCAGCTTCAAGTTCCTGGGTGTCCCCATCTCCGAGGATCTCTCCTGGGCCCTCAACACCTCGGCCCTGGTCAAGAAGGCTCACCAGCGTCTCTTCTTCCTGAGGAGACTGAGGAAAGCCCATCTGTCTCCTCAGATCCTGGTGAACTTCTACCGGTGTGCCATAGAAAGCATCCTCACCAGCTCCATCACAGTCTGGTATGGAAACTGTACTGTCTCTGACAGGTGGTGAGGGTGGTGAAAATCGCCCAACGCATCACTGGTACCACTCTCCCATCGATCGAGACGGTACAGTACAAACGGTGTCTGAGGAAGGCACGCAGCATAGTCAAGGACTCCTACCACCCCAAACACAGACTGTTTGCCCTCCTCCCCTCTGGGAGGCGACAGGACCCTCCTCTCCAGAACCAGCAGGCTCAAAAACAGCTTCTACCCGTCAGCTGTCACCCTGCTGAACTCTGCACCTCGGTGACCCCCCCCCCCGGATACCTATACCCTACCCCTGGACCCCCCCAGTCACTCCCCCAGAGACTTTACTGTTAAATATACCGCTGTACATAATGCCCATACTAATCATCCTGTATCATACTGTATAGAATTTTTTTCGATAGATATCTCATATACACTCATAGTACTTCTCTGTAGATACTTTATACATACTCATAGTTTTTCTGTAAATATTTCATATATACCCTTATATTTTTCTTATAATTACTGTCATTGATGGCCCTTACTACTGTTTATTCATGTTTATTAATACTTATTCAGATTATTTATATATCCACATTTATACTCCTGTACATAATGTTTATAGTGTACCATATAATATATTTACACAATGCACTTTACTGCCTCTTTGCACTCTGGTTAGATGCTTAACTACATTTCGTTGTTCTTGTACCTGTACATGGATAATGACAATAAAGTTGAATCTAATCTAATCTAATCTAATCTAATAGTGACTGAGCATTGATTGGCTCAGTGGTTTGCAAACTAGGTCCTGGAGTTGATCAAAATAAAGGCTGTGGACACATGTCCACTAAAACTAACCATTTGGTAGATAATGAAGAATTCAGAGACAAATAAATTGACAATGGGCCAAACCTGCATTGTGTTAATAAGTTAAAAAAGGATGTTCTAAGAGCTCAATCACATGTGTTCAAAGAGCCTATTGCAGCCGTAATGTGCAGCCTTGTAGGTTACGGTTTTCGAATCCCAGGTGTAGACTACCTGCTGTTGTACCCCTGAACAAGGCAGGGCAGGCTACTTAAACAGAGCTCCTCACTGTCGTTGTCTCCTAAGAATAATACAGTCGATCCGTCTAAAGCCTAAAATGTACACATAGATTCCAACCAGCGACTCCCTCATAGCAGTAAAACTCTAGTAGAGTGAATACACCTCTAGCTTTTTTTTGGAAGTCAAAATGATTGCACTGTGTTAATAATGTTTGTTAATCAATATGTAGTGAGTTTTCAAGTTCTTGCATTGTGCTTCAGTCAAATTTGCTAGAATTGACATGAAAGCCTATAGCTTTTCCTGATAATTGAACTGTTATTCAAGTTCAAAAATACTTTTTTTCTCTTGCAGTAGATGGCAGCAAAATAGAGTTGTTCTTCATGCAATCAATACAAAATATGTTTTAAACTGACATGCATTCAATTTTATGGAAAGACAGCAATATATCGTTTGAGGTGGTGAAGTAGCCATTTGGCTAAGGTACTGGTGCCACCAGTGTTGTTTTTAAACTACTTGCACAATTCTCAATTGTGATTCCAAAACACCGCTTGACCACAAGATGCTAGAATTTACATGAAAGCTTAGAGAGCATAACAAGGCTATCTGAATCAGGAATACCATACAAGGAAATGGGGAATATGTAGCCTAATTATGTAGGCTGCCTAGTCATGCTCATGTTGTTACAAAGAACGTAAATGAGGCTGCATTACTGCTTTGTCAGTCAGTATAAACATTTTACATATTAGTATTCTGAGTGTTCATTACGGCCATTAATTACCTAGCCAATAAACCAAATGACCCACTGATGCAATATCTGATGGGATCTGTCGTCCTGGCACAGCAGCGAGTCTGCCTGGTTACAGCTCAGCGCGAGATATAAGTGTATCCCACGTGACTGTAACATATAACGCCATTGGCTGCACACAAACCAGGAAAGAGGGAATTGTTTTGTTAGAAGTAGTAAGGAAGCGCACGTTTGAGACATTGGATGATCAGTTTCGTCAAATCTAAACAGCAAGCGCCGCGAAAGAATTTGTGAAACCTGGGTCGATATTCGTAAGTTATTCATATTAGAGCAATTTTGAGAGCTTTCTTTTTCGGTTAAAGTCTAGCTACCTACCTACCTACCTGAGCCGTGGTTGTCCAGTTGCTATAACTAACATCTATCCAATATGAATGAGCGAGTTAATTAGCTAGCAACAGGAGTTGTGCACAATTATGGTCAGTATACCGTGGTTCTGTCTTTGAATGAACAATGAACCTTCGTTTATCGTGTTGTCATCGATCATAGCTCGCTAGGTGGATAGGTAAACTTTGTTATCAAGTTAATGTTACAGTTAATGTGGAATGGGAAATGTAAATGATTTCCAATCAGTTGGTTTATATTAGTTACTAAATTATTATTATTATTTTTTTTTTACCGTAGTGTAGTACCGAGTGAAGTATATTTCTCATCACTGCTTTGCAAAACAAAAGTAACTTACATCACTGTCTTACCTATGCCATCTTGAAAAGTTGGGCAGCTAAATTCACTGGCCATTGTTCAGATCCTAAGTAGAAACAGTAACGTTACTTGAAAGCTAGGTAGCAAATAGTATTCATTCTTATAATACTGTTAAATTGAAGCGATTCACTTTCCTGGTTCATAATACTAGCTTGATACAGGGTTACCCTTGGGTCCCCGCTTATTTGCCTTCTTTACCATGTTCAATTGTACACTTTTGAAACATCCACGGTTCTGATTCGTTATAACACTTTTGTTTCTGTAAAATGTCATGTACATACATGTTTCTGTCTGGTGCGCATTTTGGCATGGAGGGCGATATCGACAGTAACTGTCAGGTTCTCACTTGCGTTAACCTGAAGTCGTAGTTTCACTTAAGGATATCACGTGACATGTTGCGACAGTGTACAATAGTAGTCACAGACATATAATATTTTCTGTGAACTTGACATGTTGCGACAGTGTATTATAGTCACAGTGTATAATATATTCCCTGTGAACTTTCTGAGCATTTCCATAACCCCAGAACTGGTGAGATTACATTACATAACATGGGTACATTGGTTTACTTAATAATTGGCCCATAGAGGTAATACTACCATGTCTGGATGCAAGTCACATAGAAGCTCTTTTGAAATATTCCCCACCTGTGCCTCAGTGCTGTGATACACCTCACCTGGCTGTCACCTCTGGAGTGAGCGAGCTTCATGCGTCGCTCCACCCGCGCAGCTTGCGATGGAGGAACAGGCACGGAGCTGTCTTCTGACCTTGCGGCCCATGCTGGAGCAGGACATCAAGGCCTCCTACCTCATGGATCACATGGTCAGCGATGGCGTGCTGACTGTAGATGAAGAGGAGAAAGTCAGGAGCTGGGTATGGTGTCCAAAGGGATGGGGTGTGGTCACTGGTCACTGGTCAGTACCAGTGTGGGTCTCTGATGTTATGAGCAATGATTAGTATTGATTGCTACAGACTATGCTCAGTATTTAATAAACTGGCCTCAGGAGCTTGTGAAAGGTGAACACATTGACCATGTTTAAGGCCCTTACACACATGTACAAATGAACATGAAAATCATTCCAGTTGGGGTGAACACGTGTAGCCTATATAAAGGCTATAAAATGGTACACTTCTCTTTTAGGATGGCATCAGACCAATCAGTTAGCCGAAGCACTTCTCCAGCACGTGATCCCTTATCAGCGCTAGCTTTGTCCTCTTTATCTCAGTCCACCAGAAGAGAACAGGCAACAGCCTTGCTGGATCTGATTCTGAGGAAGGACAACCGGGCCTACATTTCCTTCTACAACGCTTTGATTCGGGAGAGCTACGGGGACCTTGCATCCTCACTACAGAGGAGCCTACCTCTCACGTCCCCAGAGGGAGAAAAGAGCTTTGCGGATGGAGGGACTCCGTACGGTAGGCAGTGATGTCGTATTTTGTGCGGTGCCGTGTTACACAGTGCCCCGTGTTTTCAGATTTGTTTCTACCACTTGTTGTGGTGAGAAGTTACACGGTACTGTGTATGGCATGAGTTTTACATAGTGTCCCACATGGTGAAATGTTTACACTGCAGTCTGTGTGGTATGTAGGGATATCTATGGCGCTCCTCTGTGCGCTACTTCTGTGAATTCACTCTGTTTATTGATCTGTTCTTCTCACGGATTGTATGTGGGTCAGTGTTCAGGGAATGTTTTTTAAACACGCATGCATTTTTATTACCACTCCGCATAAATGAGGCCCCTTAACTGGGTTTTTAAGAATGTGCTGCATCCCGCTGAAGGCAGTGTTAGTTATAGTGTGGCACAGCAGATTATCTGTCTGTTTCCCAGAATACACTGTGCTCTGTCATCTCTGTGTGTTCCAGTCCAGTGAGCTCTGTGATCTCAGTCTGTGCTCCAGTCCAGTGTTTTGTGCAATCTGCTTTTTTTGGTGTAATAACAGTGCTTTTTGTGTCTGTGTCCCAGTCCACGCTGTGCTCAGGGAAGGTGGCGTCCCCCAGCGGCCTGTGGTGTTTGTCAGTCGGCCCGCTCAGCTGAACCGAATCCGGGAGAAGCTGTACAAGCTGCAGGAGACTGCGGGGGGCTGGGTCACTGTGTACGGCATGGCCGGGTCAGGGAAGTCCGTTCTGGCAGCCGAGGCAGTGAGGCACGAGGCTCTGATCAAAGGTGGGCCAGCAGTTGGTCCTTCATAAGAGTTTTGCTCCTCGTATCTCTCGGACAGCTTTAATGCGAGATAACGAGAAACAAAACCGTTGCTTATTGGGAAGTAATTGTTTTATTTGCTTGTTCCGTGAGGTCTTTCTGTGTGTGTGATCTTTCACTTTGTGAAACTGCGCTTTCTCTGTTTTGCATTGTGTAACATTATATTTGTCTCTCACTTTGAGTCAGTGTCTCTTTCACAATCTCCGGTCTCTTTCACATTCTCCGTACTCTTTCACATTCTCCGGTCTCTTTCACATTCTCCGTACTCTTTCACATTCTCCGGTCTCTTTCACATTCTCCGTACTCTTTCACATTCTCCGTACTCTTTCACATTCTCCGGTCTCTTTCACATTCTCCGGTCTCTTTCACATTCTCCGTACTCTTTCACATTCTCCGTACTCTTTCACATTCTCCGGTCTCTTTCACATTCTCCGGTCTCTTTCACGTTCTCCGGTCTCTTTCACATTCTCTGTACTCTTTCTCATTCTCCGGTCTCTTTCACATTCTCCGGTCTCTTACAGACTGCTTCCCAGGAGGGGTGCACTGGCTGTCTGTAGGGCAGGTGGACAAGGCGGGGCTTCTGGTGAAAATCCAGAGCCTGTGCTTTCGTCTCGAGCAAGACCAGGGCGGTGAGGAGTGCAGGAGGCCTCCCAGCTCCGTCGATGAGGCCAAAGAACGACTGCGTTTTCTCATGCTCCGTCGATACCCTAGGTACGCGCTCGTTCTGGCAATGCAGATACGGCATGTTCCGCATGTTGCAAAGTTTCATAGATGCTCCAGGCCAATGCTTGGAGAGGTTTGTTAATTGCAGGAGGAGTGTTAACCCTCTAATCACCAGTGCACTGAGCTCGAGACACTGCAATCAAAATCATCACTTATTACGTTTTATTATACGTAAATTGCCACAGAGAACAAATACTATTATAATGAACATATTTTATTGTTGTTTTAACAAATTAGTTTAATGCTGAAAGCAATAAATACATTTCTAATATTGCACACTTCAGGAGGATTTATATTGGTCATTTGGAGACCATTGTTTATTTTTTCGTAATTGACGTTCTCTCACTCTGTTACTCTCAGGTCACTCCTCATTCTGGATGATGTGTGGGACATTGTAGTGCTCAGGGCCTTTGACATCCAGTGCCGAATTCTCCTGACCACGCGGGACAGGAGCCTGACGGACTCGGTCAGCGGTAAGCTCCTCCTCCTCTCTTTCGGCTTTTCTGGACTGGGCTCTTCAGGTCAGGGCCTTTAGAGTCCTTGTCATGCCGGTGTATATGACTCTAGTTTTGTTGTGCGTGACTGTATGAGCTCTCCTGTTATGTTTATTAAGTCCTTTATGGCTAAAAGATTTTATGATTAATACCATTCAGTTACCTTCACAAGCGAAGGCCTCGTATTTGTATGTTGTCTCACCTAATGCTGTACTTTGCACCTGCTATGGCACATACCGTCATGTTGTGGGTTTATGCGTTTGCTACTTCTAAATGGCTACTATCGGTTGTGACCCTAAATACTAGGCGTCAGCTCTTCATTGCCTAAACATATTTGTGTGCACTTACGTAAATCACTGGATAACAACGTCTGCTAAATGTAATACTCGCATGCTGGCGTCATTATGCAGTTTAAGAGTTGGGGAGGTAGGCGGTTGACCGTGGTAGAAAAGGGGGTTCGCTGTGGAGTGCACTTTCTTTGCTCCCTTGTTGTAACTATGTAAAAAGTGTGTGTGTGTGTGTGTGTGTGTTGCTGCTTCTTCCTGCAGGTCAGAAATTTGAGGTGCTGGTGGAGAGCGGGCTGGAGGAGGAGAAGGCACTGGAGATCCTTGCACTCTTCGTGAACAGGAAGCAGAGGCTGCCAGAGCAGGCTCGTAGCATTGTCAAGGAATGCAAAGGTATTACATCACTCCGTTCACTCTCACGGTAGCCTCAAGCCATGCCTTCTCACTGTTATCACGCCAGACTCTTTAGGCTTCCAACCTTTGAATTTGTGGGGGAAAACATTCCAAGAACTGGTGACTTGCAAAATCATTCAACTGTGCATAAAATTATATTGTAGGAATTTTCAACCACCACCTTATAATATTGTGGCATAAGACTAGGATTTATGCTTTTGGAGGGATGTTCATGTTAGTGCTGGATGTTCTTAGACTAAGAGGGTTAGTGTTATTTAAGGGGGTCTGCTGCTGTAAACCTGTGAGGGACCCTCTGACATTGACTACCCCACCATTCCCTTGTATAAAATATTTATTATCGACACCTTTGTATGTAAAGATCAGGCTAAAAGATATGTTTTGAGGTTCTTTTTTGTTACTTCATCCCTCCTTGTTGATGGCTACCCTCCCAGGCTCACCTCTGGTGGTGTCTCTGATTGGGGCGCTTCTGCGAGATTTCCCTGACCGCTGGGACTACTACCTGCGGCAGCTCCAGCGGAAGCAGTTCAAACGCATTCGCAAGTCCTCCTCCTACGACTACGAGGCCCTGGACCAGGCCATGGCCGCCAGCATCCAGGTCCTGCCGGACGAGCACAGGGAGCTCTACATGGACCTGACTGTGCTGGAGAAAGATGTCAAAGTCCCCGCCAAAGTGAGAGCCACCCCCACCTCAGTCACCATGTTGTAGAGAAGTAAAATGATGCTTCTTCACAGGCCTGATAGTCTAGTTACCGAAATGATTTACCACAGTGGATTATTTGAACAGCTATTTAACTCGCACTCGGGAAGAAAACATGGAAATTCAGCTCAGTGAACTGGAATGTCCTGTTATTGCAGTTTCTTGAAACCTGCTGGTTTTGCTGGGGTTTATCAGCTGTAGCGCTGAATGAATTCCCTTGAAGTGCTTAAAGACTGTGGTCATGCAGTGACCCCTCTATAGCTGAGGGGTGTCCAGCCCTGTTCATGGAAAGCCACAGGGACTACTGGAATGTATTGTTACTAAAGCAGTTGATTACACAGTTCATTCACCTCACCTGGTTTCTTGGGTCTGAAATGGTTGTTGATTTTTAGGTGAAAGCTAAAACTGACAAGACCGTCTGTGTCTTCAGGGCCAGGGATAAGGACTTCTGCTATAACTAGGGATGTTCCTAACGACTAATTTCCCTGACGTTTAAACGGAAGTTTAAACTTAGACTAGTCGACTAGTCTAAAAGTAAGAAAACACTCAGAAAAATTGAGCACAATTTAATCTATAAGGTTAAACATTGTCTGAAAAAATATTGCGTATATTATAAGAGCCATTTGAAACCGTTAATCACATTCTTCAATAAGCAAATCGTATTTTAAATGCCGCTGAAATGTGTGGCACTTTGCGCCTTGCATTATGAACATTGCACATTATCCTACAAAACATGACAACTCACTAAATAAAAGTTAACAAATAACATTTATTGAAAACAATATTCAACATAACAAAATGTTTTTAGGAAACGTGCCTGATTATTACAACGGAATTTTCATTGGGTGAACGCGATCGCATAGCAAATACAGTAAAAAATAATAATCGGTCATCAGAAAAGCTACCAATAATAGGCCCACAAAAAAATAACAATTAGGCCTACTGATCGACGTGACATTAGATTAGTTTTATTGGGCTATTCAACAACGCGATCGGCTTACTTACTCTTTCCACCTCGCTAGTCTAACTTGCAGGGCGAACAGGCTAATGCGTTTTGTTTTTTTCCTTCGTTTAAAATATTTTTTTTTTTTTTTATCCGGCGTTGTTAACATTAGTAACGGATGCTCGTTTTTTTATAAAGCAACATTTAACCAGGAAAACATGACATTTCAGTGCAAATTATGTCAATATGTAATTTAAATGTGTACATTAATAAAATAATAAGTTTAACCGACTAGTATTTCTGGTGCCGACTAGCGAGGGTAGCAACGTTTAATCGTCTAGTCGACTAAACGCGCACATCCCTAGCTGTAACCATTTTCTGTTGTATATTGGCTGTTTCTGAACCATGTCTCTCCCTGTGTCCAGCTCTAACCTGCCCCTTGTGTTGACCAGGTCCTGTCTGTCCTCTGGGACCTGGAGCCAGAGGAGGTGGAGGATGTCCTGCAGGAGTTTGTCAACAAATCTCTCCTGTTCCGCGACTGTAACCGAAGACCGTACCTGTACTACCTGCACGACCTCCAAGTGGACTTCCTGACCGAGCAAAACCGCTCCTGCATACAGGTACATCTTATAACACGCAGTCATTACAGTTCAGAAACACTTTCTCCTAGCAATGGTGGTGAAAAACACGGTCTTCACACAACAGATAGACCTGTTGCACTGTTAAGCTTTTTACTCTTGTTGCTGCCTTCCTCTTGGAAATCTGTGTTTGGTTAATGGCAATCATGCCATGGGCATATCTTCCACACTCTGTAAATGCCGTATAAGATACAACATAGGATTATAGCTGTAGCTGCAGCTGTAGGTGCATAACAGCGTCTCCAGTTGTAGCGGACTGTGCTACAGGGTAAACTGACCGTTTTCCCTGTGTCCTGTGTGTGTTTGTGTGTTGCTCAGGAGCTCCACTGCAAGGTTGTGCGTCAGTATCAGCAGCACTACAGGGAGGGGTCGCCCACCTCCAGGGATGAGGAGTGCCTCTACTGGATGAGATACCTGCCCTACCACATGAGCCATGCTAACCTCACACAGGTAAAAGCACACCCATAAACATATGAGCTATGCTAACCTCAGAGGTAAAATCACTCTTAAGGTAAGGAGAACAGATTTAACCTACCACATGAACCAGGGTAAGTTTATACTGGATTATGTACAGACTAAACACACACGCTCACACTCATACTCACTGAAATTACCACATTATCTTGCCACATTAGCCAAGATAACCTCACAAAGGTTAAAAACTGCATGTGACCTACTTATGGCCCGACTAACTTCCCCCATGAAAGTACACTCTCTCTCTCTCTCTCTCTCTCTCTCTCTCTCTCTCTCTCTCTCTCTCTCTCTCTCTCTCTCTCTCTTTCTCTCTTTCTCTTTCTCTCATATACAGGAGCTGTGCTCCCTCATGTTCTCATTGGAATGGGTCAGAATCAAGGCTGAGTTTATGGGACCCGCCCATCTCATCAACGACTACGTGGAGTACGGCCCCATTTTGGATAAAGAGGTCTGCACGTCTGCTCATGTTTTTTTTTCCCGCTTTGGTAGATATAAATGTCAGCAGTCAGTGTGCCCTAAAGACACATTATCATATTGCCTCTGAATCTGTATCGACTTGGAGCTGCTCGTGAGCAGAGTTTATGTTGTCGACGCTATTTTTCCCGGTGATATCAATGGCGCACAGTCACACAGTGTGTTTAGGGAGCAGCCCTTTGTAGTTTTGAGATGGATGGCATATTTCCGAGGTAACGATGAAGCGGGCCATTGCATTGTGGCAGTAATGGTAGAAAGGTCCATCTGAGCTGTTCGGACGAGGTGGTTTATCTCCGCGGTAACGATAGAACGATCCGTCACAGCAGTTAGGACGGAGCGGTTATGATGGGAAGGCCCATTTCGGGGGCGCTGACGGAACGGTCCTTCGGGGTGGTAATAGCGGGGACGGTCCATCGCGGCGGTTGTGATGGAGCGTGTCCATCAGAGATGTGCCGTTGGGACGGTCCATTGCCACATCGACGATGGGGGTGTAATTCATCAGGATAAGGACCACCATTCGCTCTCTCTGCAGAATAGCACCGTGCGGGGGGACTTCCAGGAGTTCCTGTCTCTCAACGGACACCAGCTGGATCAGAGGCCCCTCCCGGACCTGGTGCAGCTGGGCCTGTCCCAGCCCAGCACGTCGGAGGTGTACCGCCAGGCCCTGCTGCAGGCACAGCAGAGGGCCAAAGGGGGAGCACTCTACCTGGATTGGACGTAAGACCGCTCACGCTCTCCAATGGCGACAAGGGATTTTCTCACACTTCCCGCTCTACAACAACAGTGTCGATTTTTCGATATATATCTAAATTCAGCGTGGAAGTAATTCCCCTTTTTATGGAAGAATTTCAACAGGAAGTTGTTGAATGTTTGCACGGAGAAAACGTTAATTGTACGGCAAGGCACTGCGCTGCTGTTTTCAGGTTTTGGGAGGCAACCAGGGTTCTGAAATAATGAAGCTAGTTATATCCACATGCAATCTGGAACAGTTAGAAGCAGGAACTCCTCAGAGACAAAGTCATGGCAAAAGTTCCAATTTTAGTTTTTTTTAGAGGATTTAATTGTATGTGCTTTGCACATTTGGCAGTTATATGCTCACAGGTGTTTTGTTTAGATACTACTCATAATTTTGGGGTCCGTTTTAAAAATCCAGAGAATCTGAAGATGTGCATAAGATGGGGTTATGTGGTAGTCTTTGATAGTCATTCCAAGCTAACTGATAAAGGGTTGGTGTGGCCAAAGAACAACGTGTACCGTTCTTGGTGTTTATTTTGAATAGAAATACGTTAAGGAGATATGTTCTGGTTGCTTGATAGCTCTTGAATCTTTTGTTTGTGTCAGAAATAAGAGCAGACTGGACAGTTTATCCCGCTTGGTGGTACAGCCTCAACAAGGATCCATCTACTATGCCTGCTTCTCCCAGGATGGGAACAAGATCGCCTCCTGTGGGTCCGGCAGCAACGTGCAGGTAAGACGAAGACTAGGGCCGTGTCCGAATCAGCACTCTTCCACACTGTTGAGTAGCCTTGGTGAGTAGATAGGGCGAGAAAGTCGTAGTGTATGCAAATTTTTAAAAAATTGCAGTATACTTGAAACACCTGGATGACACGCTTACTTCCAGGGTTTCACTGAGTACATTCGGGAGCACACTTCAAGAAGTACACAAACATTTTGGTCACATAAATATGACGTGAAGCTTTGTTTAAAACAAAATGAGGCGCAGCTTCGCTGACGTTTTTCTTCAAATACAACAAAAACAACACTTGGCAGTGCAAGAGTGGGGCACAGGGTTGCCAGATCTTGTAAGACTTTCCAGCCAAATGGCGACTCAAAGCTAGCCCAAATTATTGGCTTTTCATTTTTACCTGCACTTAAAGTATCCCAATTTAGCTGTAAAACCGTGGAAATTACAACACTGGTGGGACGTCTTCTGACCTGCTTACGACACTTCCACAGTGCGGTTGGAAAATAGTATGGCGGATATTTTTTGCGGAGTGCTTTACAGTGCACATTAAACGGCACACTTCTGCCCGTGCACTGTACGCAGGAGACAGGGCGCAGTAGATAGGGCTCTGATTCGGACACAGCCATGGAGACGGGGCTGTCCATGGACATGTTTTTTCACAGAATGTAGTCTGAGTTTGTTCCCTTATTGGTCCATTTCATGCAGACTATTGGTTAATTCCTGATGCATCAGTAGCAGATACTAATGTTAAAGGAATGACATCATAATTGCCTCTGTTCTAACTTCTAACTTCTTCTTTCTGCCTTGACATGACTGCAGCATAGTGTGTGTGCTGTGTTAACTTTGTCCACTAGATGTCACTCTCCACTGAAGGGAAAGAAAGGCTGCATTCTAAATGTCCTTGTGCTCGTCAGTGATAGGATCTACTGCAGAACTATTTTGTGTGTGTGTGTATAAGCACTGTACATGTGTGTGTTGAGTCTTTTGACAGATTTTGATGCATATCTGGTATATGTCTCTGCGTGTTTGCAGGTCTTTAAGACCACCTCAGGAGAGAAGATTCTGGAGGTTCAGGCCCACGATGATGAAGTGCTGTGCTGTGCCTTCTCTCCCGATGACAAATTCCTCGCCACCTGCTCCAGCGACAAGAAGGTTAAGGTACGGCCTGTTGGAACATCAGATGAGCGTTCGCTCCCCGTGGGCCCGGGGAATGACTGTACACGTTCATCTCTCTCGCTCCCACCACGTCATGACGCCGATGTAGTCCACCGTCTCCTGCCTCGTGTGTGTGTGTGTTTGCCTGTGTTTTTGTGTCTGTGTGTGATACTGGTTTAAATCCACGTATTCGTCGATACAGATTTGGAACGCCGAGCGGGGTACGTTGATCCGGGTGTTTGAGGAGGAGTACGAGGAGCAGGTGAACCACTGCCAGTTCACCAACACCCGACGTCGGATCCTCCTGGCGACCTGCTCCAATGACCGCTACCTCAACACCAAGGTGAGAGGAGCAGAATCCACTTGCCGCCTCCGCATCAAGAAAAAGGCAAGAGACCCCTCATCTGCCTGATTATTGGGTGTGTGTTCTGTGTCTCTCTGTTCTCTAGCTGTGGAATGTGAACAAGCCGTCCTCTCAGAACACCATGTTTGGACACACAGAGCCCGTCAATCACTGCTGCTTCTCTCCCGATGACGCGTACCTGTCCACCTCCTCCAGAGACGGGACACTGAGGGTATGAGCTCCGCCCCACCCATTGTCATTGAGAATCGCCGCATCTGCCTGTCTCTTTGTCTGTCTGTTTCACTGCCCTGAGAATATTTGCTCTTGTTTTGTCTCTATCTGTCTGTCTGTTTTCCTGCTCTGACTGCCTCTGCACCTGTCTGTCTGTTTACCTGCTCTGTGAATCTTGTCTACGTGTCACCTGTCTACGTCTGTTTGTTTCTCGGATCTGGGAATAACCGCATCCCTCTTCTGCTTGCCAGCTGTGGGAAGTCTCCTCTGCCAATGAGTGGAAGTCCATCGACGTGCAGAGTTTCTTCCCAGAGCAAACAAAAGAAACTGAAGTGATGGTGAAGTGCAGCGCCTGGTCAGCCGACGGAAAGCGCGTCATCTGTGCTGCCAGGAACGCTGTCTTTGTAAGTGCCTGACCTGTCCGTCTGTGCGTCTCCCGGGCGACCGCGAGAGTTCCAACCAATAACAGGTGCCGATAGGAGTCTCCTGCTGTCCCCCGGTCAAGTTAACGTATACAAACCTGCGGTTATTTTTGCTTTCTGAAATGAATGGCGACGTGTGAATTCTCACCTCATTCTGTTCCAGAGCACATTTAGTTTCATCAGTCATATTTATGGGAACGTGTGGCACTTTTCACCCATTTCAATGAGCGTAGATATCCCAGGCTCTCTCCCTCAAATAAAATAAAGAGGGGGAAGGATTCGCATGTAGAACAAAGAGAAAATATATCTTGCCCTGTGTACAGAGTCCGTTTTGTTGTTTTCTTAATTTCTGTTCTGTCTGCACTGAACAGCAGTTGTGGAAATGCACGTACATTTATTGCAGAATTACAATATGACGGAGAGATTGCCGTTCCATCTGAATTCTATAGGCGTATATAAACGCACCCTTACAATCCAAACGCCGCATAAATATAATGATGAGACTCGGACTGATGTTTATGAGGTCACCAGTACGAAGTGTTGAACCTGGTATTCTGGCTTTTTGACAAATGCAGTTAATTAGACCGAGAACAGTTGCATACACCGCCATCTGGAGTCATACAGAGCTTTTATAATCGATTTTCTCAGCAGATGCCCTTATCCAGGGTGGCATAAAGAGCTCACAAATCATCCATTTATGCAGCTGGATGTTTACTGAAGAAACCCAGAGGTACAACAGCAAGTTCAAGCATTTTAAGCCCAGTGACCTAACCGCTAAGCTACACCGCCACACGCACCAGTGCAATTTTGCACTGAAAATCTCTATCGTGTTAGCTTCGCCGTGTGCATTGCAAAGAATGGGGAGCACAGGTAAGTCTTTTTTTAAGGATGAAATATGTGTGAAAGGGAGCCTGTAGAGGGGGATGCTGAGCCGGGAGAGGATGCGGTGGGGTGGGGTTTTGCGGAGCTGAGCGGTGCGGGCATTATGCCCAAACAAACGCTCTAACACTCTCTTGTTTCTACAATGGCCTTGAATGGCATCATCTATGCATTTGACTTTTTTTTGTATGTCTTATTGTGTAGTTTTGTGACTGTGGCTTTGTATTCCTGTGGCAGGTGTTTGACGTGGCAACAGCAGAAATGCTTTCTGAGATTCGGACGAGTTCTCTCAGCACGGTGCAGTTCTGTGACGCCTGCCCTCACAGCCAGCTGGTCGCTCTTGCGCTGTCCCACTACACCGTTGAGGTACGCTGCTCGGTTAATCCTTCATACTAAACACATAGGCAGAGGGTGTGTAAGGCTGGGGAAGGCTTACATTCAAATAATGTAGGCTATTAAATACAAATACAAATGCTAGAGATGGGAGGATTAGATGTCGAGTTAGCTCACTCAATCCACTAGGCTACTGCCTACTGCGGAGGAGGTAACTAAGCTGGCCGGCTGCGTGTAGCCGATTGCTGTGTAGTTAGACTACCTGTACGTTAGCTAGCTAGCAAGTTTCATCCATCAACACGTTGTCCTGTCAGTGAAGTGGCAGTCAAGCTGAACGGACTCACGGAGCATTTCTGGACACACTGTCACTCTCTGATAATGTCAATTAAAAATGTTATAAATTATGTGCATGTTGGCTGCCATGCTGCTAGAAAAAAAAACAAATCACACATCTTCTTGCAGTGGAGTTGCTTAAATAATTAGCCTATCGATATAACGTGAAAATGTGATCATATCTAAATAACTCATATTTTCTGGAGTGATATTTTGTATGGGCTGTCAGGGTTTTTCCTACCTTGTAAATGTTTTGGTGGCCGCCAAAATGAGAATAATTTCCAAAACGGCAAATAAAATCACATCCAAATTTTTGAAGCCCTGAAATTCTGAAAAAATAAAACCTTTAACAAGTTAATGCAATGTTTTAACAGAAGGTAGTATTGATAGTAGAGAAGTGTTGTTTCACCATCTTTAATGAAGGGATAAACTGTCTACTTACTATTTTACCGCAGCAACACTATAGGCTACTATCTAACAGTATTTTACCTCAGCAACACGGCTACTATCTAACAGTATTTTACCTCTGTGACATTCAACACTAGTTTACCTCAGTGACATTTTGTAACACTTACCTCAGTGACATTATTTGGAACACTTATCTTGCACACTTATTTTTTATTTCTGTTTTAGAGTGTTGTTTATTTATTTTTATGTTTGCTATTAAAATAAATGGTGTAATATTCAAATGTTCCAAAAGCTTCAAGGACCTTTGATTTATAAACCCTAACTACTAAATACTGTACAACCCTACTGGTGCTTTACAACCAAAGCCTACATGGGCTCTTGTCCTCAAAAAAACTTATTTACGGTGAAATTAATGCAAAAACATTTTGCTGCTCGCGCACTGCGTGAATTATATGGCAGGAGGGCAAAGGCAGAGATTTGACAGGCCTCTGCCCTCTCTGACCGGACATCTAGGTGCCTCTGACATGACTAATGGCACGTGTTGTTGATGAACAATTCATTCTTGGACAAAGAGATATGCCCTCACAGATAATTATGGACATGTGCATCAAGTCAAGGCCTCTGAGCGTATTTAAGCCTGATTAGACGACAAGTGTGTTGAGGGTCGCTGTACCGCAATCATACTCTGGGTTTCTGTAATCCTCCCGCTAGCCGGTGTGACATACAATAAACTTTACTTTTTCTAGTAAAGTGTTTGTTGTGTTGGTGAGTTTCTGCATTATCCTGACTTTGATTACACGGAAAGAAGCTGAGTCCTAACAACTGGTCCAAATCATACAGCCTGCGATAAACAGTGCGCCACTGTGCCTCACTGCTCACAGTTGATCTGTTGGCTCCTGGTTGAATCGTGGTTTTTCCTCCTGTGTGTTGTTGTCCAGCTGTGGGATTTCAAGTCCAATAAGAAGGTGGCTGACTGCAGCGGTCACCTGAGCTGGGTCCACTGTGTCCGATTCTCTCCCGATGGATCGCTTGTCCTTTCCTCCTCTGATGACCAGACAGTCAGGGTAAGCACTGTGTCATTCCCGCCTCTCCCCTCCAGTATTTTTCCTTTGGCACCATTTACTCCTCTTCCATCCCTTTATCCTATTTTCTGGTGCTCCCCTGTCCAATAGGGTAAAAGGAGGAAACCTCTTCCCTTAGTAGCCACACACAGTCTGGCAGGAAGACAAACAATGCACACTCTCCGCAACCTCCCTTCTCTCTTTCCCTGACTCTATCCCTCTCTCCTCCCCTCCTGCTTTCTTTTTTCCTTTTTTTAGCTCTTCAGTTGCTGCTGGTGTTGTGCTGTCAAAGTTCTGTGTCTGAGAGAGAGGAGAGCTGTGTCCTAATCCCTCACTCCATCAGAGGGGCTCACACTTCTACACTAAGAAGCCATTTGACATGATTAATTATTCCAGCAACCGCGTCACTTCCTGTTTCTCATTTTCTGTCCTGTGCAGCTATGGGATACGAAAGAAGTTCACATCTCTTCTGCGGCCTCACTGAAGAGGGACTCTGATGTGCTCTTCAATCGGGATGAGGTCACAGTGGTTGCCGCTGACAACAGAAACCAAGTGCAGGTTAGGGGTTCGTTCTGTTTGGGAGACTAACAAGATGGTGTGTTTTGAGGTACTCAGCAGGAAGACATGTTTATGACTGACAGACATGTGTGTGTTGTATGTGTGTTGTGTGTGTGTTGTATGTGTGTTGTGTGTGTGTTGTGTGTGTGTGTGTGTGTGTTGCGTTCTCAGGTGCAGAATGGCAGGACAGGGGAGGTGTTGTTCCAGTCAGAAGAGCAGGAATCTCGGATTCGCTGCACATGCCTCTGCCGGGAGCCGCTCGCCGTGGTTCTGGGATGTGAAGACGGAGCTGTAAAGGTTCGAATGGAGTCGCATTGGATCTCACATGTCACATTTAAACGTCCCCCATCACAGCTCAGCCTTACCTAAGATAGCCTACCCTCAACTATCAAATTTAACATTTCAGCCAGTCACAGCTCACCTTCAACAGTTATATTTAACCCTCACCTGTCATATATACAGGTGCAGCTCAAAAAATTAGAATATTGTGAAAAAGTTCAATATTTTTTGTCACTCATTTCAGAAAGTGAAACTCATATATTATATAGATTCATTACACATAGAGTGAAATATTTCAAGCCTTTATTTCTTGTAATTTTGATGATTATGGCTTACAGCTAATGAAACCCAAAATTCAGTGTCTCAGAAAATTAGAATATTTTGCTTTAACATATTCTTAAAGTATCATATTTAATATTTGGTCGCATATCCTTTGCATGCTGTTACTTCCTGAAGTCTGTGACCAATCAACATCAAAAGACTCTCGATATCTTATTTTCAGGTACTGTTACAAGCGATACTATAACCTCTCTGCATTTGAACTGATCTCTATGGGAATTTAGGGGTGAGACTAGATTCAGCTGTAAATTACACTGGTACAGTATGGAACACATGGCTGGCTAAATGGCTGTAAGTCATCAAGGGTCTGAGCTATCGAACGAGCCCCAAACCATCACTCTGTTGCCAGATATGGAGTAGATGTGGATGGATCACTGCAAGGGTTATTTCTCCTGACTCATTTTCCTATAGAACTCTATGGGGAAAAAAGTCAGGAGAAACAACCCTTAAAGGGATCCATCCACATCTACTCCATATCTGGCCGCAGAGTGATGGTTTGGGGCTCGTTTGATACCTTAGACCCTTGATGACGTACAGCCATTTCGCCAGTCATGTGTTCCATACTGTACCAGTGTAATTTACAGCTGAATCTAGTCTTACCCCCCAATTCTCATAGAGATAAGTTAAAATGCAGAGAGGTTATAGTATCTCTTTTGATGTTGATTGGTCACAGACTTCAGGAAGTAACAGCATGCAAAGGATATGCGACCAAATATTAAATATGATACTTTAAAAATATGTTAAAGCAAAATATTCTAATTTTCTGAGACACTGAATTTGGGTTTTCATTAGCTGTAAGCCATAATCATCAAAATTACAAGAAATAAAGGCTTGAAATATTTCACTCTATGTGTAATGAATCTATATAATATATGAGTTTCACTTTCTGAAATGAGTGACAAAAAATATTGAACGTTTTCACAATATTCGAATTTTTTGAGCTGCACCTGTATATGTAAACCTCCCCTGACATAGCTCAGCCTTACCTGAGATATATAATCTTCACCTGCCATATTCAACTTTCATCTGCCATATATAAACCTCACTTGCCATATATAACCCTCACATATATATATATAAACCTCCCCTGACATGGTTCAGCCTTACCTGAGATATATAACCTTCACCTGCCATATTCAACCCTCATCTGTCAAATAGAATAACTTTTATTTTCCTGTTAGGAAACTTCAGTTGTAGTTTTCAGCAGTAAAAATGTTATTTTTATTTTTATTATTTAAAAAAATTTTTTTTTTAAAGACAGAGAGTGGGGCATACAAACAAACATGTTAAATTCAATTGAATCGGATGTTTCACATTACATTGAAGGTATTTTGATTAAAATTACTATTATTAGTATTATGATCAAAATTATATTATATTAAATTCATAAAATATTAATTATGATGAAAAATTGAGCATCAAAAGCAATAACAGTTCCTCATCTGCCTTTACTGTCTTGAGATGTCCAATGTCATTTAGCAGTCGAACAGCTGTTGGGACAAGGCTGTTTCTGGCTCTTTTTGCTTTAAGGGGCAAGGACTTTAATCTTCGACCTGATGGAAGAGTCTCAAAGAGAAAGTTCAGGGGATGTGATGGAAGGGCCATAATCCTCTTTCCTTTTTTAATTGTACGCTCCTCATACAGATGTTTCAGCGGTTTTTGTTGGTTCCCTATGATTTTAGTAGCCTGTACTGTCACCCTCTCCAGCTTCAGGTGCCTGATTTCACTTAATGAGCCAAACCAAGTTATTAGGCTAAAGGTCAGCACTGACTCAAGGAAGCAGGTGTGAAATGCTTGCAATACTGACTGGCTCACGTCCAAATTCCTGAGTTTCCAGAGGAAATACAGTCTTGACTCACACTTTGCATGCGCTCAATGACAGTTTGCCTCAAAGGTCAGTTTATTATCAATGATGGTACCCAAATATCTGTACTCCACTCTCAACTGTTTTGGCTTCGATGGTAAGGGGCCTTAGCGGGGACGGCTCACACTGGAAGTCGATGGCAATTTCTTTATTCTTCTCCACATTCAAGTCCAAGAAATTGACTTCACACCACTGTTGGAACTGGCTGACAGCAGATTGGAGTTAAGAAGGACATTACCTAGAGGATAAGATGAGGGTTGAGGTTCATCTTCAGCAGCTTTTTAGCCATTAGGTGTGGTTGGATTGTGTTGAACGCACTAGAGAAGTCTACAAACACCAGTCCCTGTTGGGAGACGAACTGTAGAGAACTATAACCCTCACCTGCCATACAGTGTATATAACCCTCATCTGCCATATATTACTCACCTGCCAACTTTAACCCACACCTGCAATATTTAACCCTGACCTGTCAAATCCTGTCTTCCTCTTTCATAGCTCGCTCTCATATTTCAAGTCTCCCATCAAAACTCATCAGCACCGATGGAGTCTCACTACCCCTCTGAGACAGAACTGTCCCTTTCATCCCTCACCTTTCACTAGTTACGCTCACCTTCCAGAACCATCCTCTTTTCCAAAATGTACTTTTTGAACTGCTATCAGAACTGAAGTTCTTTCGTGGTCTCATTGTTTACCTGGGATTAAACCTTCTGTCTCTCTATTTCATAAAACTAATTTATGCTCAAGGCTCATTTGAATAACTCGGGAATTTAAATCCTATTAAATATATTAGTCATTTTCTGCGGGTCTTTAGTTAATCGCTTGTCATTATTGGTTATGCCACTGGTTGTGCCACAGTTGACAACTTATGGAACTGTGTTGGAATTTCATTCTCCTAGATTCCAGCTTTGCATTGAATACCATTCGGTGACATTTTATGGTTGAGGAACTGTATAGTCTTAATCCTTTTTTGCGTTTTAATCCACTTGGTCCGGTGACTTTTCAAGCAGCAGAGCTCAGTCTGTCAGAGATAATGGAAAAATGTCTCACTGTCATATCCAACAGCGACACCCCACAGGGATTGTGTTCTCTCTCCCTGTCTGTACATCCTGAACCTCCTTTTTCTAGTATTCTTATATTGTTGCTGTTCTGGCTCTTTTTGGTGACAATGAATCACTTACCACTTCAGAACTTGGCCTCTCGCTTCTTACTGTAGTGCAGTAATTATTTTTGTAATAACTTGTATAAAACAGAAGGGATGCTGATAGACTTTTGATTCATCCCTTTTGATGGATTACCAATTTTAAGGGGAGAAATATCTCCTTTTTCAGTTTTTCCCCCAAAGCACACTATTTCTCTTATACTGGTGATGGTGTAATTGTGGGGTTTTCAATAAGTTGTACAAATAAGGTAGTTGAAATGCAAAAATTACCTTGAGTGTCCTTGAAAATGCGTCAAAAGTACTATCGGGAGCCTGGGTAAAACCGTGTCCCTGCAGTCCCAATAAACGTGTTAAACTCTCGTAGATCCAGGGGAAGGTGCCTCATGGCCAAAGTGCAGGACCGAAAGATGGTTTGTGTCCTGAACCGCAGGTGAGAGGCAGCCATTTTGGCTCTCCAGTGCAGGTGGGGATCTGCCTGTGTGTGTCTAGAAGTGGACGTTAGACGAGGCTATTTTGGGTTTGACAGCACAGATGGGAAAGGGGCGGTCTGTGTTTTGAAGTACAGGTGGGAAACAGATGGTTTGCTTCCTGGACTGCAGGTGTGAAAAAAGCCATTTTTGGTTTGTCAGCACAGGTGGGAAACGGACTGTTTGTGTCCTCAAGCACAGGTGAGAAACAGTCAGGTTGTTTCCTGAGCTGCAGATGAAAACTCTGGTGTGTAACATGAAAAGCAGGTGAGAAGGTTTGTTACATGAAACGCAGGCAGGCGTGAAAGCTGGCTTGTAACTTGAAATGCAGACTTGAGTTTCTATTGGGAAGTGCGGGTGATAAACATATGGCTCGTGTTCAGTTCAGGTTGCAGATTGGGCCTCGTCACAAAGCCATAAACCGCACTGGGGCTAACAACTCGAGTATTTCCACAGATGAAAGCAGAGTTGGAAGGGAGGCAAGAGGAATTGAGAGAAGACAGATGGAGAGAAGAGAGGGACTAAAAACATCTTGGCAATATCGTCACATCATCAAGTGACCAGCTGATAATGAGGGTGTATGTGAGGGATGTGACTTCCTGTGATCTGTCACAGGTGTGATGGATGTGACTTTGTGATCTGTCAAAGGCAGGAAGGATGAGCGCTAGGCAGGTCCTGAGGAGCATCGGCTGCTGGGCCCTGGAGTTTCTAACCTCAAACAGGGGCTTCATCATGGCGCTAGGACTAGAGAGAGGGAGGGTACAGGTGGGGTACACCCCATATATATATATATGTGTGTGTGTTTTTTATTTCTTGGGTGTGTCTGTTTTTGCTCTTGTGTTGTGCCTGTGTTGGCTTGTGTGTGTGTGTGTGTGTGTGTGTGCACGCGCGTATGTGTGTATGTTTGGGAATTTGTGCATGGTGTGTGTACCCTGCTGTCAGGAGTTGATATAGCAGTAGGACTAAAAAAGTAGCATACAGCTTATTGTAGTCTGTCTGTCTGCCTGCCTGCCTGCCTGCTACACACAGAAGCTGTGAGGCACATGGTCTCTAAAGCCTTTATTTTTCTTACCTTTGAAACTTGGAACTGACATGCTAACATCTCCACCTCACTTCAAACGCCATCCATTGAAAATCCCGAAGTTGCCTGCAAGGCTTCTTATTTGAGGTGCGGGGAGAGACTTATCCCCTGGCTTTAACACCGTGCTCTACAGTATCTCTCGCTGTTCCTCAATTTCTGATCCACATAAATTGTTTCGGACAAAGCTGCAAAACAGTAAGAATGCTCATAGACCACTTCCAGTTCCAAACATGAAGCAATCAGCATGTTTGGCAATCTAGCTGTTTTGACATGAGCAAATATCACACATTCGATAGAGGCTTTCTTTTAGTTAAAGAACAGTTGGACGTAAAGCTGTTGGAGGAGATTTATGGTAGTTATGGGCGGGTCATCCCATGCTGTTCATTGCTCTAACCCTGTCACCACAAATTCCCTTCTCTCTCTTTCATACTCTCTCTCTCACTCTGTCAGTCTTTGCCTCTGTATCGGTTTCATGCTCTTTTCACTCTGTGTCTCTCTGTGCATCAGTCACTTCCTGATGGACGACTGGATGTTCATTCCTTCATTATTGTTGTCACATCTCATATTTCATACTTCTGTTACTTGTTGAAAATATAAATAGATAATTATATCTACCCCACAGAATGGCCTAAAATTTTATATCAGGGGTGCAGTCCCTAGTACAGATATGCTGTACTGAAGGACAGATCCCACTTAGACGTGTCTCTCTTTGCATGTTTGTACACTTGTGTGGCTGCCCTGAATGTCTTTCTCTGTGCACCTGTGTGACTGCCCTCTTTTTTTACCCAGGTGCTGGAGGTGCCCTCTGGGAAACTCCTGTGCTCCCTCTCTGGTCACACCAAGACTGTGCTTCACTGTCAGTTCAGTGCTGATGGACACACACTCATCACATCCTCTGAGGATGCAACCATAAGGGTATGCCCTCCCTCCCTCTTTCTCTCTTTTTTTCCTCATTAACTATTCTTTCTCTCCCGTGTGTCCGCTTACCTCTCCTGTCCTCTCTCCACTCGTGTTTTTCTTTTGCATGTTTGTAACAGGCGAATGTTTACTCTTGTCGGTCTGTGCCAAATTACCAAATTTCTCTATGGGGATTAATAAAGTGCTATCTATGTAATGGGTATGTGCTCTCTGTCTCCCTCTACAGGTATGGAAGTGGAGAACCGGGGATTGTCTGGTACTGCATGGTCACACGGAGCAAGTGAGGAAGTTCTTCCTTTTGGAAGAAGCGTCCCCTTCTCCCCCTCGGCTCCTGTCTTGGTCCTTCGACGGCACTGCCAAGGTAACTCCACCCACTGTTTCTGCTCTGACCCCCTGTCTGATGCAGGGTCTGGTGACTTGTATTTAAGGTTCTGGCAGGTGAATTTCAGGAGAAGGCTTGATTGCTTCGTGGAATGTTCTGGCAAACCGGGTGAGAATGCGCAAACGTTAGACTGAGGTGCCAAGCGCCGAGTTGCATGCAGACACGTGGAATTCACACAATGTTGCTGCGTTGTTGAGGGCACATGGCAACTTTGTGATCATTCTGGAGACGGGCTACGGGCACGTTTTGTCCTTGCCGGGAGACTTTCTGTTCCTACTTCCAGCTCCCACATAGGATTTTTCAACTTTGCACAACTTATTACTGGGTGAATGATGTGAGGGGCTGGATCATGTCAGTCTAAATTTTCAAAAAGTTATCTCATTAATTTGTTGAATTGGTTCCATCTATAGGATCCAGAGTTTTGCCCTTGCCCTTGTCCAGCCAGCACTAAGAACCAGAGACTTTGAGCAAGGACTTTAATTATAAATGTTAGAACTTCCTCAGGGTGAAATTTATCCACAGTAGGCACACCCCGCCCCTGGAGAGAGGGGGGTGAGTGAGAGAGGGGGAAAGACAATCTCACAGAATTTCTGACGATCACTGCGTCTGATAGAGGAGATGGGGAAAGCTGTTACCATGCCCAGTGCCCCTGCAGTCTGGAGGGCTGAGGAGAAACCCAGCATGCCAGTCTATCTCCCTCTCATTGCATCACAAGCTGAGAAATGGCATGAACAGCACAAAGGCCGACGGGACTCCACAAAGTCCGCGTTCCCCAAAATGCACAAAGTACAAACGGTGCCGGCTGAGCCCAGAATGAACTGCTAAATGTCCTCGCTGTCCTTTCGCCACAAAGAAGACAGGATCGTTTCTATGGAAGAGCCCTTTTTTATGAAAGTGTTTATTATATCAGGGGGCTTCTCTGTACCAATCGGAGCTCTGAAATGTGACTTACCCAGTTATTTTTATAGCAACACTTCTACATGGAGGCTGAGCCATTCAACCAGATGGGACTTCTTCCTCCCGTCTGGTGGAAGCGCATGGCAACCAAGTGCGAAACGACTCCATAAAAAGAAATGGCCGATTCACTGTTTTGTTGTTCCTTTTCTTTTTGAGCACTCGAGAGAACGTTAAAACATGCTGCCATAATCAAGTCGCACTTCTGTTTTTATTTTTGGAACCAAGGTGTGCTCCTCTTTTTATGTCTTCCTGTTAAACGTGGCTATGCTAGGCACCATGAGACCCCCAACCAAACCCCTCCCTCTCTCCGTAGACTAGACTGAAAGCAGTGCTGACAGATGGAGGTGAAGGTCATGTGATCAGAGTAGGGATCAGAGTTCCCGTCAGGGCCAGGGAGGGGACCATCAGGTCTGCGGAGACACGAGCAGAAGAGGCTCCCTGCTCTCTGCTGTTCAGTATTGCGCGTGTGTATGGATGCACAGTGCCCTCCATCATGTTTGGGGCAAAGACATAGGCCTATTTTTTTCTTGATGTTGGCTCTGCACTCCACAATTATAGATTTGTAATCGAACAATTCACATGTGGTGAAGTGCAGATTTTCAGCTTTTATTAAAGGGTATTTTTTAATACATTTTGAGCTCACTGTGTAGAAACTACAGCGCTTTTATACATTCTAGAGGGTGCTGCATATGATCAGTGTCTGTGTAAAGATGGCACGCAAAGCATGACGGTTAGAACGTGACCTCTCTCCCTGCTCCAGGTGTGGGACGTGACGAGCGGGGAGAAAATTCAGGACATGGCCTGCCACCAAGGAGCCGTCCTATCATGTGACGTGTCCCCCGACAGACGGATGTTCTCGACCGTGTCAGCAGACATGACCGCTAAGGTAATGATGATACAGCAGGATTGTGGGGTCCAGTGGAATTATGGGCCTGAGTTAGTGTTGGACTCATTGGTGGCCGATAAATGTTTTAACTTTTTAATTTAGCTTTTCGTGCCCATCGGCCGGAACTGCAAAGTGGCCAGCTTTCGGCTCTCAACCTCAGCACCGGATATAATGTCACTCTCTGCTGATATCTATGATTTGCGCTCAAAAAGAAAAATCACTTTTAAAACAATTTTTCCAAAGTAATTTTTTTGGTTCTTACCACACAGACAAAGATATGATTTTTTTTTTTGTATTATTTATTTTGGCCGATGTCACATTTTCACGCCGTAGTTGGAAAGTGCACGTCTGAGTTGGATAATACCATAATGTGGTTCTGGAGATTCGTATAACTAATGCACAGTGTTAGGAGAGAGAAGCCGAAGTCTGCGATTGTAAGGTGCGCTTATGGCAGAAAGTTACGAGAACATGTTCTATACTATCCCATTGAGATGAAAAAAAAAAAAGACTTTCAGAATCGAAACCAAATTCAACAGTGATTCAACCATGACCCACCGACGTGATTTCACCCGTGAAAAAAAATAAAAAATGCCGGCTTTTTTTTTTTTTTTTTCAACTATATAGCGCGCCGCGCCCCCCCAGGATCATTTTTTTTTTTTTTTTCTGTAACATTAGTGTTATTATTTTTTATTGTTTGTTGTGTCAAAATTCATTAGCCCAGCCCTCCCTTATGCTCCCCCAATCACAATTATCAATGCGTGAAGCCGCGTTAGCCTGTGTAGGTCTGTCCGTGATTTTCAGTGTCGATTATTACATGTGTAATTGCATTTGTAAAATGCTGGGGTCCTGCAGGGGGGCCGCGGAAGCTTTTGTGGTCGGTCGTGTGGGCCGCGAGTTGTAAAAGGTTGAGAACCTCTGGTCTAGCCAGTTGCAGTCAATACAATACAATACAGTATACCTTGTGTAATAATGGAAACCTGGGAACCTAACAGTATGCTATATGAATGCGTTAATCATTTTCTAATAATTTTGGTGCTTGTTACATTTTGATTATTGAATAGCAAAAATATATATTTTTATTAGCATTGTGTCATCAATGGCACCTGAAATTGGTATTGGTAACATAGGCTTGTGAGTGCAAAATGGTGCATGAAGACCTTGAACACATATTCAGCATCGACTGAGAGAGAAGGTATGACTGCAAATTATACGACTGCAAATTATTTATATCTTGAAATGTGATTGTGTCTATTAATTCTGTGTATTTCTTTGGATTTTATGGGGTTTAGAAAGAATATTGAATTTGTGACTGTGGGAGTGGTGTGGTTAGAGAGAGGATGTGACTGTGCATTCTCTATGCTATGAGAGAGATTATGACCATGGACACATTGGGGTTTCAGAAAGGATTTTGACCATGGACTCTGTATTGTAAGAGAGCAATATGACCATGGATTCTGTATGATATAAGAAATGGCACTTGGGGCTCTATTTTCCAGGAAGCGCATAGCGTGCGGCGAGCCGTCATAGTCAATGGCGTAGCGTATGGCGCACTGGGCGTGCTGAATTTCGCTATTTTGGGACCAAAGGCGAGGAGCGCACAGCTCACAGCGCGCTGCGCAGGTTGAAAATGGGCTGGGTTATGCTGAATATGTATCAGTGGGTGTGCTTCAGCTGCACCGTAGCTAATCAAATGACCTCTTTTCAGTCCTTATAAGACTCGTTTTGACCATGGCTGAGAACACGAAAGGCGATAAAAGTCACAAATAGGTTATCTGGACTGTGAAAAATAAAAATAATTTATTTTACTTTCCCATTTATAATTTACTGGCTTTTTTAAATTTATCAACTCCTCTCTTTTTCTATTTTCTAGGTCCTAAGCATGCATTTAATCATTTATCTATTTCCAATTTATGTCCCCTTGCAACATATCCCATTTCCTCGCCACGTTTATTCGCAACTTTTGTCGCCTTTAGGATTCTGCATTGGAAGACGATAGGCTATCTATTTGGATTTAATTGAATGTAATTGAGTTAAGAGGTACGTTTTTATCACTATACGTGCAATAAGACTGAATGTATGCACCAAGTTTGTCTTTATTCTCATTACAGACGGGTGTAAGAAAGAACACAGTATAATACAACAGTATAATAACAGCCATAAACAATTAAAAACAGAAAGAAATACAATAATTAACATTATAAAAAAGACAATGGCCAATAAATGCAAAGTATAATTCTTTTTAAATTGGACCGCATATGATCCACGAAAACGTTTGATTGGCTTTTGAATAGGTTATGATCATGCACGCATTGAGGAAAGCCCTGAAATTAGCAACTTGCCGTACGCTGTGGTGCGATTTGCGCCGTTAACGTGGTCTCACCTGGCGGGCAGGGCGAGCGTGAATCGCTGTGTAGTCTAGCCCAAAATAGCATTCCGCTGCAGTAAAATTTAACTGGGCTGCTGCCTCTTGACGGACACACCACCCCTGCAGAGGCTTCCCTCCCACTTCAGCGCATGGCGAGTCCCAAAATGACCAAACAAGCTTAGGCGTGTGCAAATCCGTGACGAAATTGCTACCTCGCCAGTGATGGCTCGCCACCGGCCGGGAAATAGAGCCCCAAATTTGCAGTGCTGGTCACTCTGGACTGACACACCTCCACCAGCGACTCTCCTCCCACTTCTGGCACACGGCGAGTCAAACTGGCTCAGTCATGTGAAAATACATGCCGAAAATGTCACTTCGCCAATGCGCTGGCTCGCCACCCGCCATGCGCCGGCTCGCCAAAATAGAGCCCATAGAATAGAAAAGACATTGACAGTTAAATGACTCAACCATGGCACATTTGAAGTCTCTGTGACCTATTAGAGGAGAATGATGAATTTTAGCTATAGAAATAGAATCTTCCTGGTAACTGCCTGTAGTTTAGCATTTAAAGAGATGAAATAAGGGACTGTTTTTGTTTGTTATATTTCAAACACTTTTGTGAGATGTAAGTGGCATTAACACTGAATTCTCATTAATATAGATGACATCTAGTACAAGACAACAGGCCTCACATTGAATCGGTCTGGTTGTCCATATGTGAAGTGCTCATATTTGTATATACGCAAACTGAGAAGCGTTTGACAGGGTGAAACTGCCTTCTCTGATGTGCTGGTGAGAGTAACACCATCCCCCGGCACCCAGCTGTGCTGCTGTCTGATGCTCAGAAATGGATTGTGTGTCAGCGTATGGGGAGTTATTCTTTCTGCCTGCTTCTGGTCAGAGGTAAACCTGTATCTCCGATGCCCAGACACCAAACGCTCACCAGCGGCTTGCAGCCAACAGAAACAGCACGGTCATTGCCTCGGCCTGCAGCGGTCATTACCTCAGCCTGCAGCGGTCATTACCTCAGCCTGTAGCGGTCATTACCTCAGCCTGCGGCCGCCATTACCTCAGACTGCCACCCACAGCGTCACTTTCTCCACCAGCAAACGTCATTACCTCAACCAGCCACCCACAGAGCCGCCACTCTCGGCTTGACTTTGCTCGACTTTGAGGCAGTTTTGTGTGGACGGCGTGCACAGCTGTTTCTGTTGCTAAGCGCTGTGGAGGGAATCCATTTTATGTGTTCAGATGGAATTCTTAACATCAGGTTTCTATCTGTGCTCTGGGTTCCATGGACAGTTTTGCACAAATCCAGCAGAAGTTTTGATTAATAGGGCGATTTGTCATCAATGGAAAACGTATTTTCCCGCGGCTTCTGCTGATGGGAAAACAGTCCGTCACTGTCTTGTATCGTCAATGGGATCTAGGACAGTGTGCGCGATCGATTAATGGGGTCTGGGGATTTTCTGGGATTGGATAGTGGAGTTCGGGCAACGTTTTGGATGAAATAATTGAGTTTGGATTTTATTTGGACGAGATGATGGGGTTTACATTGTGTTTAGGTTTGGAAACTAGGCAGGCATTACAGTATTCAGGATTGTATAATGGAGTCTGGTCTCTGCTGAGGTGGTATTATAATGGGGATTTGAAGCATCCCGCTAAAAGTTTCAGTGTTGGCATTAATCATGCCATGTACTGTGCAGTAGAACAGAAGCCTCTCAGTACTTTATTTCAATAATTAAAAGTAATTGTAAAAAAGCACAAGACATTAGTTTGATTTGAGACTTTCTGGACATAATCGTTGTACTGAGGTTGGAAATGAAGATTAACTATAATGTCTGTCCTATATCAGCTTGCTCATTTATCAGATACCCCACTGTTCCTATGCAAACATAAAAGGAATGTATGGAAGCTGGTAATATGATGTTTTGAGTTTTATTGACCCCGTGCAGTCATAATTATATAATTATTAATTTATTAAGCCAATTTAATTAAGTTTTATAATTTTTCTTGTACTGAAATGAACAAGGTTCTTATTCTGCTCACTACAGGAGGGTTTTTGTGTTGATCATTTTGAGACCATGTGTATTGTGTAATTAACATTCCATTTACATTTTAACCAATCGGCAGTGTGACTGTTTGTGGACTACTAATCGGCAACAACCACAGTGAATATCCATACCGAATGGACAGGCTGTCAGACCTCCAGCACTCTTATTTAGAAATGACATACTTTACTATCAAAAGCAAAGTGTAGTACTTTCCTATTAATATATTTAAAAAAATGGACTGAGTTTAATGAACACTTCAATAAAAGGTGATGAGCTCCCTGGAATTTCAGCTCTTCTTCTTTGGTCCAGCTCTCTCAGTTCTCCCCCATGCTGACCCTCTTCTGTGCTCCCGTTCTGTTCCCGCCCCCAGATCTGGAGCTGCGAATCCTGGGCGTGCCTCCATGTGCTCACCGGACACCAGGACTGCGTCCGCAGCTGCCGCTTCTCCCGGGACGGCAAGAGCCTGGCGACCGGCGACGACAACGGAGAGATCCGGGTGAGCGCAGGGAGAGGGGGAGCACGGAAGGGAGAGTGGGAGGAACCGGGGAGGATGAAGGGAGAGTGGGAGGAACCGGGGAGGATGAAGGGAGAGTGGGAGAAACCGGGGAGGATGAAGGGAGAGTGGGAGGAACCGGGGAGGATGAAGGGAGAGTGGGAGGAACTGTGGAGGATGAAGGGAGAGTGGGAGAAACCGGGGAGGATGAAGGGAGAGTGGGAGGAACCGGGGAGGATGAAGGGAGAGTGGGAGGAACCGGGGAGGATGAAGGGAGAGTGGGAGGAACTGAGGAGGATGAAGGGAGAGTGGGAGAAACCGGGGAGGATGAAGGGAGAGTGGGAGGAACCGGGGAGGATGAAGGGAGAGTGGGAGGAACCGGGGAGGATGAAGGGAGAGTGGGAGGAACCGGGGAGGATGAAGGGAGAGTGGGAGGAACCGGGGAGGATGAAGGGAGAGTGGGAGAAACCGGGGAGGATGAAGGGAGAGTGGGAGGAACCGGGGAGGATGAAGGGAGAGTGGGAGGAACCGGGGAGGATGAAGGGAGAGTGGGAGGAACCGGGGAGGATGAAGGGAGAGTGGGAGGAAAAGGAGGAGGTGCCGGGGGAAGGAGGGAGAGCCCTCAGGGATCTGTAACTCTGTGTCCTTTTACCGCGTCGGTTTATATGAGTACACCCTCATACATGTTAGGTTTTCTGAAGATCACAGGTGTGCTGTGAGAACCTGCTTCGTAGCATGCAGTCTAGTATGTGCTCGTCTCCTGACACTCTTCCCCTGTTACTCTTGTTAAGAAGCTGTAATAGTGTAGTAAAGGGCTATTGAGCTGGCTATTTAGGGGCAAATTCTTGGCCATTTGATCACAGAGAGGAAAAAAAGTATTATTCCAACTCCAAATTGTGACTGGTGTGAGTGTCACAAGATTTCCTGGTCTCCCTTATCTGCACAGTTTCAGCATAGCTACCACTGATAAGTGATAGCAATACATAAGCGTGTTTTTTGTGTGCAATGCATCTTACGCATACTTTGCTTTATAAATAGTACGTGTAAAATGTTTCGCTTGTATGTACCATTTAAAAACTCTGGTCCACAGGAAGGAGTTGTTGAAGAAGCCTGGTGTAGAATATTATCTGACAGAACTGTGACCTTCTCGACTTCTGTCCCCCCCGGCAATTTCCCATGTCTTGTTTCTGACACGTCTCCCATCTCATTCAGCTGTGGAGCGTACTGGACGGTTCACTGCTGCGGGTCTGTTCCCGTAGCAACAAGGACTCCATGGACTCTCTGCACGGTGGCTGGGTGACCGACCTGCACTTTTCCCCAGACAGCCGAACGCTGGTCTCCACCGGTGGCTACATCAAGGTTAGACTCTGCAGTTTCATAGCTGCCGTCAACACTGGCAAACATCTTGCTCTAATCCAGAGACGTCCAATCTTATCCGAAAAGGGCCGGCGTGGGTGCAGGTTTTTGCTTTAGCTTGGCACTACGACACCTGATTTGAATAATTAACTAATCATGGTCTTCTATCACGACCTTGATAAGTGGAATCAGAAGTCTTAATGCTGGCTAAAATAAAAACCTGTACCCATACCTACCCTTTTCAGATAAGATTGGACGCTGCTGCTCTAATGTGTCTTTTTCTCTCAGAGTTGGATTTTTGAAGAGACGGGTGGAAGTAATTCACTGATTCACACGGCTCTATAGGGGTACTTGGTTCTGAACTCGGTTAAGATTTAAAAGTTTTTAAAGAGCCTGCTTGAATGTGGCGAGCTGTGACACACTTTGCAGTGTGAGAAGTGCTCTGAAACATTCTGGCTGCAGCAAGACTGCGACACGAAGCTTGTTGCTGTTCTGACTGGGGAGCTGCGATTCCCTGCTTATCGTGAGTGCAGCCCTGTTCTGACTGCAGTGGTCTGTGACACGCTATTTATTTTGAGCTCTGCGGCGCTTCGACCGCAGCGGACTGCGACGTGCTGCTAACCGCGAGCTCGGCACCTCCTTCCCGCGGCGACTGCAGCGGACTGCGACGCACTGCGCATTAGTGAAGCCTGCACAAAGAGAGTGAGGGATTCGAGGGTCAGTGCAGTCCCGCAGCCTCTCCCCATGCTTTCCCTTCAGCGCTCCGCCGCACCGCCTCGGCCGCTGAACAAGGCCAGTCTCCGCCTGGCCTCCTTTGCTTTATTTACCGCAGATGGAGCCGTGACTAGCGTCAGGTAGCGGCGGCCTGGGCGCCTTGGCCTTTTGTGAAAGCGTATGGGAGAGAGCCCAGAAGCAAAACGGAGCACGGCACTTTCTCTTGTACAGCTTCCATCTGTCCTCTACCTTCTGGAACATTCCAGTCACGCAGAGTGCTCCTGTTCCTCACTGAAGCCTGGGATACTCTGCTGGTGTGGAAAAGCTCATTTTAAATCCCTCATATGCTCTGTCGTGAGATTTGTGAGAGGGGGGTTGAGAGGACACTCTGGCTTTTCAGGAGTGTTGGAGGCATCGCACTGCTCTATTTATCTCTCAAAACACGCACGCGCGCGCACACTTCTTTTTATTGGGCAGACAAAAGGCTATTTTGTCACCTTGGCTGGAACACAAAAGTATTGTTTTTGAACAGTTATGAGAACAAATATGACACTTTTCAGACTTGCAAGAATACACAGAGCCCTGAATTCTTTAGCTGTTTTTAAAAAATAATTTTTTTATAAAGCCAACCCTCAGGCTTGCCAGTCACACAGTCACATACAATCCTTTAAGGCGGTTGGCCAGCCCCCTCAATTCAAAGCTGGCAGTGCTCAAATAGTTCTAGCTGTCACGCAGCAAGGGCGTTTCATAAAAATCGGCTTAGGAAGCAGGAGATATTCTTTATGCGCATAGGCTGTCCAGCCGTGTTCATATTTAAAGATTACAGCCCAGTCAAAAATAGTTTACAAAAGCAGCCATCTCACCTCTAAGAACATAATCAATTTGGGGCGTGTTGTAGAAAAGGGTGATCACCTGAAGTAGTCGTGCAGTCACTATTCTGACATGCCTAACAGGTTTTTGTCTCCTGTGTGAATAAAGTCCCATCTGGACACCATTTTGGAAAATAAAAGAAAGCTCTCATATTGCGAGTGAAATTAAAAGAATGCCCAAGCATTGCTTGTGAAAATGCTAGCTTATTGAATGCTAGCTGGTATACAGTAAATGCATTTCCTTAGTGATTTAAAAGGACAGTGTTTAGCGTTATCTCCATAGCGTCCATCTGCATAAGTCATTTCCAAGTCCCATCGTAACCTCTTTTTCGTAACCGGTATGGCCTGTGTGTAATATATGCTGGCTCCTTATATCAGTTCAAATAACTGATATCAAATCACTCTGCAGTGACTTAATTCCATATGACCATCCCATATCCGACCTATTGGCAACTTCATGCCAGAACATGCACGATGTATGCATCACGATTGGTCAGTGTAGTATTAGGTCTGGTCTGTTGCGTATGATTTATATACTGCAGTTAGTAACCTGTAATGTTGATTTGCTGCTCTTTGCCATTGTTTTATGTCTTCTGCTGCCTCCAAAATGAGCGGGAAAATGATCCATACTGTGCTATACTTCGAATATTCCATTATTCTATTAGTTTGGTGGTCTGCTCTAATTTGTGGGTATGCCATAGAGTATTTGATTAATGAACACAGGCCACGCAAAATTAAAAGGAAATTACAAGAGCCAGGTTCATACATTGGCCATTAACCATGAGGCAAGGATATATTTCAGATTTAATAACTCCTTTTTCATCCTTCAGGACTTCCCTGTGCTTTGCCAAGCATTGGGAACATTATGCTTTCCTGGAAGGTTTATGATCAAATTAATAGCCGCAATCTTATTATATGTATTCCTATAATAACCTTGAAATTGTCTGTGGAAAATACAGTACATGACCATGAACAGAGACACATTAATCACTGTGACACTAATGCTGGTGCAAAGGGAGTCGCATTAGATACAAAATATCAGTATAACCCCTCCCCCCCAAAAAAGGCATGTTTGCACGTTTACACAGAACACACACATCCATAGGTATGCACACACCCACACACAGACCTGATCGCTTATGCCAAGATACTATAATCAGTAGAGAAGGTTGGAATTATCTGCAAACTGATATTGGTTGCGCCCATTACCACATTTTATGGAGAACAGCGGATGGATAGAAAATTCTGGCAAACAGGTTTCACCAAATAAAGTGTGTCCGAGACGGTCAAAAATGTTTCGAGTGCCACAGCATGTTGGAGACTTAAATAGTTTACACAGCATGGAGACCCCGTAGATCAGTGGTTCTCAAACTCGGTCCTGGAGGATCACTGTGTGTGCGGGTTTTCGTTCCAACCACAATAGCAATCCCGAAAATGTAATGAACTGTTAATTTTTCTTAATTAGGTGCTTTTCATGTTGAGAGATTATTTACCCTCTTAAACCACATCATTTCAGAAATAGCTATGCATGCCATAAATAATACAATTCCAATATTGTGCTTATTTTTTTATTATTATTTTTTATTATTTGTAAGGGACCATGTACAATATTAAACATAAATGTTACCATTTGATGCATTGTACCAGAGTTAGCCTAATGCAAATTTTTATCAACAGTCCCATGGCAGGTCACAATTAAAACATCCATTCAGTGACAGGACAACATTAAACAAACTACACAAACAAAACAGAGTACATGGTACAAATCACATACAGTACTATATCAAACACACATACCTTGCCAGCACTATGAGTATGTTAAACAACTTAGAAGCAGAGGTATTTGAGTACCAAGCAAAACGAAAATACATATGAAATATGGAGTCAGTGATTGCAAAGTTGTGTAGCTTTTAGCAGATTTTTCTATTTGAATTTAAAGCTACTAATAGAACAACAACTATGTCATCTGGTAGGGCGTTCCACTGAGCAGTGGCTTTCACAGAGAAAGCTGACTGCCCAAAGGCAGTACGACAAAATGGTACAGTAAAATCTCTTATGGAAGCTATTTTTGTGGATCAGCGAAAGTGAACAGAGTCACTTAAAGATCGAGGGGCCAAACCATTTAAAATGTTATATACTAGACACAGATTAGAGAAAAGTCTAAAATTCTCAAAGCTCAGAAGGTGATGTTTTTCTATTATTCTACAGCAGGGGTGTCCAAACTACGGCCCGCGGGCCAATTGCGGCCCTTGAAGCGTTTTAAAGCGGCCCTCGAAACAACATTTTCGAAATTTTTATCTGGCCGCCGCTACAAAAAACAAAAAAAAAAAAAAAAAAAATTTTTTTTTTTTGGGGGGGGGGGAAAAAAAGTCAAAAAAAAAAAAAAAAAAAGAAAAGCCCCCCCCCCCCCCCAAAAAAAAAAAATTAAAAATTAAAGCTAGCTTAACGCTCTGTTAAGCCAAATCGTGTCAAATATTAATACAAAAAACATAATAATAATGATAGGGTGGATAGTGAATGTGGAATAAATAATTCCAATTTTAAATTTTTTTTTTTTTTTTTTTAGTACAGGCAAGTGTGTGTGTTTTTTTTGCCATGAATCAGTGCGGTGATGAAAATAATAAGAAACATATAAGAGAAAATGAATTAAAAACATATGAGAAATTTTAAGGATATACTGGAAGCAGCAGAGAGAGAAGAAGAAAAAAGCAGCAGCGGCAAGCTTATCATTGCAAAAACAACAGTTTTTTTTTTTTCAAACAAGCAGCAGAATGCTCTAATAGGGCTAGATAGCTACTACTACTAGCTAATAGCGAAAGGTGGAAAGGCCTTTGTAGAGGGTGATTTATTAAAAGAGTGCAAAAAAAAATTAAAAAGAATGTATGGCCCAAAAAAAAAAAAAAACTTCTGCATGTGTAAACAAAAAAAAAAAAAAAAAAGGCCAGCAAAAAAAAAAATCATCAGCATCAGCTAAATCAATCAGGCAAATATCAGACAAAAGAATCAATTTTCATCTTATTATTTTTTCTATTTTATTCAATTTAATATTAAAACCAAAGGCAGTCAGTCTTCAAAACTCGGAAAAACAAAACGATGAAATGTGAAAAAATTGAAAATAAATCACTCAAAATTAATTTCAAAATTATGAACTCAATCATATGAAAGATTATTATCACATGAATATGATATAATATACACTACTGATGATACACTCTCATCTACCTGAGTGATTCATTTCAAACATGAGTGAAATAAAACAACACAAAAGCCTTTTGCGCAAGAAGATAACACTCAAACCTTGCGATGTCCTGCGCGATCTCAACACCAACCTCACGCACACAACAACACTCACAACACACAAAGCACTACACAACAAAAAAGTCCTCATTATCTGATCATCCTTGAAATTTAAATAATTTAATAATTTAATTTCGCATAATTTAAAAATCTAATTTTAAATAAAATCTAATTATGTAAGAATCTAATTTAAATAGTGTTAACAACTATTATACACATTACACATATACATAATATATATATATATAATTATTATATATTATATATATATATATATATATATATATATAATATATATTATATATATATTATATATATTTAAATATTTTCCCCCCCCTTGTTCTACAGTGATGATAGTGAAATGGCTTTTTATCCAGAATTTTTAAGGCTTGTTTATACAAAGATTGTAGTGGTTTAATAACTGTATCGACTGACTGCCCCCAACAAGTAATACAATAAGACATGTGGGAAAGGATCATGGCATGCATAAATATCTTGGCTGCATCCACAGAGAGACTATTTCAAATTTGTAAAAAATTTGCCAAGTTGTATTTAATAGTTTATCATTTTCTTAACATATTTCTTAAAGTTGAGTTTTGGATCCAATATTACGCCAAGATATTTAAATGCAATGACTATATCAATCCTTTCACCCTTAATAAAAATATCAACATTAGGAGGCTGTACATTGGTTTTGGAGAAGAACATACCTTCAGTCTTATTCAAGCTAAGATGGGATTGATCCAGCCATACGGTGATCTTTTCCATAGCAGTAGACAGCTTCTCAGCTGCTAGTTCAGCTGTTTTTGCATGTGTATAAACAAGTGTTGTCGGCATACATTTGAAATTCTATCCCATGGCACTGTTGTGGAAGATCATTAATATAAAAACTAAACAATAAGGGGCCTAACATCGATCCTTGAGGTACACCCATTGTGCACTTTATGTTGCTAGACAGTGCATCATTGACTTTAACACATTGTGTCCTATTCGATAAATATGAAGACATCCACGCCAGTGCTCTATTTGAAAAATTTAACTTTGAAAGTTTAAATATCATGATTAACTGTATCAAATGCTTTACACAGATCTAAGAATACAGCGCCAACTACTCCTCTTTTATCAAGCCTAGATTTGATTTGCTCGATTGGGTGTAAGGTAGCTGTTTCAGCAGAATAATGTTTTCTAAAGCCAAACTGCATGTGGTGTAAACCAAAATTGCTTGTATTGAGATAAGTTGCCAATTGCTCAATGACAGCTTTCTCGGCAACCTTTGAAAGTATTGGCAGTATGCTTATGGGTCTATAGTTACTGGCTTTGTGGCGGTCTCCAGATTAAAAAATGGGAGTAACAATGGCATGTTTCCACTCAGTAGGAAAAAGACTGTGTTTAATTGACAGGTTAATTAAATGAGTAATGGGGGAAGTTAAAGTTTCTTTGTGTTTTTTTAAAAAGGGTAATAAATGAAATGGTATCAGGTTTAAAAGCATCTTTGCATTTTGAGCTTCTTAGTGAGCTGATGACTTTATTCACTTGCATTTTATCAATCGTAACCTGATCAAAACCCTGACCTATAGCATCTATAGGGGTTAATATCCAGTTCCCTTTTTATAAACTTTTTCCCCAACTCATCGACAGACTCAAGAAAGAAACTGTTAAAAATAGCAGCTATGGAAATATTGTCTTCAATTAATTTCCCCTGAGCTTTGAGCTGAAAATCTTCTAAAAAATGTTGTTCCTGCCTTGTAAGATTATTCATATTTTTTCAAATTAATTTACTATTACCTTTTGCCTCGTTCATTACATGAGGATAAAAATGCGATTTGGCTGATCTCAGTTCTTGAATAACTTTATTCCTCAAGCCTTTATAGATCAACTGTCTGTGTCTCTTCTAGACTTAATAGCTTTCCTTAATGCTGAATCTCTATTCTTCATCAGTTTCCACAGGTTTCCGTTAAACCAGGGTAGATTACAGCAAATCTTTTCCTTACAGAATTAATCTTAAAAGTGAATGTGTTGCAAACATATTCTAAATTATCAGAGGATAACACATCGTCCCAGTTCAAACCAGTTATTTCATTGTCAAATGCAGCTTACTTGCCTTTAGATTTACACCGAAAAACATTTGTATGATTTGCTGTAGTATTTTTGTATCTATTTTTAATCAATTTCCTTGCAACCAGAGTTAAATTATGCTCGCATAAGCCAGTAATCAAGTAACTTTTAGGTATTCTTTCAGGTTTATTTGTGAATATAAGATCTAATTGTGTACTTGAGCGTTTTGCAATCCTTGTTGGGCTTTTTATTACCTGATCTAAATTATATTTGTCTGTAATTGTTTAAAAAATAATTCTCTTTACCTTATCCTCCCAGTTGAGGTCCCATTATGATAATTTCTTTGTTGTGATTGCTCTCTTTCAGAATATCGGTGAGTTGATCATTTGCTGAAGGGGGTCTATACACCCATGATAGTAAATGACATTTGCTGGGACAAGACACCAAATTGAGAACAATTAACAGCTTGTTAAAATTCCGGAATTGCAATTGTGGTTGGAATGAAAACCAGCACACACAGTGATCCCCCAGGACCGAGTTTGGTCCACTGCCGTAGACCATTTTTACACCAAGCGCTGTTTGCTGGAACATCAGAGAGACCAGTAAACGTATATTTCGTCCAGTATGTTTGCTAGAGAGATAAGTAAATAGATATTAGACCCCACACTGTATCACAGAGACCAGTACACAGATGTTCCATTCCATGCTGTGTGGTGAAGAGATAAGTTAACAGATATTAGACCCAGCGTTATGTGATCTGTAAATAGATAATACACACATTATAGCTCGTCAGAGGAACCTGAAAACTGGTGTTGCGACTGAATTTTAGCCAATTAACCGCAGTTGCATCAGGGGTTCTATGTCGGTGTGAACCGTACACTGGTATTGCACCTGGCAGAATATTTTAGGGAACCCAGTTACCTGGGATTACGTTGGACACAGCATATCAATGAGAGCACTAAACTGGTATTACGCCCAGCTTGACTGCCTCCAGCACCACCTAATTCCCACTCTTCTTCTCCTTAGAGGCACAGGGATATGGTCTGTGTCTTTTATTAAATGGGACCATAAATCCCAGCTCTAATACCGCCGGCATTGCGAGAGGGTCACTAGGAGTTCACGGGGAGCCGCCGTCTGGTTGGCCGCATTAATAACTCGACGAGGTAGCGCTCAGAGGAGCGGGTCGAGCCGATTTCATTCTAAAATTCCGGTGCGTTCGCGATATTGCGTGAACAAACCAGCCCCCCCCTCCTCAAAATTAGATTATTTCTGAAAGGAGCCTCTTAATTTTCACTGCCGAGGTGCTGGTAAACCACAGCGAACAATTCAGCCTGGTTTGCTGATGCTATTTTTTTTTCCCTCATCTTCATCCCGCTCAAACTCCACCTCTCTTTTCCTCTCTCTTGCTTTACATAAAATTTATCTTGTTGTCTTGTAAATATTATTCAGCGTTTATTCTCGCGATCCTTGTTAATGAATACAGAAATTCAGCGTAAATGAGTACCTTGGAATGATTAGTTTTAATGAGATTGAAGGCCTTCGTTAGCGGTTTTCTGATGCAAGATGCATCGCAGCATGCAGAGCGCCTTCCCTTCCCCTCCCTGGACGGAACTGGGCTTCCTGAACGCAGAGGAACCTTCCTTCTGTGGGCAGAATCATATGATGATTGATAGATTAGCCTGTGTAGATTATGTACTGGTTTGTTATGATGAATCATTGATTGATGATAATGAATGGTGATTGATTCATTGGCCTCTGTAGCGGGGATGGTAGGTTATTGATTGGTCTGTCAGGCAACTGTGGCAACTGTGGTCAGATTCTGCTGTCTGAATCTGCGGTAAGCTGTTATAATGTACGGCAAAACTACAGATGAGCCATGCACTGATGTTACCGGGCAATCGGAATTAGTGGTGTAACGGATCGTAGTTGATCCGTGATCCGTACGGATCGCCCCCCACGGTTCGGCACGCATGTGAACCGCGGATTAATTGCAAAATTTAACCATCATAGTGAATTACAGTTTTACTGCCGCTAGTACTTTTTAAAGTAATAATTCCCTAAATCTCGATGCAGAGTTGCAGTGAAAAGACAGATGCGTGCTGTGTTTTACTCTGAAGCGCATTGGACCTATCGCTAAGCCCCGCCCCTCTTCGCAGGGGGAGACAGTTTGAGAGCCAGCTCACCCACTGTAATGTAATTTTCACGGATTTAACACATTAAATACTCGTTCATTTTTGGAACCAGAGCTACGAAATCTCTTCCAAATCCGTCAACAAGGCCTGCCGTATGCACTGTAAAAATGTGTGCATGACTATTTTTTAAAAAACTGAGTTTTATGATTACAACTTAGCTCTGGTCCATAGCGTTAGAAGGAGCGTCTCCTTAACGCTATGTTACTTTCCAGTCTGTGCTTCGCCTCGTCAAACAATATGTAATGGAGCCCGGGGTATTTAATTTTGTTATTCATATGGATAAGGCAAGGCTAGTGATGTTAACACCACTGTTCTAATTATTAATTATAACGTTATATATATGGCTAACTAGCCTTGTTGGTACAATCGGAATAGTATGTAATCGAATGGTAAAAGTAATGCCAAATGCCAAATCGTTACATTTTTTTTTGCTTTCCTTTTAAGTTGCGTTTGCAGCTCATTCATTGTGACGTCGTATTCCAGCGCTATGGAAAATTTGTGTGCTGTCATCCTGTGGGGAAAAACAGTTATTCCTTTATTCCCGAGTGAAGACACCGTGGCGTGAGGTGCGTCATTGCCCAACATTAAAAGCGACTTTGTGTGTAGGCAGGCTAACATCTCCTGAAAGGTCAGGGTCTCTCTCGCTCCCTGACAGCATTACAGGTGACATTTTATTTTATCTGCGGCTTAAGAGCCGTCTGCCACACTGGGCTTCCGCATGGGATCTGCTGTCATTTCACCAGCTTGTCAAGTCTTCTGTGCTCTGGTGCTGTTGACTGTTTCATGCTAACTCCAGAAAGCGCCTTTGAGCTGACAGTGTTCATCTCTCTGTTAAGGGTACTGAATGAAATGTGGTGGAGCAGAGCACACACCCCATCCTATGGTGTAAAGTTCTTAACTATCACATACATACAACACGCACAGCGAGCCATTGTTGTGGCCAGTGTACATAGCTTTAGTTTTTTATGTTGTTCATTTATGGAAGCTGGGTATTCGCAGGAAAGTTTTGAGCTAAATTACTTTGCAGTTTCCACCTTGGAATGGCAACATCTGGGTTACTAGTCCAATTCCCTGCACACAGGAAGCAAGTAGTTGTGTTGCATGCAATGTTGTTCACCTACCAGCAGGGGGCGAGCAGTAGTCCTGTCAGGAAAGATCCACACAGGCAGTGAATTAAAATTCCTTTGGGAGAGAATGTTCAGCCCACACAGTAAGCAAGTAATAGTCCTTATGAAATGTTAAGCACAAATTCCTTCTGGAATGTTCAGCATACACAGGAAATGAGAAATAATGCCTTACGGAGTGTTCAGCATACACGCAGAAATTGATTTGTAATGCCTTATGGAATTTTCAGCACAAATGCAAGAATGGCGAAATAATGCTTTGTTGAACATTCCAGAAGGCATTAAGTAATAATGCCTTCTGGAATGTTCAGGATACATGCAGAAATGGAGAAATAATGCCTTCTGGAATTTTTAACACACACACAGGACAGAATAGCAAAGATATTACGAAAGACCAGTGGTTCCCAAATGGTTTACAGTTTTATACCCCCTGAGACCTCCAACCTCTGACTACCCCCTCCAGTCCCACAAGGACTGCTATTGATTTATTTATTTATTACATTTTTGTATCAAAAGACAGAATTAGGCATCACATTGGTTTGATTCTCGTGAATAAGAGGCTGTAGCTCTGCCTTTATTTATACGTTCAAATAGTTGCTGAGTGTGAGGGCTGTGCCTGGAATGAGGCACGTAACAACTTAAGTTCAGGTTTAATGGGCGACAGTGTCAGACTCGTATTGTTTTCCACACACAGTCTGTGTCTGCGTTTAGATTTTGTGTAACTAATTGCGGGGAAGCCACTCTCGCATAATTTTTTTTAGTTTTCAAAGCGCGTTCGGACAGAGCTTGGTGCTCCACGCGTGATGATATCCGGAAATCTGCCAATGGCTTCTGGCGAAATTCTACCCAGCATTACTATTGTTGATGCTGGTATCTTTGTCAGCCATATCTGTTAGAGAGTGGCTTTGACAATGAGGTTTTGGCTGCAATAGTTTGATGTTAATTTACAGACAATGAAAGCATAATTTATTTTGAGTAGGCCTGTCAACAACTGAGGTTTCTTTGGTGGACACAGACCTACCTTTTTTTAGCCATAGTCTATTTTCAACTAAATTATTGCTTTGATGCTTGCAAACTAGCATAGCTGTGTGTGGGCACAGGTGACACAATGCTGGAGACTTTTGTCACACAATAATGCTCAAAATAAGACTGACTGACAGATAGAAAATGAAACATGAATATTAAAAAAAATCTATAATTTCAGATTTATTCTTTTATTTGTTTGTTTTTCCCCCCCGTATCCTCGACGTCCCTCCACATACCCCTGGGGATACACGTACCCCACTTTGGGAAACGTGGCAAGAGACGAACAAAACAGTAATTCCTCCAGGAATCCCAGAAGTGTGCTGGTTTTCATTGTTAATCGGCATTCGGTTTATCGGTTAAAGCAGTGTCTCGCACAGTTAACTTGCCTCACCTGGTTTTTTGAGTTTGAATTGGTTGCTGATTTCAAAGTGAAAACAAAAACCAGGTTCTCCAGGACCAAGGAAGCAGACTCCTGATCTGAAGGATTGGCTTCCAAACAAACCTGTGTAGCTCAGGCAAGCACACATTCTTTTTGACAATTTGTGCTGCAGTCCCCACTGGCACTAGATACACTAAAGGAGATGCTCTTGTGGTTTGGGAAGGGTAAAAGCCTCCCTCACTGGATGACGACATGAGCAACTGTGCACCAGCCTGGATTCTCATTGACGCCGGGGCCCTGCTCCTCGTACGTGGTCAACTCAGTTAGCTTGCTATCTTCGCTGAGTAAAACCCGGAAACCCCCTGAATATGGAACATATTAACTGGTAAAAGCGTGTTTTCCGGGGTTTTACGCAGCGTAGTTAGCCAGTTAACTGAGTTAGCCGGCGACGAGGAACAGGACCCAGGCCACGTGGTGCGTCCGCAGACGGAGAACCAGAGTTTCAGTAGCACAAGCCACCCAAGGGCCCCATCAGCTGTCTGATTTTGAACTAGCGATGAGAACTTCGGCTGCAGTGCAAAGAAAATAAACAGGGACACAGGGGTGTTTAATCTGATATTTTGTTAGCTTGGCGGTGGTCCCGTGGTTTTATCTGGCTTAATGACCAGCATCCCGTAGCCTGGACTGGGTGGAGAATAACACGCCGAGCGCTATCGAGCATGTTGTTTTGCGCTGATGTGACAGCCGGCGCTGCGTTAGCCTGAGAGTTGTGGCGGTTGTGGTAATCGTAAATCTGTTCAATGTCCTTTTCGGCGCCTCGCAGGGCGAGTGTGACCGCTCGTCAGTGCGTCTCTAACTCCGTTAGAGTCTCTGAGAGGGCGTTAACGAGGCTGTGAGGGATTACAGCGCTCCCGGCAGCGTCGACATGACGCCAACATCAGGGCTTCTCACCCGGGAAGGCGACGCCTCCTCCGGCGCCCGAAATAACGCAAACGCATTACCATCCGCATGATTAGGATAAAAAATAAGCTTCTGTGTCCTTGCTCAGTCCCAGGCCGGCAGATGAGGGAAATGTATCGCGTCCGCTGACTTCTCCAGCGCGTTCTCCCTCATCTCTCATTCTGTTTTCTCCTCTCCTGCTCTCTCTCGGTCCTCTGTCATGCTCTCCTTCTCTCTTTCTGTCCCTTTTTCTAACACTCCATCTCTGCTCCCAACACTGTGCGCGTGTGTGTGCGTGTGTGCGCCTGTGCGCGTGCGTGTGTGTGTGTGTGTGCGTGCGCGTGCGTGTCTTTGTTCTCTCTGCACATCCACACTAGTAAAATTCTCAGACTGAGTACACTGTCGAGTATTTCCCAGCCAATGCGCTCTGAGTAGAGGTCTGATTGAGCTCCAGTGTTGAATTCCCATTTTAATAGGATGTGTGCCACTTTTTCACCACACCAGCTGCATCCCCCCCATCCCCACCCCTCGAGATATAAACACAGTCAGAGTTTACAGAGCATTGAACAGATGCCTGCCTGTTTGCCTGAAATATGGAGCGGGGAATTGTTGCATCTACAGTGCTACATTGAGAGATAATTCCAGTAAGCCCTCTGTGTCTCATTAAGGCCTGGGATTCTAACTGGAACACACAATAAGATGTTTATCCAATTTCCGGTGCACAGTTTAGCGCTAATTAGACCAGCTGACACGCAAACATTTTACACGGGGGACTGATTTAACACGGATCTAAACCCAGACAGCATCGCTACGTAGGCCCCATGCTTTTCACACAATTCTGATTCCATAGCAGAATAGTGCAAGCTATACGTAGCCGCGACATCTTCGCGAACGGGCAAACTACATCCAAGCGACGTAGCGACTCCGGCGGCCCTACGCGGCTGTGCTCAGTGTGCCTTCTGGGAAGGTTTTTTTGATATCATATTGTTCCTCATCCTTTTAACTCGCTCTCTCTGCTCTTTTAACTGCTCTTCCCTCTTTCACTCCTGGACCCCCCCCCCCTCCCCTCTCTCTCCTTGTACCCCCACACTTCTCTTCTGACTGGCCCTCTTCTGTCTCTCTGCCCCCCCCCCCCCCTCCTCTTTTTCCAATCCCCTTGTTTCCTTGTCTATCTCAGAAAGTCTTTCTGAGTGGCAGTCTGCTCTCTTGGTTGTGTTCTCTGCGTTGAGTCGATCTATTGGCTTTCATCCACCCTGCAACACACTGAGCTTTCAGTGTCATTCAGACTTCACCACCGTACAACATGTTTGCACATTAATGTCTGTGGTATTTTTCCCCCCCCCCCCCCCCCCCCTTCTCCGCTCCCTAACTCTGGCCACATTTCCCCCACTACACAATTACAAATGGACACGGTTAACCTTTTACGTTGTTAAAGATGAACCTGTCAATCAATAATTTAAAAAATATAAGTTCCATTTTGCTGTAAATATATAGCTGCGATTACCAACTTGCAAGGCTCGTCAAAAACAGTACTGTAGTGTATATATAGCATAGTGTAGTCTGTGTATATGAATATAATAGGGCTGTAGTGATTAACATATTCATTGGTTTGATTAAGGAATTACTGGCCTACTTGCCTGCTAATTTTAATTAAAATTTGAATAGTCTTTTTAATGTTAGATTTTTATATTTAAAAGCGTGATAACGTAACAATATCCATCATGTGACATTTGATTACTCGAAGCCTATCGTCTATTACAGACATATAAGAAAAACATATTCCTATCCAATTTTTTTTAAAAGGCAAAAAAAATTAAAAGAATACTTATCACCTCTGCTGCCCATAGGTTAAATCTGAATCGACCTCTTAGTTCATTCAAAATGTTGGCCCATTTTACCTTTTAAAGAAACTAGTGTTACAAAAATAAACCTGTTCTCTTTGAAGCTGTTCTGCCCTTCAGAAACCCGATCCCGTTCAAAAGTAGTTTGCATTGGGGCCAATGGAAATGTACCTTCTGTTTTTACCCTATTGATAGATCTATTAGGTGGCATTCTATGGTATAAGATTCTATTTAAGAACTGAGTATGGGGTGAGACTTGTGGCGCAATCCGTAGGGAAGCCGATTCTCATGCCCCCCCCATGCAGGTGATGGTTCGATCCCCTGCATGATGGCACTTCTCTATCCGTTACCCTCACTGCTCTCTACCCGTCAGAATAAAGAAAAACATATAAACGGAGGGTGGACTGTCCCACTCTCCTTTAAAAAGAAACTGAATGCGTGACATGTTCTGTTCAACCAGATCTGTAATAGTTTAGCTGTTACATTTGTAGTATGAAGCTCTGTTTTTGACTAGATTGTAGACTTTATTGAAATATAACATTTATTTTTGTTCTAAAGGTACAGTGTGTTGAGACCTATGTGAAATGCACTTTAAATAAATGAAAGATGAGTTTAGTTCTATCTCAACTCAATTGGTCGATAAATTGAGTTGAGTTATATAGACAGCACCAGTTTTTCTGAAGTGATTCTACATCTCGTATTCATCCTCATCCACCTGAATGAGTGCTTCATGAGGTTATAATTTTACAATGTTATTTTAGCATCTGCAAAATAGAATTTCTTTGTGGAGGACTGGAATGCGTCCATGTTGGTAGATTCTGCCTTCGAGCACTGATAGGCTCAGCTTTTCGACCTATTTTCCGCATAACGGGCCTCATTCATGAAGCGTTCCTAAATATACACGTACATTTATGTCCGAAGGGAGTTGATACGAAAAATTTACGCGGGATTCATCAAACCGTGTGGAAAAGGTAGATTTTTTCGTATTCGCTTATGATGCGCGTCCACGTTATTTTGTGATTAGCATAAATCCACGCTCATGAATTGCCTTATATGGAGACTGTCACTTCCATTTAAAGGTCCATATCTTGTCAGAATGGCCTATAAAAAGCAAAGAAAATAATTATTCTGACACTGAAATCAAAGTTTTATTATTAGCAAAAAAATTGTTTCCTGTCAGTACCGGCGTCATGAACTGGTAAAGTAAAGGCCTAGCAGGAGATAACATGTACCATCCGAGTGCATTGCTTTATCGCAGCCTGGAAATAAATTAAACGTTATTAATTTTGTAATTCTGTTGGGGTTCTGTGCAGGTGACTTGTGGTTTGAAATCGGGTAATCACATGGGCTACCTTATTTTAGAATCTCTCTGGCGTGTTCTAATTGTGGTCACATTGATGTGTCCCACACTGCTCAGGCATTACCGGGATATAGCCTGCTGGCTACATTCTAACCGGTTAAAAAACTTTCACTTTTAAATAAAGCTTATCCGGTTTTCCCCCTGAACGCGAGATGGCGTTTCACCGACTTTTCAACAAAAACGTACACTGGGGTGTGCAGTCTATGGCACTGATAACATTGGACAGGTTGCCAATTTCATAAAAACCCTGCTTTACCTCCACCTGTCTTTGCATCTTGTAGAGGAATTGGATGTAGGCTGGCATTAGCTGGATTAAGCTGTTGACCACAATTGCAACCCTGGCTATAGACATGTAAGCCACTTTAAAGCACATTTCGTGCACTGGTTAAATGTGTGTTATAGCATAGCCTATGTAAGGTCATGTAGAATTTCTATTTTTAGCAATTTAGAAAAAATAGTAGGCTACTGGGAGCGTTCATTAGACTATGTTATGGGTCTAATTAAACAGCTTCATTACCTACAATTGATTAATAGGCGTAATCTCGTAATTTTTGTTTGCTTTTTACAATCATAATTTATTACGTTTGCAATGTGTATTTCAAAGGCTACATTTAGTCTTGTGAATTTAACAGAAAATAAAAATAAATTGATATTCTAATTATCACTCAGAAGCTACATTTACCGGCATTCTGAATTTACGAACGAGGTATGTGTGCAATGTGTTAAATTTTGTTCGGGGGTACTCACAAATCTCAGATACGAAAATGTTGATGAATACCAATATACGGGAAAAAATGCAAATACGAACAATTTACGTACAAATTCGTTCTGCTCACGTTTCATGAATGAGGCCCAATGTTTTTCCTCTGGGATTGGCCTGTAATCCACTGTACGGGCAGAGATCATGTGACCCATATTTAAGGAACATTTGAGTGACAGGCTCTATTTGGATTAATTCAGTCAAGAAACAAATTGCATCAAGCAACACCCTGCATTAGTGTTAGATTTTATTGGAGCATACTGATACTGGAGCATGGGGGGGGGCTTAGGTTATTACCAAAAGGTTATAGAGTTTCAAATTGTGGCTTCAACACTGCTGCTGCACCCTTGAACAAGGTTCTTGGACTGTTTACGTTCAGCTTCAGGCAGCACCATGAAGTAGAATGCGTTCCCTTTCTCCTGCAACCTGTGTTGCTATCAATAAATGGCTGGCAGGTGTTTATTCTTACTATCAAGTGTTTGTTCACGTCGTTTAAAACCAGATTAAGTTTCCTTTTAGGTAATGGGAATTTCTGAAGGTCACAGCCGTTTTCAGTTCAATGTCGTTGGCGGCCCATTTTTCAGTGAGCAGTCAGTCCCCTTTCTTTAGCACTCGGCTTGTTGCTCATTTTCTTTCTTTAAAAATAGAGCAATGCACTTAAACATAGGGGAAGAGAAGAGGGGCAGTGGGAAGCAAGAAAGGGATGAGTAGGAGGTGAGAGCGAGAGAGAGAGGGAGAGGGTGAGAGCGAGAGAGAGAGGGAGAGAGAGGGAGAGAGAGGAGGAGGTAATACAAAAAAGCCCCGTCCTTGGAGCTGTTCTCTCTTCTGGCTGTGGGCCAACACAAAGAACTGGGTATGTACTCAGTAAACAGCTGAGATATAAGACCCTGGGTCAGTATTTAGCTCTTCTTTATTACCCACAATGGTTTGTGTGTCTGGTCCAATCCAAATGTACTTTTTTATATATATTTGGCATGACTATAGGCCTCTTGGCTCTCCTCATTCAAAGGAGCATTAATGTGCTGCTATTACGGCGCCTGTCACAGCAGTTAAACACCTATAGGAGGCTCTGGCAGGCGGGAACTATTTGATTGACGGTCATTGATCAGCGTCGCTCGCCAACGACCCCTCAGTGCAGAGCCTGCGAGTACCCCGATCCCTTTTCCAATTAATAACATTACCAGAACGCTCCACAAACCTTCACTGCAGGACAGAGCAAGGACCTGCTTCTAGCGCACGTCGGGAATGAGGACAGTTGACTGACAGTTCAGAACAGCCAGGAGGTTACAGTGCTGAAAATGTAGGGAGAAGGCCTGAGCACCATGCATTATTAAATATCATCTTGCACTTCTAGGACATTTTCAGGTTGTGTAACGCTGAGCCCTACACGCACTCCAGCAGTCCACTGAAGATCTCAAGATCGGAGCGTCAGTTTGAACTACAATAGCGTTAAAGTTACTCTGATTTAACTCCTTTCTAACCGGTGAAAAATAAGCATCTGTTGCGCGAGTTGCAGATCTGAGTGGTGTGGCGTTGTACTTGTGAAACTGTCGGAGTATGTGTCATTTTTTTGTTTCTATGAAAATAACCACATTAGCACAAAATTCAATAATGTACAGATAGGGGGTTCACTCTGTGTGCAGATAGTGGGTTCACTGCTCTGAGTGAGAGTTAACTCTGTGTGCAGATAGGGGTTCACTGTGTGCAGATAGGGGGTTCACTGCTCTGAGTGAGAGTTAACTGTGCAGATAGGGGTTCACTGTGTGTAGATAGGGGGTTCACTGCTCTGAGTGAGAGTTCACTTTGTGTGCAGATAGGGGGCTCACTGCTCTGAGTGAGAGTTCACTTTGTGTGCAGATAGGGGGCTCACTGCTCTGAGTGAGAGTTCACTTTGTGTGCAGATAGGGGGCTCACTGCTCTGATTGAGAGTTCACTCTGTGTGCAGATAGGGGGCTCACTGCTCTGAGTGAGAGTTCACTCTGTGCAGATAGGGGGCTCACTGTGTGCAGATAGGGGTTCACTGTGTGCAGATAGGGGGTTCACTGCTCTGAGTGAGAGTTAACTCTGTGTGCAGATAGGGGGTTCACTGCTCTGAGTGAGAGTTCACTTTGTGTGCAGATAGGGGGCTCACTGCTCTGAGTGAGAGTTCACTTTGTGTGCAGATAGGGGGCTCACTGCTCTGAGTGAGAGTTCACTCTGTGTGCAGATAGGGGGCTCACTGCTCTGAGTGAGAGTTCACTCTGTGTGCAGATAGGGGGCTCACTGCTCTGAGTGAGAGTTCACTTTGTGTGCAGATAGGGGTTCACTGTGTGCAGATAGGGGTTCACTGCTCTGAGTGAGAGTTCACTTTGTGTGCAGATAGGGGTTCACTGCTCTGAGTGAGAGTTCACTTTGTGTGCAGATAGGGGTTCACTCTGTGTGCAGATAGGGGGCTCACTGCTCTGAGTGAGAGTTCACTCTGTGTGCAGATAGGGGGCTCACTGCTCTGAGTGAGAGTTCACTCTGTGTGCAGATAGGGGGCTCACTGCTCTGAGTGTGAGTTCACTTTTTGTGCAGATAGGGGGCTCACTGCTCTGAGTGAGAGTTCACTGTGTGCAGATAGGGGGCTCACTGCTCTGAGTGAGAGTTCACTGTGTGCAGATAGGGGGCTCACTGCTCTGAGTGAGAGTTCACTGTGTGCAGATAGGGGGCTCAATGCTCTGAGTGAGAGTTCACTGTGTGCAGATAGGGGGCTCACTGCTCTGAGTGAGAGTTCACTTTCTGTGCAGATAGGGGGCTCACTGCTCTGAGTGAGAGTTCACTGTGTGCAGATAGGGGTTCACTGCTCTGAGTGAGAGTTCACTGTGTGCAGATAGGGGTTCAATGCTCTGAGTGAGAGTTCACTGTGTGCAGATAGGGGGCTCAATGCTCTGAGTGAGAGTTCACTGTGTGCAGATAGGGGGCTCACTGCTCTGAGTGAGAGTTCACTGTGTGCAGATAGGGGGCTCACTGCTCTGAGTGTGAGTTCACTTTTTGTGCAGATAGGGGGCTCACTGCTCTGAGTGAGAGTTCACTGTGTGCAGATAGGGGGCTCACTGCTCTGAGTGAGAGTTCACTGTGTGCAGATAGGGGGCTCAATGCTCTGAGTGAGAGTTCACTGTGTGCAGATAGGGGGCTCAATGCTCTGAGTGAGAGTTCACTGTGTGCAGATAGGGGGCTCACTGCTCTGGGGTAACAGCTGCACTGCTGAACAGAATGTAATAGCTTGCTGGTTGAATGCAAATGAGACACTTTTATCTGCGTGAACAGATTTATGATTAATGAAGCACTTGGACACCAGGGAGGCTAGAGCTGCAGTTTCTGCACATCATATGGGGAAGATGGAGCAATGGCCTCATTTCTGTCTGAACTGAGGGGCTAGCATCTGTACCAGGATGCTGACTAATCCTCCTTCCAGTGTTTCTGCCCCTTTGAGAATGTTCAAGTGAGAAACCAGCTTCCAGTGTTGGGGTTCTGCAGACACACCTCACACCAGCAACATTCAATTCACAGAAATACCTCACCCCACCAGCATTGAGCTCACAGAAATACCTCACACCTGTAACATTCAAATAACAGAAATACTTCACACCTGAAACAATCAACTCACAGAAATACCTCACACCTGCAGCAGTCGACTCACAGAAATACCTCACACCTGCAGCAGTCGACTCACAGAAATACCTCACACCTGCAGTATTCCGCATACAGAAATACCTCACACCTGAAACATTCAACTCACAAATTTGTCACAACTCACAAGCACGTGCAGCTGTACTCTCACAAAAACACATCACACCTGCACCATTACTCTCACAGAAAGCCCTCACACCTGCAGGAGTCTGCTTACAGAGACCATGCACTACTGTAGGAATCTATCACTGAGGGGGAAAAAAAGCAGGCGAAACTTCCCAGCTGCATGTAATGAGCTTTACCTTACATTGCATTGTTAGTTTAGCGGGTGACCTTATCCAAGGTCACTTAGAGCTTTAGAAGACACCGGTACAGAATGCAGATAAGCAAATACAGATACAACCAGCTGCATAATACAGAGCCACAAGGGACTGCCTACATGCCCTTACATTTTACATGCTGTTAATTTGTGTAGCTGGATATTTGCTGAAGCAGTTGGGTTTAAATGCATTGCTCGTGGGCTAGCAAAGTCCCACAGAAGCTTCAAACCGGTTAGCTTCTGGGTGTAAGTTTCCTACCCGCCACAGAGAAATGTTGTGTTAGGGAGCCACGCCAACATCTTTTGAGAGGGCATTTGAAGTTCATGTGATGCACTTTGAAATCCCTACACAGGAGGAGGTGCTGTAATTCCCCAAACATGCCCCATCAGGTTTTGAGATTGACTCATCCATTCATTATTCTGATGCATACAGTTTGTTAAAAGCAGCAGTTTGTTTCATGAAATGGAACAAGAGACTCAACAGAATATTAATATGTCCTCTACTGTGCCCTTCCCCAAAACACCGCTTATTGGAACAGTACTTCAGCACTTACTGAGATTCAGCATGAGGGATCTAGAGCAGTGGTCCCCAACCCTGGTCCTGGAGATCTACAGTCCTGTAGGTTTTCAATCCTAACAAAGCACACCTCATTCAACAGCTAGAGATCTCGTTGAGCTGCTAATTAGTAGAATCAGGTGTGTCAAATTAGGGTTGAAATGAAAACCTCCAGGGGTGCGTTTCCCAAAAGCATCGTAAGGCTAAGACGTCGTAAAAACCGTTCGTACGAAGCTTCTTTAACTTTGGGTGCGTTTCCCAAAAGCACATCTTAACTTCAGCTCGTAGATTAACGATTGCTCCAGACCAGTCGTAGATGGTTACGTGCGTTTTAGAAGCCCATAAATCACATACTTTATTTGATTTTTCATGTTAGTGTTAATTTCATTTTACGGTTATCATAACCACTGATTGTTTTTTATAGTGATGTTAGATGCAACAATATTTACGTTTATTTATTTTTAATTTACTTATTTTTATATATTTGGAAATTACCCAAAAATGCCATTCCTTAAATATCCTTATCAATAAATAAGTTTGAGACAAGTAAAATCAGTGGGAAAAAGATTTTATTTCAAAAGAAACTTTGACGTGCCTAACTGGCCATGTATTGGGCATCACAGTGGGGTTTGCATCTCCCAATCAATCGCCCCTCCTCCTCCCGTATCAGCAGCACCACTGACAAGAAGTACAGAGATGTAAAATCCAGGGATCTGAAAGGAAAAGTCCTGCTATGTGTTTCTTCCACCCATGAACTCAGCCAGCTGATTTCACTAATTAGTTCTACCTCCTGGCTGAAGAATTGTGCAAATTAGGAAATCCAGGTGATTGGAACTAAATACTGGGGAGGACTTTATACTTTCTCAACCCAGATTTTACACCTCAGTAGCACTTAAGAGGTGACTGCGCGTTCACGCTTTAAGACCTGTTTTGGGAAGCGCGTGTTACAAATTAAAGAGCCATCGTAGAATCGCACTTAACCCTAAGATTGATCGTTATCAGGAAACGCACCCCAGGATGGTAAATCTCTAGGAAACGCGGTTGATGGGACCACTATTCTAGTGTATCGACACATTCTGCTGGAAGATCTTGGAGGAGATCAAACTCTTTCTGCAAGTGTCAGTTTTTAATGTGGAATCACAAAAGAACATACAGAACATAAACCGTGCAGCCGAGAGCTTTCTTTTCATTGTCCTGTCACTGTGAGTAATATTATAAATAAAAATGGCAACTAAATCAGCCAATTTTGCCTTGGGAGGAGGTTATTGCCCTTCATAAAGAAGTGGCGTAATCCCTTCATCTTCAGTTTTCATCATTTCCAGTCAATTTGAAGGAAACTGCTCAGAGAGACTTCTTCACTCCTGCAGGGAACTCGTAAAAAAGTGTTCACACATGCACACACTAAAAAAAACTGAAATTGGCACGCTCAAGACTCACACTTTATTAACAGCCGGCATGTAGGGGCGTAGTTGGCAGGGATGTGTCGGAGGTTGTCTATGCAATTGGAGCAAAAGTGCAAAAGCAGTCTATTGTTCCATCCGAACCTGCATTTGGCCAGGTGATAGAGCCTTTGAAAATCACTTGTTTCTTTTATAGAACTTGACATGAAGTGTGAAGTGTTTCAATTGCCGTGTCTTGGTTAAAGGTTTCCCTCCAAAACCCCAGGGCATTGTGCAGTTTACACGCATAGATGCAAAGTGCTTATATCGGCTTCTCGGTGCAAATGGACTGCTGACTCAGTCAGAATTACAGGGGTGAAATTAGAGTTGTTGGAGTAAGGATTTGAGAACCACAAAATAGTCATATACTGTCAATAACCCACTGAATTAAAGATATTTTTCTATTGAGCACAGTGTCAGTTGATTGGTTTAGGTAAATATGGATCACTCAAGTAATAAGTTACAGGTCATCAGCCAAAAAATTTAAGCAGCACCTGCTTATTAACTGTAGAAATGCATTCATTGAAGAAAGGTCTGCTTTTTGGTGCAAATATATTGGCTTTTTTGTGATAATTGTAATTTCGGAGTTTAAAATACCGTGTGACTTCAAATCACACATTTGATAACTTTGCCTATTATCCAGCCCTTGAAGCCTCATTCACTAGCTAAAATGCTGAATCTAACCTGTGACCCAAAATGTCATCCTAATTAGAAAAGGGCCCATTTAAATTGGCCCAGCTGCTTCCACACTGCAGGTTTCCCTATACGACACAGGTAGATATAACCTAGGGCATTATAGGAAGGAGTGGATATGGATTCATATGGATGAGTGAATGTCATTCAGGTCATTGGTGCCTTTGATAAGTCGCCAGCAGAGGGCACAGCTCTGGTTCTGCAGAGGCTGGTACTATTCCGCCATCTTAGGAAATCTTAGGTTTGTCACCAATTCTCAAGTCATCGATTCCAGAGAGCTCATTGACCATGCCGGAGATTGGCTGAGACATTTCATCCATCACCATGGTGATGCTGAGCTACATCACCCGCAACGGGTGGGAAGTTAATTAATCTGTACAGATTTTTTAAATTGGAGTGGGATCAGTCGGAGGTCTGGAGAAAGAACCTGCTGAGACACTGAATCACTGGGGCTGAGGAGATGAGGATCAGGGGCCGTGCCCCACAGACATTTCATTTCTGTATTACTGTATCTCAACACAAAAATGTTTTCAATGTTACAAAAATGGCAAGTTACTCACGCATAGCCTACAAAGCACTGTAAGTCCTTATTTCTAACTTGCAAAAACTAGGCCTGCCTGTAAAAGTATTTATCAAAATATAGCCAAGTTACAATTAACAATCTTGCCTATCATAGCTCACACTAATTGAACTAGCTCTATTTCAAAGCAATGCTATCCAATCTTTCCTAAATTATTTAATGCAACTTGGCCTTGTGTTTTTTCATCTTACCATCTCAAGAGAATGTGTCAAATAACAGAAATTGCCTCATGGAAGAACATAATTTCAATGAATGTTTTAAACGGTTGATGAATAATTACACTTAAGAAAGGATATGTTTATACTTTGTTGTCAAGTTGACTTTTGAAAATGTACAGGGTTTAAAATATTCGCTGCTGCTACAAATTTCTGTACAAATCCCAAACAGAAATTTATACCAAGAAACATAATTTACAATAGAGAAAGGGCATGAATAAATAAATGCAGATAATAAAGATAAATATTTTGACCTAGAAAATGGCCTACATATTGCATTTTTACAAACCTATCCAGACATGTTTGCCCCATTAATGTAGCCTACTGTATGTTTGTCGGTCAGATGACGCCAAATAAGTAGTAGTACTAATTTTCTGAACATACAAAATAATAGCAAATGTTATTTGAGGACATCATTTTGTGAACACAAGAATGTCTAGGACCAACAAAAAATATTGGACAGTTTAAAATAATGTAGAATAAAGTAATCATTTAAAATATTTGGTCGCATATCCTTTGCATGCCATGACTTCCTGATGTCTGTGACCCAACAATGTCAAAAGACTCTTAATATCTTATTTTTTGGTCTACTACAGATACTATAATATAACCTCTCATTTGATGAATGGATCTGGGGGGGGGGGGGGGGGGGGGGGATTTAGCTGTAAATTGCACTGGAACAGTATGGAACACATAGTTGACTAAATGGCTGTAAGTCATCAAGGGTCTGAGGTATCAAACAAGCCTCAAACCATCACTCTGCTGCCAGATATGCAGTAGATATGGATGGATCACTTTACGGATTGGTTCTCTTGACAAATTTTCCTATTGAACTCTATGGAAAAATAAGTCGGGAGAAGAAACCCTTCAAGTTATCCACTGTACAGTTTTTTTCCGGGAGCCTACTGTCCTTCCTATGTGCAGTGCAGGTTTAGTGTACTTTTTTCACATACTGTTACCTGCAGTAAATCGTTTGGTTGTATTGGTATCGGACATGCAGGTGTAGTTTAGTGTTCTGTACTGGGCGGCAGTGTGGTATAATGGTTAAGGAACTGGGTTTGTAACCGAAAGGTTGCCGGTTCGATTCCCGGGTCGGACACTGCCGTTGTACCCTTGGGCAAGGTACTTCACCTGCATTGCTTTTCAGTATATATCCAGCTATATCAATGGGATACTATGTATAAAAAAAAAAAAAAAAAAAAAGTGTGTAAAGTGGATAAGAGCGTCTGCTAAATGCCTATAATGTAATGTAATGTAATGTAATGTACTGCAATGGATGTATAATAAGGCATTTTGACTCGTTTCGTAGTAGCTTCCTGACCAGTTGACTGACGTTCAAATTTCTCTGGCAAAGCTAGCAGATGCTTGCTTGTGGACAACACACATGCATAGACCACAGCGTGCACATCCGGGTACTTGGCGGTTCACGTCCCTTTCTGGGGGAAATGCGTCCATTCAACTCAATGGGAGGTGGAACAAAGAAATCCCTGTATAAATACAATTTATTAATATAATTAATTTAAACCAGAGACAGGCACGCCATATAGGACTTTTGGAGCAATCAGATGTTTTTTGAAAATGAGCATGAACATGTTGTTAACCAATGGGGAGAATTCTTCTTTGAGGATATGGTCATTTTTGGTGACAAATTTAGCAGGAAAAAAACGGCAAAATAACCAGAGTTTGGGGCTTTGTTGTGTGGATGTGTGGCGTTGTACATGAATTCTGTGAGGTGAGAATGTACAGAAGTTAATGTTTTTAAGGGCTGACTGTCTCTGGTCATTGTGGTTATTTCTGTAGGAAACCCTGAAAAGCGCCAAACTCTCGATGCTGTATAGTTACGTGGTGTGCCCCACCAAGCCGTAACTTGGCGGATGGCATACCTGCCATCCCAATTTATTCTGCTCCAGTGTCTTAATGCACTGTGCTGTTTGTCCTGCCATTTTCCAGAACTTCAACTTAATCACCTGATAAGCAGTCAGAATCATTTTCCACACTGGCTCAAATTGGTCTTATTAACTGTGACAACCTAATTATACGTGCTGCTAAACACATTAAAGAATGATTGTTTTTAAAACAATGTTGTGGTGCATATTTTTTCAGTGGTGGGATCTGGAGACCGGGGAGGCCCTGCAGACGTTCTACACCACAGGAACCAATCTGAAGGGGCTCCACGTGTCACCTGACTTCAAGACCTTCGTCACCATCGACAACATCGGAATCCTCTACGTCCTGAGGAAGGTTGAGTGAGGGGGCCCCTGAAATCCAAGTACTCTATACACTGTGAATATGATTCCTGATCATTTGTAAGGTGGACAATATTGCATTGCTTAATGTTTTACAGTAAGGCCTGCATTGGGCTCAATGTTGATGTCTGCATGCATGGGGGAAATCTATGCGTTTTTATAAATATATGCTGGTATTTTTAATTTCATATATTTGTGCTGACCGTGTGCAATAGTGGCCTTATTAGCAAGCTATTTGCTGATTTGTGAAAATCTAATGAGTTTTCAAAAGAACCGATTTTCAGGTGGTACTAAATGAGGCTTCACATATGCATTTGGGTATTTTATATTTATGGGAAAAGCAGGGCCTTTAGTTACTTTATATCTTTTTGCATTACTTTATTAATCTACAGATTAATCTTCCCTTTTCTATGTTGTCATGCTAATGAGTTGTTCCATAACTCTAACCTGCACTAAGAATCGAGTTTCAATAAAAAGTCATGTGATGCAATAAAAAAAGATTAATTAATTTTATTGCACTACCAAAATGTTTTACAAAACTACCACATTTTTAAAACCTTTTATACAAAACCACTAAGATTTTAAACCGAGCATACTTTTTAAAATAAGTATGCAGACCACTTTCATATTAGCCCTTAGGAGAAACATTTGGTTTGTGAAATTAACTGCACTAACACAGCTGCGTTGGTGCCATTATTCAACATCTTTATAAAGATTTTGTAGAATTGCTCCAAAGTTCCAGTTTTGGGTATTAAACATACGTGTTTGTATGTTAAGCCTTAATCCCAGAGAGGATTAAGAGGATGCTCTGATTGGCTCCCCTGCAACATACCAAAAACCTTCAGTGTCAGCAGGGTTTGCGACATGGTCCAGTGCCTGCGTTAGGGATGTGTTATTTTAATGTAAGGAGCAGCGGTGGTAGACTGGTTTTTATTAATGATATCAACGCGACTGGTGACATTGATGTCAGTGAACAGCTGGACCTTGACTGAGTTTTCCACTCAAGCGCAGACAATCTAGCCTCACGGAGGACATGGATGATGACAGCTTGGTCATTGGCAGTGGGTCTGAGCGTATTCCTTTTACGGCACTGGTCCATTGAGAGATTCTGTGTCTTGTGAAAAATGTGACCACTAAACTTTTCTTTTTCTTTTTTCTCAGGAAAAATATCAAATGGTGCACCCTTGATTTATGTGAATTTTGTATTTAAAATAAAGCACTTCATTACTCAATCTTTTCAGAAGTCAATAGGGTCATGTTCTGTCATAATAAATGGTGTAACACAAATTGGAACTTAAGCAAAAGCTTATTTGGTGTTATGAATAACGATAAAGTCTGGTCTTGTCCTGGTGTGGATCTGATGTAATGCCAAACTAAAATAAAATAAAAATGGAAAAACAGCTGCACGTTGCTATAGTTGTCATCCTTTCGACTCCGGTGCATGACAAACATTTGTCATCGTCAAGTGAAGTGCCCTAATGCTTTCACCCCACGTGGAACCATTTAAGCTAATTGCTTAATTAATGATTGGCTGATTTGAACCAATCAAACTGCCTCACCGTCCACGCTCTGCTGCTTATCTGTAATGATACATTAATCTCAGACAGGCACACCTGCATCTCCGCTTCACAGAGTATTTGTGTTGCTCACCGTTGCCGGTTATAGTGGAACGCAGAGAGGGTGTTGATGACCTGCCATTATCCCTGCTTTTGTTTTGTAAAACAAACCTTACTGTACGTGAGGACGAAACCAGCACTGAAAGGGATGTAGATTTCCTTTGGCGCTGGACCGTTGAACTGTGACTCCGAGCGTCTCTCTGCGTTCGAACCGTGACTGAGGAAGGAGTGCCGTTTGACCTTTCCCGGCTTCGCTGGTGATGTCGTTTTACGGTGGCTTTTACAATGCACTGCACAACGCAAAAGGCCATGTGAAGATTGGGAAGAAAATGTTTGGGCCTGCAGTGGTATATTAAAGGCCCTGTGCCATCACTTGTACGTACAATTTTACCACCGTACAAACGGAGAAGGTTCCAGACCCAGAGTGAAGGTGGGGCTCCGGGATGGAGACTTCTATAAATAATATATAAATATAAACTCGTATAAAGAACCGTTTTCCCATTTCGCAAACAGGACTATGTGCTAGTTTTAATAATCCTGCTGCAATCATTAGATCATTTTTAATGGACCCAACAGGATCAGTACAAAATATAGATGTACACATTTCTTATTCTTATTTTTATTTAACGGTTTATTTAACGTATGTACCTTTGCGGGTGTGCGTCCGCTAGTCTGCGTTTGTCTGTTATATCGTAAAAGTAAATGCCGGCTCTTAACCAGCCACGTAGATACACGCGTCAGATAATTTAGCCTTTATTTTTTTTTTTTTTTACGCGTCAGATAATTAGGTTTTCGCGGGCCACATATTAAATGACAGATTATGGCGGGCCACATCTGGCATAATTACGCGTGCTGAGTTTGAAACCACATAGACTAATAAACCTTTTTTGTTCATTATCCCTCTAGCTGTCCGTTTCTTTGGAAGTAATTGTGCATTTCAGGTTGTTTTCACTGATAAGTTCTTCTGAGGTAAGTGTCATGTGACACACTGGGCAATCAGGGAGAAGCAGAATGCTGGGGCATGTGACCAATTATTATTTGGAACATAAACATGTGATCTCTGGCTATGCTCCGATTAGCGCCACCACTTGGTGGTGGAGGGAGAGAGTCTTGACATTACCATAGTGTTTCACTATTTGTACAACAAAAGCATGCCTTAGTGCAGCTATACTCAAATGCTATACTTAAAGAACGAACACAGCGCACTTCTGGGATTCACGTGCAGCCCTCAAACGTGCAGTACCTCCACGTAACCAGCAGGTAATTAATTTACCGTAGCGATACAATCATAACCATGTTAAAGTGGGATTTCTTTTTAAAAACTACTTATTCATGGTTTTCTGTGTAAGGCGCTATTAAGACACAATTTGATCTAAGACCATTTTATAAATGAGGCCCACGGTCTGTAATGCTTTGTGGTCCTTCAGCTTTAAGTTAGAAAGTCTGAATGTGTGCCATAGCAAAATCAGGCCTTCTCCTGTGCTGTGTATATTTAGACAGGTATCCTAGGTACAGCATTTTTTGGCTTTGAAAAGGGTTCACTTGATGTTCACATTAGGGGCACAAGTTTCTCAATTAATCATTGTCAGAAGCGGTGGTAATTAAAACTACCTGAGCGCCTGGGTGCAGAGGAACTCGGCTCAGCTCAGTCTGCTGCAGTGTGAGTGTTGGGGGGACGTCCGCGTGGACGTCTTCACAGACGAGTGATTGTTCCGTTTCCCCAGTGTACGCTTCCCTTTCAAGGCTCCGCGTGACATCTCTCCAGCCTCAGACACCGCAATGAACTGGGCTGAGTTAATTAGTCCAGCGCAGTTTAAAGCAGCCGGTGCACTTTGTGACTGGAACAGCCGCCTCTCTCCTCCCTGGCCTCGCCGGCGGCTCAACGTTTTGGTTCCTTTTTTCGACCCATAAATCTTTCAGAACTTTCACTTTTAGGGAGCTAACAATAGCCCATGCGTTCTGTCACAGGCCGAGTAGACGTTATTGTGGAGAAAGAACACAAATCTAATGCGTGTCCATTTTCTCCACACAAACCATAAAGGAACAAATCCAGTCGGCTAAGATGTATATATATTGCTTGTGTCTTTATATATTGTAAATCATATAGATTTACCTGTCCTCTAGGACACCTTGATAGCTCAGAAAATGCAGCAAACCTTTTGGCTGTTGCTATGTTATGAATGTGTGCCATAATTTAGCTGATCTAAACCCAGTGAAGGTCAATAGTACAGTAGGAATAATTCCAATGTGACAGAAAGAAAGAGGGGCTGTTGGCACTTGGCATACAGCCAAAGTACTGGTCTATCAAATGCTACTTCCTGCTTATTTGAATGTAAATTGTCTGATGTGAAGGTGATATATGGTTTGTTTGTTCAGGTCTGAAGCATGAATATTCAGATTAGATATAGAAGTTATCAACAGAGTGGGAGTGGGATGCAGACTAAAACAATACATATTCTCTGGTTTTATGCTCCCCTTGATAGGGAACCTGGCAAAACATTGGTTCCTGGCAGCCCTGAGCAATATCTCCACATTAACATTCCCCCTCCTGCTGACCCTGGCAGAGTGTTGCTTCCTATCCCTTCCCCTGAGCTCAGCCAAGTATTGGTTCCTGTCAGTTCGTAGCACCATGCGTGTCAGTGTGAGTCCCTGTGTATAGAGCTCAGTGGCTTCAGTCCAAGGCGGGGGTACAGAGAACAGATGCCACTGTCACCCCTGAAATGATTCACCCAGCATGGCAATAGGAGCATGGCAGGTAGGAGAGTAGAGGTACAATAACTCACCCAGTATGACCAATGGCAGTGATAGAGACGCCTAGTGCTGCCACAGGTTTGAGAAGGACATGGGCTGTGACCGAATATGATCCCTGTTCCCTGCCCTTGTCTCCTGTCCACTCAGACCCCTGTCTACTATGTGCCCTGTCACTTTGCAAGCAGTGTGCACCAATCAATTCTGCAAAACTCCTTCCAAACTAGTGAGGAAGTAATTTGTAATATTATTTTTTTATTGAAAATATCTTATCAGTTTACATATGACAGTTGTTACAAAGTGTAGATTATGAGTGAAGATGGAATTAACAAGTCTGCCCTCTCCTGAATCTATAGCAAAGGTTGCGCCAATGAGCACCGGTAAATATACACTTCCGTTCAAAAGTTTGGGGTCACTTAGAAATTTCCTTATTTTTGAAAGAAAAGCACTGTTTTTTTCAATGAAGATAACATTAAATTAATCAGAAATACACTCTATACATTGTTAATGTGGTAAATGACTATTCTAGCTGCAAACATCTGGTTTTTAATGGAATATCTACATAGGTGTATAGAGGCCCATTTCCAGCAACCATCACTCCAGTCTTCTAATGGTACATTGTGTTTGCTAATCGCGTTAGAAAGCTAATGGATGATTAGAAAAACCTTGAAAACCCTTGTGCAATTACGTTAGCACAACTGAAAACGGGGTTCGTTAGAGAAGCTATAAAACTGGCCTTTCCTTTGAGCTAGTTGAGTATCTGGAGCATCACATTTGTGGGTTCGATTATACTCTCAAAATGGCCAGAAAAAGAGAACTTTCATATGAAACTCGACAGTCTATTCTTGTTCTTAGAAATGAAGGCTATTCCATGTGAGAAATTGCCAAGAAACTGAACATTTCCTACAACGGTGTGTACTACTCCCTTCAGAGAACAGCACAAACAGGCTCTAACCAGAGTAGAAAGAGAAGTGGGAGGCCCCGGTGCACAACTGAGCAAGAAGACAAGTACATTAGAGTCTCTAGTTTGAGAAATAGACGCCTCACAGGTCCTGAACTGGCAGCTTCATTAAATGGTACCCGCAAAACGCCAGTGTCAACGTCTACAGTGAAGAGGCGACTCCGGGATGCTGGCCTTCTAGGCAGAGTGGCAAAGAAAAAGCCATATCTGAGACTGGCCAATAAAAGGAAAAGATTAATATGGGCAAAAGAACACAGACATTGGACAGAGGAAGATTGGAAAAAAGTGTTATGGACAGACGAATCGAAGTTTGAGGTGTTTGGATCACACAGAAGAACATTTGTGAGACGCAGAACAAGTGAAAAGATGCTGGAAGAGTGCCTGACACCATCTGTCAAGCATGGTGGAGGTAATGTGATGGTCTGGGGCTGCTTTGGTGCTGGTAAAGTGGGAGATTTCTACAAGGTAAAAGGGATTTTGAATAAGGAAGGCTATCACTCAATTTTGCAACGCCATGCCATACCCTGTGGACAGCGCTTGATTGGAGCCAATTTCCTCCTACAACAGGACAATGACCCAAAGCACACCTCCAAATTATGCAAGAACTATTTAGGGAAGAAGCAGGCAGCTGGTATTCTGTCTGTAATGGAGTGGCCAGCGCAGTCACCAGATCTCAACCCCATTGAGCTGTTGTGGGAGCAGCTTGACCGTATGGTACGCAAGAAGTGCCCATCAAGCCAATCCAACTTGTGGGAGGTGCTTCAGGAAGCGTGGGGTGAAATTTCTTCAGATTACCTCAACAAATTAACAGCTAGAATGCCAAAGGTCTGCAATGCTGTAATTGCTGCAAAGGGAGCAAAAATAATTTTATTTGTCAAATAAAAATCATTACTTCTAACCTTGTCAATGTCTTGACTGTATTTTCTATTCATTTTGCAACTCATTTGATAAATAAAAGTGTGAGTTTTCATGGAAAACACAAAATTGTCTGGGTGACCCCAAACTTTTGAACGGTAGTGTACCTGTACACACTCCACACCCATACGCGCTCCACACCCGTATACACCTCACACCGGTACATTCTCCACACACGTACACGCTCCACACCCTACACGCTCCATACACGTACGCGCTCCACACCCGTACGCGCTCCACACCCGTATACACCTCACACCAGTACACGCGCCACACCCCTACACACTCCACACCCTTACACGCTCCACACCTGTACACGATCCACACCCGTACACACTCCACACCCGTACACAAAAGTGTAGCTGGAGCTCAGAGCTAAACACAGACTAGGATTTATTTATTTTGGCTTGTTTGGGGGATTTAAATAGGCCACTCGGTTCAGGTCCACAGTACAGGCACCTAGTTTTCAACACATACGTTTTCTGCTTCGTTCTAGAGGGAGCCGATTTGGCAGTGATAGATATTCAGTGTAAATCATGGTATTTGGAGCAAGGCTGGCTAAGTCCTCGAAAATAAGTGAAAAGTAAAACAGGCTTTAGTGGAACAGTCTCGCTGTGCTGCGGGTTTAAAGAAAAAGTGTGAAAAAGATGAACACTGCTGGTTGTGAGAGGGGCAGGGGCTAAACAGAGCCTAGTCTCACTGACGGGAGAGGGCATTGAGATGCACACTCTACTCAGAAGGCTTTATATTTCTCTGGGAGCAGTCTCTCTTATTAAATCGATAACACGAGCAGTGCTGAGTTTGATCAATACGAGGACGGGAGACATTTTTCTATTATGGTCATTTTTCAGCCGGTGGTGAGACTGCTTACACACACTGTGCATTTTGCTCGATTCGATATGACTTTGGTGGTTTGGGAGCCGTGGTAATATCCTGCACCATCATTCAGGCTGCGGCTCCATGAGCTGTGTAGAAATCAAAGCTGGAGAGACAGAATCGGCACGGCGGCAGAGAAACGCTCAGTTGCAGGCTCGTAAAAATAATGAAAATGAGAAAGGCGCAATTGGAACCGTCAGCCTCCTAGCCTAGTCCTGGTGATGCGCTCTCCTCTGCGTTCTTCACAGAAACAACGAACACATCATACACCTGGAGTCATGGGCTTAGAATCATGGGATAGATTAATTGGTTTGATAGCTGTACTAATAGTTCTGGGCCCACTGTTTGGTATGCTCCCTATGTATTTATTTTTATGAATGCTTATTTGTTTATACGTATATGCTACTTAATTCAGTACAGCACTGCCTTACGTGTGAACAATGACGGGCAGCACGTGTAGGCTGATGACGGTAGGCTTGTGCAGTGTGCCGCAGCTCGTCTGTGCAGTATTGGCGCGCGGCGGTTGGTCGGTACGACGATCGTCTCTGCGTGCCGCCGCCTCAGTCTGTCGCTCAAACTTAAGAGCTGTTGCTGAAAAGCCAAAATGAGTTGTGACACATCTGGAGCAGAATGATTTACTGCGGTCCTCATCTCGCGCGCAGCTGTCAGCCGTGGCGCGAACCCGCTTCACCCCGCCGCCTCCGGCGACGCGTCGGAGCAGCGTGAACGGCTGAGCGTCAACGTGTCATACGTCCTGGTTGTTTACCCATGTATCAACAGAATACATGCCAGATAGCGCATCACTGTAATGCACACATAAAGACATCAAACAGTATATCGGCCACTGTATAACGCAGTGAGACCAGTCTCAATCAGTCAGATTTACTTTCCCCCCTCGTTTGATAATCGGACGTTCTTTCTCACAATCTGACAGGAATAAGCTACTTTGCATGGAGACAGATTTGTGCCACGAGCTCTCCCCGCGTACCTCAGGAACCTTAGGGACAGGCTTGTCAGAACCCAAAACGCTATTAAAATTAATCCGTGTGGAATGACATCTTTTTATTTCAGGAGGTAGACTTTTTTTTTTTGCAGTCTATATTTTCCTGGCAGACATGTTATCCTCTTACTGCAGACGTCTTTTCGCACGCTTGCGTAGTTTACTGAGACATTTCACGGCGGGGGTACGGGACCGTTCTGTCAGGGCCGGGCCGAGGGAACGGAAACGCGCCGTCACTGTTAGAAGAGAGGACTGCATCTGGGGTCAGAGGTCAGAGAGAGAGGAACTCAGCTTAAACTCACCCACAGCCCTGTGCTATTGGGGTTACCGTTTTCTCCACACTACTTTACCTGCGTTTTTGTACTGTTCCAGGTGAGTAACTGAAGGGGAGGACTCAGACACAGGCCTGTAGAGACAGATGCAGTTTTGGATGCAGGGCTCTGCAGGGTACATGTGTGTGTTTTTACAAACAGCCTGCTCTCTGCTGAAGGAGACAAATGTGAAGCCCACTGAGTCAGTTCCTCTCCAGGCCTCATTATGGGCCATTTCATTACAGAAACAGCACATTTAATAAGGGGCTACAGGACAAAGGCCAGCTGCAACAGGGGATCCATATAGACTATAACCAGCCTAAGAGCTTCTTTCTCTCTCTTACACACACACACACACACACACACACAGCCACAAATCTAATTTGCGCAAACACACAAGGTCGGAGAGGAACAGTCAATTATCCTCCCTCCGCTCAAGGAAGTGCAATAGGTCCTGAGAAAGCGAGAAGATTGTGCATCTCTCTCAGTCTCTCCCTTCCTCATCTCTCCAATCACAGCTCTCCCGCTTCCCGCCGTCACAGACCATTGACTGGACAGAGTAATCTGCCAGAGTTTCTGCAAGATGCATGCTGGGCGCTCATTAAAATCCCCAGAGAGCAGTACCTGTTTTTGTTCTTTATCTTGCCTGTGACCTCGCCTTCTATCACGCATCCCAGTGAATTGCCTGCATGTCAAGGCTGGGTCTGGGAGCGCAGAGCCCAGATTAGCTGTAGTAAGATGTGTAGGATGTGTTTATTAAGAAATGTGTGCAACCCTAGTTCCCTTTCCAGGCATTTCTCCTACTCATTTTGTGAAATCTTAGGGGCCCGAATTTCCCCCGATGTGGACCCTATACCGAGGTGTTCCGATGCATTGTGATTCTTTTGGTCTCATGATTTTAAAAGGAGATGATTCTGTCTATGGAATGAGCAGTTTTTATTTTGCAATATCAACGGAGTAATGAGCGTATAATAACGTGTATTAGGCCTGGAGCTCTTTGAGATCTACAGGAGCAGAAGATCTTCTTGGAACTGGCATGGGCCACTACTGTACATATTTTTGGTTTAACATTATTTCCTTCACCGATTCCCGTATGGATAACCATAAATGTCAGTAGATATTAATCGATGGTCAAGTCAGTCTGAAAACGGGCATCTCCTACAGCCCAGTGTCCTCATCATATCAGCAAGTGAGGTAGTGGTCGTCGGCCACCGTGTCGTCGGTATTGATTTTAAAAAAACAGTGTTGGCTTGTCTGTTACATTCTTGCTTCTATCGCAGACAAGTCTACAATCAGAATAACTCTAAACAGAAATAAGAAGACAAGGCGTGGCTGTAAGACTCAGCAGGATGCAGAAGCAATAAAGCAGTCCCCATGGAAACGCTTTCTCACGTTACCTCGCCCCGTATAGCCCCCACCCCTGAGAAAAAGAGCATTGCACTTTCTGAGTGTCCCATTGCCTGTCTTCTACACAGCCTTACAGAAAACTCCTGGTTCATCTCATCTCCTTGACCTTCTCAATCTGCCAATCCTTATGCGGAATCAAAGGGCTCTTAATGAGCACATATTCTGCTTCAAACGGACATAGAGCTTCCAAATTGCTAATACCGTGTGCATTCCCTTCTCCTCCCAGGAAGGGTATTCAAGGTTGAAGATTAGTGTTGGTTGATTAGGTTTGAGCTCATAAAAATGAGATTAGTCCACTTGCAAAGGGATCTTTCATTATCCAACACAGTCCTTGATTCGTAATAGACATTTATAACACACATATCTCCAAAATAACCCTTATTTGGCATCCAAATCCAATTTAGTTTTATTCTTATTTTCTAAATGGTGTTGATGATCGTATGGAAACATCCCGCGCAACAGTTTCTGCAGTTTAACACACACCATGCCTCACGTGTCCAACTGTGGTTTCCGCGTCTACTCAATCTAGCGCATTCCGATTTAAATGCAGGAAAATGGAGGAGACGTTTCAGACGTGGCGTGCGTGTGCGCCAGCAGAACTGTCACTAATTGAGTGAAAGGTACTGAATCGTTTATCAAAACTCTCCACATGGAATTAAATGGTGAACACAATCAGGAAGACGCCGCATACGGCATTTCAGAATATGCTTGAATTTTCTACACAACATTGACTACATAATGTGTGTCTTTGTACGTAATGTGCATCAACCTATTTCCCCGTCATTAACTGTCATCACACAGGCAGGTGGTGTGACTGAGAGACCTCTGCCATTGAATAAGGTCTTGACCTCGTGAAATTACCTGTATTGAAAATGACTGGAGTGCCTGACCTTGAAAGTATTGAGTCCTTCACACTCATTACACTTGAATGTGTAGTTGTGTTTTGAATGACGAGGACGTGAAGATGTGGGTTGATTCATTTTCCAGAATTTGTGTGTGTGTGTGCGTGTGTGTAAGTACTAGGATGTGTGAGTGTGACAGCATCTGCTGGGGTATGTTAGCGATGATGTTTTTAACGTGGCAGCTGTTGATCCAAAACAAGGCCGTGGTGGAACACATGGTGAAAGCTGGTGCTGTGATATTAAATATTCTCCCAGTGCTGACACACAAGGCTCCCTGAGGGATTCTCATTCTGATTATTGGTCACAGGGATAGGGGAAGTGAAAACGCATTCAGGATTCTGCATAATTGGAATAATCCTTTCCCTAGCAACACTACGGATGTGTGCTGTTTTTGAGTCCATACATTAAATTCCACTTTTGTTAGCGGCGGATTAAGTATGAATATTTATCACACAGGGAAATTGGATTTCCTGTCCTTCACGCTCTCAGAAACCGGAGATCTACAAGGTTCAGAGTTGCATATTGCTGAGAAGGCAGTTGGGATTGGGAGTCAAGGGAAATGCAGATTAACCTGTCTGTTAGTTCCTCTGCTGTGTATCTGCAACCTAAATGTACAGGTGCTCAATATATGGCTTATAATTTATACTAGTTTAATTTTATGTGGGATTAAGGATATTACTGAAGCTATACTGTGATATTTTCGATCAGGAATATGAATAGCTAGTAGCATTAGCATTCATGTGCACCACTACATCAAATCGATCTTCTGTTGCCCATGTATTTGATGAATGTTCCTTAGGCTATTTTTACACGTGAAATTGGTCCATAAAATTCTTATGTTTGATGTTATCCTAGTTTCTGTTATGGTGAATATGCACAATTGTATGAAATTAGCAAGGACATTTGGGGATACACATAAGACCAAAGACCCTACAAATATTGATATTATTTTCAATTCATATCAAACACCCCCTTCCTCAGTGTCCAATTAAAACACTGTCCAGACCGTATACATTTCTGTGTTGTGTGTCCGGCACTGCCCTGTAAATGAGATTACAGCACTTATTCAGACTGTCCCCTGCAAAGTGCAGTCTCTGAGCTGGAACCCACACCCTCATTCTCATCCATCCAACATGGCGTCATGCTCTTGACAAAGCTACACTGCCGTTATCTTAAACTGTCCAGACCGTATACATTTCTGTGTTGAGTCATTTTAACATGAGAATACACCTTGCTTGCTGACACATTTTGAATTTCACATTTGATTCTGTGAAGCTTCTTTAACATTCTAAGTTTAGCCAAAGATTCTCAAATAGCCTATTTGCATAAATATTATTTTCATCATATCAGTCTTGCTTATTTGCCGATCAGTTTTTGGGAAGTTCAGTCTCAGAAATTGGCCTACCTTTTTCATTGGTCACTCCAGGCCAGCAGGGAGTATCAATATCTCTACCCCCTACTGATGGACAGACAGAAAGACACACCCTCATACCATCACCACACACACACGGACATACACGTAACACAAAGAAAGGAGGAGTTGATCCACTGTTTTGACATCTGCTGGTGAGGATCTGAGATTTGTACATGTACTCACACAGAGGCAAACTAACATTAGGTGGGGTATAGAATGGTAATAGTCAACTAGTAAATGACACTGTACTACAGCAGGTGTGAAGTTAGATCTTAACCGATTATACAGTACTGTAATGCAAACAAAGGGACATACTAGGTTACCAGTATAACATAGTACTGTAGTACACATGCATGAAACGGTGTGAAACAGCAGACAGATATAACACCAATGAAACATATCTATGTAACATACATGACAGTCTATGCGACATTATTCTTGAGACCACATTCTAACAGATGACAGATTTGGGTAGTAACATAGCACGTGTGAATCAGTCATTTTACAGATGAGATGAGATTACCGTATAAGGTAACAGGTATTAGACATACTGCAGTGAAGTAAAGAAATAAAGATGGATGTGATGGCAGACTAAAATGTACCAGTCGCAATACATGTGGGTATTCTGGGATCTATAGACCAGAAGGCTGCTAGAAGGTGATGGTTGTACAAGTCATGTTTATTCCATGTGCTTTACAAGGATATAAAGAATGACCAAAATTACAAAATCTGTGTACTGGAAGACCAAGTCTATGTACAAGTGTTAACCTGCAGAGAGGTCACCATGAACTGCCCCTTGTACAATCTCTTTTCACCGTTCTTTTTTATTATTGGTACCATGTATCCAGTGCGATGTCCTGCTAGTTTCATTAAACTACATTTGAGCAATGAATTGGCAAAATATCTATTTACAAGAGGACTGGTTTTATTCTCGAATAGTAATACTGTGTTAAAATAATACATCTGACTTTTAATTACAGTTCAGCCCCACAAGAAATTATACATTGTTTTCTTCTCAGTTCCCGAGTTCAGTGTACATTAAACAACTGGGTCGTCATCTTGAACCCGAGTTCACTGTAGCCATCTGCACATTCAGGGCCTGCGCTTACAGTATGTTATTTATATATATTTCTATTTTGGATGGAAATCGTTTTCAAGCCCAGCTTCCATTCAGCATATCATATAAAAATAATGTAACATTAAGACAACATTGACCATAATTGCACAATAATAATAATGATAATAATTAATAATGGTAATATAAGTAGTAATAATCTTATTAAACATTTAACGTCTGGCAGAATGAATATTGAACTGGATGGCCTCCCGCTTATTAGGAACCAGCTCCAATCCTCTCTCGTGGTGCTCAGTGCTGGTGCCGGACACACCAGAACATTCCTGACTTGGGGCAGTCCTGCAAGACCAGTCCATTGTGCATATTCAAATTCATATTCATATTCATAATGTGGCCTTGAACAACAACAACAACAACAACAAAAATCCCCCAAATCTAAAAGTAAAAAAAGAAGAACTAGAAGTCTGTTATCCTGCGGCCAGTCGGAACGTCCCCCGTTGGCACTTTGATATGAGACAGCTGATAAGGTGGTGCGTCTCGGAACGGAAACCGCGGTTACCGTTTCCGAGGCAATGCGGCTGTCCAAAAGGGGGATTCGGAAGTCGAACCTGTGGGTTCCTCCTCCCAGGCAACAGGGGGACGTTACGGTGTTCGGGGTCGGAATTCTGCTGGGGTCGGAGCTGAAGTAGAGGTTAGGGTTATAAGCATACCAGCGGTATCTTCAAAAAAAAAGTGTACTTTCAGTAAAAAGTGATTCTGTAAACTCTGTAGTCCTATATCGCCACGTGTGCTTGTTAGTAGGTTGGCGTTTGGATGCTGTGGTGGATGCTCCGTCTGCGAGAAAGGTCCCCCTGTGAGGTCCATGTTTAGGGGTGTAGACTTATAACACTGTCTGTGAGAAGGGTCCACGTTTAGGGTTGTAGTCCTTTAGCATCGTGCTTGTGAGAAGGGTCCGTGATTAAGGTTGTAGTCCTTTAGCATCGTGTCTATGAGAAGGGTCCATGTTTAGGGTTGTAGTCCTTTAACACTGTGTAAATTGGGTCCATGTTTAGGGCTGGCTACATTCTTTGCATTCCAGAGTAAAAGACATGAGCGTCCGGCACTGCCCTGTAAATGAGATTACAGCACTTATCCAGACTGTCCCCTGCAAAGTGCAGTCTCTGAGCTGGAACCCACACCCTCATTCTCACCCATCCAACATGGCGTCATGCTCTTGACAAAGCTACACTGCCGTTATCTTAAACTACAGAGTTTTAAAAAGAATAAAAAGGAGCGGTTCAATGTAAAAATAATGCCTCCTGTTTAACTTGGGTATACGGTGCCATTTCCGCTTGCCGTTACGACTCATTGTTCAATATTACACTGGCAGCTCCCTCTCACGTTCTGAGGACACAACCACTTCTTTCTCCGATAGGGAAGATTAAAATAAACGTTTGCCTTATGTGACAAGCACGCTGGTTAGGGAAAATGCTTCTTAAACCATAAAAACAAACTGGCTTCGAAAACCAGGGGACAAGATAATGGAACGAGGACTTTGCAAGACATGTACGTTCAACTTTCTCAAGTATGATTTTTGCTACATCGTGTACGAGCAAGACATCCTTCCTAGCAGTCCGTTCCTACTGCGGGCATTGAGGCTGAAACTCATCAAAACTCCCTCCATTTTCCTCCGGTCACCCCTACAGGTCAACGCCCCTCCCCAGCAACAGCACAAGACGTGCTAAGGGGGGCTTTTAAAGACCAGAAACACTGTGCAGTGTGGCTCTTAGCAGCATTACGGTTTAGTTTTCATTCAGGCGGTCGGGGGGAGAGGGCTGCCCCAAAAGAACTCAGAGAGGAGCGGAGGAGGAGGAGGAGAAGGAGGAAAAGGGGAAAAAAGAGCAAAAACGGCTACATCGCCGTCAGGAAAACGAGTGCGGAGCGGACCAACACGTGGGCTGACTCTGGGCCCACTGCCGCCCCCTACAGGCCGGGGCAGAGAGGCAGACCTCGGGAAGGTCAGCGGTCATGCATCTGCTGCTCTGCGGCGGCCCTGCGCCCACGTGGAGGAAATTCGGGAGGGGCGGGGGGAGGGGCGGGGTGAGGTGAGGCAGGGGAGGGGAAGGGAGGGGGAGACAGCGGCAGCGTCATCATGCAGCGGCCACAGTTAATGGCGGGCGGTGAAAGAGGTCACAGGTCGCTTGGCCCGCGGCTCCGCAGGGAGGGGCCTCTAGTGGGCGCTCTGAAAGGCACACACACTCAGGAGCGGACAGTGGGTGTATATTAGAAAATAGTGGTCTCATACTTGGTGTTGACTCCTCTCTTGGCCTCCTGCCCTGGCTCCACTATCCATGGCACATTGGCGTGGCCCTTTTGATCCATCGAGGGCTGATCCATCTGAGGGAGAATAGAGGGGAGGGGTTCAATTCAACTTTGCATGCACACGTACATACACACAAACACACGCATGTGAACAAGCTATGCACTGGGTACCCAGACATACACATAACGCACGCACGCACACATAAATGAAGGCGGCCGTCACTCCCTGAAGTGTGATTAAGAAAATGATGTATTTTTTACACATAAAATAAACTTGAAACTTATTTTAAGTTTATTTTATCCGATTTCCACTGCAACTCCACTGCATAATTTCTTTGAAGGATTTAATGGAAAAACACAATGACGAATGATTGGCCACGTTTCTTGTATCCTGTCACCTGACACCTACCCTCCCAATCCTCTAAAACACCCCCCCCCCCGAAGACTTTCCGCCCGACACCTCCCATCCCACCTCACTCACCACACACACACGCCTCATATTTGTTGTCTGGGTTGGCTTTTATGTTTGGGATCAAATTGACCCCAAAAGTGTAAACTGACACAAAACTATTGTAATAGAACAATTTTGACACTTTCTGAGTCACCTGTTGTGTGCCTCCCAATTGACTAACATTTCATCCCTAAAAATTAAAAATATGTGATGAAACATCTCCTTTTAGAGGTAAGTGAATACATTTTTTTAAAAGGTTGTATATTTTCTTATATCTTATACAGCTACACCACAAATAATGGTTCTGGGAAAAGAGTTCTTTTGAAAGTTAATGCTTTCAGTCTATAATACCAACATATCTACATTCCAGAAACACACACAGACACACAATATATGTGTCAAGCCAAGCAGAGCTATCCTACAGTGAGACAGAAACCATTACAGGCTGAGAAGCATTAGCTAAGTAAAGGCAGGTCTGGGTCACTTTTTCAGAATTCAGTCCAGGGCTCCGCTCAGTTTAGATACAGGTATGTATGAAACAATTGGTCCCTACAACTAGAGCAGACCAAGCCACAGCTCAGGACTGTGCACACAGCCCACAGAGCTCATCTATCACCCTCATCTTTAGAGACTATGGGGAAAGGAAGATGAAGTGCAGCATTTACAGATCAAACACTTCCCTCTACTATCCAACCTCCACGGACCAACAACCCAGTACAAATACATCTCTCTCACACACGCATGCAAGTGCACTCTCACGTACAAGCACTCTCTCTCAAGCAAAGACACACACCTTTCACAGATAGCGACATGTGAATGGACAGTGGGATTAACAGAGGTGTGCGGAGGACGCAGACGAGTGTGACGCTCATTGTAGCGAGGTTATCTCTCCAGAGACAGACCTGCGTCCCACCGGGACTTAGTGAAACAGGGTTTTTCCTTTACGGAAGAGCAGCGTGGCCGCCGCAAAGAAACGGGCAAAAATAATTGGGAAAAACTATGTGGGGGAAAACGCATTTGCCACAAACAGGAAAAAATATGAGTCTGGAGCAGAGCGGAGTTGCAGACAGGACAGCGCGCTATAAACGCACATCAATGACCACGTGTTAGAGCCGCTGACACTGCGATAGTTCACAGGCTCTATAATGCAGGAACTAAATGTTAAAAACACTTTCCAGACTGTATGTTAGACATAGACAACACTATTGCCACATGACACTTCTCTGTTTACAGACAGTGTAAGCACTCATTGGTTTATTCATTTACAGATAACATAATTGAGCATGGGACTGAGATCAAACGACAGGTGCAAAGCTTACTGACAGCTTGGGCAGTGGGTCAGTTTCAAGTCGACTGCAGTGGAATACTTAGGTAAGAAGAACAAGAGCCCTATTCCACTGCGCTAAGAATGTCGACAATAAACAGAATTCACCCTGGTATGGAGGACCATTGTGTTTACTGAATATCAACAGGAGAGTATACCTAGCAGTCATAATGTTCGGCACAAGACACTACAAACAGGGAAGAGTCAGGCGTGTGGTGTGAGATGTTTTTGGTGAAGAGCTCGGCGAAGATGTGCTCGACAGCCATGGTTTGGCTGTTTTCCAACCCCTTGTCTTTACCATAAATCTTTCTGGTACTGATGCAGTGGAGAAATAGTCGAGGCCTAATATATATTTTTTTATTTGTATTCGTGTCACATAATTGTGTATTTTTGCTACAATCATGACAATAACGTTGTTACTGGAGGAAGTGATTGGCTAACATACGGGCCAGTGGAACTGTGGCAGTGTGTTTGTCTAACAGCTGCGAAGGAAGTGACAAAATCACCTTCGTTAGCGAGTGGTAGGGTGAGGCCTGTGACGATACTCACAGACTTGCGGATGTTGACGCGGGGCTTGGGTATGGGTTTGCCGGGCTTGTTGTCGAAGCTCTCGGGCAGCGTGGATGAGCCGTGGCCACTCTTCCGTGCCTGAAGGGCCAGCTGGTACGCCACTTCAAAGGCCTGACCCAGCGTTAGGATGATCTCATAGGCTAGGTTCTGCACCACATAAAAACAGAGCGAAATGTTTAATGGCTGACATAGAAGACAGCGGGCAATAGTATAACGGACTGCAGTAACTTCTGGTGAGGACAGGGGGTGCTGTGGGACACTCACCACATCGAAGGCGGTGAACACGTGGCAGTAGTGGTGACTGGACTTGAGGTCTTTGGTGATGTAGGCGAATGTGGAGAGGTCTTCCGGGTCCTGGGCGGCGCAGGAGATGTTGCGGATCTCGTGTTCAGCGATGATGTTCTTCCGATGACAGAGAGGCACAGAGTTAGGAGTTAGGCTCTCCTCCTAGGGAGGGAGTTAGGTCTTCATCACTGTGGTAAAGCCTTCTATAAGCCTATGCTCACTCAGAATCCATCTGGTCAGGGAATATTTCTTCCAGCTGTCGAATGTCTTTCCCCCCCCATTTCTTTGCAAAAACAATATAATGCCTCACTTGCCTAACAAACTGTCTTACTTGCTAATAGGGATGTTAACGGTTAATCGACGATCGATTAATAGATCGTTAAGAACTTGATCGATCACGTGGAATTTGTTGATCTAACGTTGGTATCAAATAAAAAATGTATTATGAATATGAACAACTGTAGCGTCGTATCAATGCGAGGAAATATTTTACTACCAGTAAATTAGCACCCGCCACCCGCCTAATGCGGGTAGATTTCAGAATTGTCAGGTAAATGTATCAAACCTACCCACCACAGTGGCGTGTAGCAAAGCGGATACAAGCAGAAATAACAAAAATCTCTGATTGCCTAAATGTGAGAAGAAAAAAAGAAGGAAAGCGCTTTTTAGAATATCCCGAGGCGAGCCCGCCTGGCCTTACGCCGTGTTCACTCATCCGTTGTTTTTACGTAGCCTACCATAAATCCTCAGCGCAATCCCCGAAAATATAGGCTACCATCTGAACTCCTCGCCAAATAAGTTAAGTTCAAGGAAAAGTCTATGATATGCTTCTCCCCGCATCTCAGCAGTGGGTGAACCCAGTAGCCCATCTTGCAGAGTTTCTTCTAGAGCTAACATTCGTAGCAGAGCTTTACAAGTCTTGGCTCTCAAGTTAAATGAAAGAAATAGCCTAGGTTACTTCCCAAAATAAGCTACGGTATTATGTCAAACCTTCGATATAAAGATTAATTTTGGACGGAGAATATGTTAATTATTTTCCTAATAAAATTTGTATAATTTTTATAAAAACAAACCTTTCAGAATGAAAACGGGTGTCATTTAATATTGTCTGTTAACATAATTTTATTTGTTTGCTGGAAAATAAGATTGTTTACAAGTTGTTATCAAAGAAACAAGCGTTTATGTGAGTCGTTCTTGTTATTTTTGATGAGGCTCGTTAGTGTAGTTAAATAGGCGACGTTTTTATTAATCTATTTATACTACGAGTCATTCATCATTCACGCTTAATAATTGTATAATTGTAATGATTTTAATAATAATTGTATGGATATATCAATATCTTGGTGTGAAAATAAAGATTTGATTGAAAAACACGCATTTAGTATTTTCTGTCATAGGCAACGTTTTTGGTCGATTAATTGATCGTTAACGTTGTCTTCAAATTGACATCCCTACCTGCTAATGGATAAGCATAGCATGAATATAAGCACGGCCTCAGTTTTCAGACAAACCACAGAAGTCGACTACTTACCTTGTTGGTGGCATCAATGAACTTGACGCCCTTGTAGGAGACTGAGAGGACAATAGTTGGGACCTTCTTCATCTGGTCTATAGACTTCTTAGAGAGCACAACACAGAGAATAGGACACAATGATCACAAATACAGTACAGTAGCCTGACTCCATCTATGTGCCCTGAACTCTGCAAAACATTGCAGCAAAAAAAAACTAAAACAACTTATTCACTTGATTACCATCTTCTGATCAGCTGAGCTCTCTTCTAGTAATTGTAATATTGAGATATGTAGATTTTTAGTAAATTATAACAAGCCAGTTTGGCATATTCAGAATATATGGTATATTTTAAGTTTTTCAAGTTTCTTATTTAAAAGAACTGGTTCACATATGCTCGTTTAATACATCTTTTACAGTAGATAAAGCGGTTTGCAGCTCACATCGTTGCACCTGCAACATTTCCTCGATTAGCTTTTATGGGCTCGAGCCAGCTAGACTCGAGCTAGCAAGAATGGAAATTAAAGTAATCTTGCTGGCTAACATGATCTACAAGAGAGAACAGCCAATTTTATTCAAAGCTCAAATTAATAATTCATCATTACGTGACAGCTGCAGGCAGAACTCTCTGTCCTATGGCAGGGTAACGTCGCATCTCGCACATGCCAATAAGGTCCACAGAAGATGACTCACCGAATGATAGTGATAACGATAATTATAACCGTAATGAAACTCCAACTGAAAAATCACTTGGTCAGTCATTTGGTAAAAGGGGAGTGAATGACATTGAAATTATCCCACAAAATAGGCAGGACCAATTTAAGAGTAGCACATTATGCTGAATTAACCCAAAAAGAATGGTCTTCCTTTTCAGTTCATTCAGAATAATGTGCCACTCTAAAAATGAATTTCCATCTATGTACTTGAGGGGTCTTTTATGTAGTGATTTTAGGCTGCAATCCATCCGCTGCAGCTTGGCTATACTTGAGTTTCTGTGCTGATCTATGCACCGCGAGGCTGTTGTTTAAAAAAACCCAACGCTCTGCAGGTTCTTAATTATGCCATGCAGAGCAGAAATACCGCCTAACTCCAGAATCCCCTTTACTGTCACTCACTCTGCGCCCCAAATATATTCCAATAGTGAAATAATATTCAACGCTTGAAAGATTTATTTTTTCCATTTTTGTTTGCCTCAGCATTTCCACCGCCTCAGAATCCTGTCAAGATCACAGCCCCTCCCATCCTCCACCTACCCCCACATCTTCCTACATCTCCCCTGCCTCCTTTTAAATGCAGCTTTTAAAAGAAAAAGAAAAAAACAACTGACAAAGACAACACAATCCCACCACAGACGCAGGAAAGGAGAAAATGGAGGTTCGTTACATATTCATAAGGGGAGCATCCTTTACAGAGGGGAATTCTGTAATTGTTTCACCTCGTGGTCAGGCTCTCAGCATGAGCCACACTAAAGATGGAGAAAATGGCTACAAAGACCTGACGGATGAGCGTCTCGGCTGCACAACCCCTGTGGATACGCTTCTTAAGGCCACAGAGATGCGCCGTACCGTCATACAGATGTATGCAGTTAAATTAAAGCAAAACACTACCTCAGGTGTTTGCAGCAAGCTGGATGTGAATGAGCTCATAAACAGGTGGGGTGGGGGCTTGCAGTGGATGTGACATGAATATTAATTTGTTTCTTCGTGGGGGGAGGGAGCGGAGGCAAATTCTTTACGCGTATCAGATGGCTCATGCAGCACACACTCCGCTCGCGATACGGTACGGGCTCCGAGAGGGAACGTCGAGGTAAAGGCAGGAGCTACACTGTACAGAAACGGGAGGAATCTTGTTCCTCCCCAGATAAGAGATGACGGAACTATTATTCGTTAAAATTTATGTGAACACTTGAGTTTATGTCCTTGCTAGGGAACGCCAGAGCTCTGAATTCCTCAGAAGGCTTTGAAAATCCGACCTGTAGGCCAGTCGGTGAGACGGATCCCAGTAGAGAAGCGGTGCAGAGGTGTTGCATTTTAAATAATTGCCAATGGTACTGAAGGGATAACAGAGGGGCCTGTGTGCCCATCCGGGCGGCTTTAAATGTTGGAAATGTGCGCCATTTCTGTGGCGTGTAAGCTGAGTCTGACTGGTTTGAACAATGGAGCTGGGTTTTTTCTGACTTCCTGGTCTTTACAATCCTCCATTAATGTATGCCACATAGTTTATAGCCCTTAACATAATATTTTGAGAGGACGAAAAAGACTCAGAGCCACAGACTGATGATCACAGCCAACAAGGTTACCTCATAAATGTGAAATCTGTGGTATAGAATTGATCCTGCAATATAATAGATCCTATTATGCAACTCACTGGTGGTTCTGTATTCCAAACAAATCCAAAATCCATTCATCATTCATGATTAATCTCTCTCATTTATCATTTCAATTATACTTTTCAATATTATTACTTTCTGCAAACTGTAATCATTTCATTACAATTATCCAACAGATTTAGGTTTTGTGCTATAATTACAGCGGTAAGCTGTGATCATCAGACCGTGACTGGCTTTGCCTCTCTGTGATCTAATAATATAATGTTAACACTATAATGTGATGTAATATTAACGCGTGCTGTTCTAATAATACACGTGTAATAATATGACGCAATGCGCCTTATCGCGACGAAGGCTCCAACAGAAAATAAAACCAGGTTGGCAGTGCAGTATAACCCTCACAAAACTCCATAGTTGCTGCAAACTTGCAGCTAATAGGTAGCGCATTTGCCACAAACTAAATTATTTTCCACAAAATGTTGCCAGAGGTTTTCCAGACATTGCCAGCAGTGGTGAAATTCTGGTGAACTTATTGCAACAATAGCAGTTCCCACAAAGCTAATTTGCACGTGAAAATATGAGCTTGCTGCAAACCTGCGGCAACAACGCCAAAGGTTTGACGCACATTTGCCAGAAGGCCTATATTTGGGTAAGGGAATGGTTAGGAAATGATTGTTATGAATCCCATGTGGGGGTCTGCCATTGTACCCTTGACCAAGGCGCATGACCTGAATATCCAGCTCTATAAAGAGATGGTGCATAAAAATACAAGCTGTGTCACTGTAAGTTGCTCTGGATAAGGGTGTTATGAGTAATGTAATGTAATGCAAACGCGGGATTGGACAGGGCAGGAGTGGGTAAGAGGAGCTGATTGAACGGCAGAACTCCTACCCTCATCTTGGCGCAGGCGTCCTGCGTGGACTCTGTTCCTCTCAGCTCTTTCACCAGCATGGAGCCCAGATACTGCGGGGAGAAAAACAAGGTTATAATAATGTTAAAGTAACGTTATGACATTACATATAATAACTTTAAAGTACTGTGTGGCTACATTAATAAAGGAAGCCTTGTGATATTACAGCACTCCTTGGCTGAATAAATAAAGGCAGCGCTATTACAATATTATTTAATGATTTTACGGTCTTCTGGTTTCATTCATAAAGGCATTACTATCATGATGTTACTGTTAAGTTATATGGTGTTACAATACTCTCGGTTGTCATTCATAAGGGCTGTCGCAGGGTGATGGCTCAGGGTGGGGAGCTCTCTCACATTTCCATGGTCTCTCAACAGGCAATGAGTATGTGGTACACTGTGGAATATGTGTGGAGCGTAGACTGCAGCGTGACAGTGAATACTGAAGGCAGGCAGTGCTATTTCCGTTCCGTGCATTGCGTAATAAGAAACCTGTAGAGTGATGGCGTTTTTTCTTTCCAATCAACATCCTTCCAGCCAATAGGCAATCGCAGGTGACCCTTAAATTACACACGGTCTTTCAAAATAGGTATTTGTTTCTGATTGTGAGTACAAACGGCACGGTGCAGCACGGATTGAGCGTGAGCAGAGCTTCCTCTCCTGTACTGGAGAGCACAGACGGGAGATGTGGCGGAAGTGGGGGCGCCTGACAGCAGCGCGGTCCCTGGGGGGGGGGGGGGGGGGGTTGGGGGGGCACCTCTTCCAGGCGAACCAGCTCACAGTCAGAGTCAGGAGCCTCTGCGCCTACGGACCGCTCCCCCTGCCCACTCACCCCTCCCGCCCCGCGCCCACACGCCCACCACCCTGTGGCAGCGCCTTCTGTGCTTATACCCTGAGCTTTATGTACTGAGACAACCCTGCCATAATGCTGTACGGCTGTCACACTCAGAGGGAGGGCAAGGGAGAGAAGGGAAAGAGAAGGAGAGATAGAGATGTAGAGAGAGGAAGAGAAAGAGTGAGGGGAAGGGAAGGAGAGAGGGAAAGACAGGGAGAGAGGGAAAGAGAATGAGAGAGGGGAAGATAAGGAGAGAGAGGAAGAGAAGGAGAGAGGAAGAGGCAGAGAGAGGAAGAGAAGGAGAGAGAAGAGAAGGAGAGAGGGGAAGAGACAGAGGGAGAGAGGGAAAGAGAGGGAGAGAGGGGAAGAGAAGGAGAGAGAGTAAAGATGGGCCAGGGAAAAAAGGTGACACTGGGAGATTGAGAGAAGGGGACAGAAAAGAAAGAAATGGTTGCAGTCAGCACCCTTCTATCAACAGTAAGCGTTATGACACCACATCTCTTGGGGTGCTGCCTTAAGCGCCTGTGGGAAGTGAGAAAACAAAAGTGTATTTCCAAAAAAAGAAAAACAAGTTCCGCACAGCGGAGAGGTTGGAGGGAGGGACGGAACTCACATATGCCTCGTAGTCACATGACTGGAAGATGAGCTTCTCTGGATGGTGCTGCCAGTACTGCACCGGCGTGGACGATGTCGCCTCATTGGGCGGCCGCAACGTGATTGGCTCACACCACTCGCCTTGCTGAAATAACATTACGCACAAACTGAAATCACAAGGTGAAACACAATCTGTGGAGTGTAATGAAAATGGAATAGCCCAGAACACTCTGAGCACAGGACTGCATATCTCCAGTTAAACCTGAACAATTGAAAGCTTACGTCTATCCCTCGCCTCGCATTTAGCAACAATGCCATATTAAAGATTATCCTTCCTATAATATTTTGCAATATACAAAATATGCTTTACATGGAATGCTCTACAAATTATTTTAATGACAAAGAGAGTGGATTACACTGAAAGTCCTATATATTAAAATGGAGATTGGTCTCATATATAAGAATATAATATGTGAAGTGTAAAAGGTTTACTCATGATTTTAAAACTTAGTAAATAATGTACTTATATGTTTGGGTTCAGTTTTTCTGATGAAACTCTGACTACTGTTGGTAAATAAATTATATCCAAGCACTCTGAGTGTGGTCACGAAGCAAGCATGACTCAGCAGTTTAGTACAGCAGCCTGTAGGAAACATTTCAAAGACTATAAAAAGGACAGGAAGAGTGTTTGTAGAGCTGTTGCTATCTCAACAGTTCTTTCTGTGTGTTTTTTTGGATCAATGCGGCTGCTGTTGAGATTCACAAATTCTGAAATGATCCTGATGCTCACAATATAAGACCATCCTCATGCTATAAATATCATGCTTATATTGTTAATACAAGCTAATAATATAAGCTGTAAAGCACAGATCTAAACCCAAGACCTGCCTTATGTGTTTGTGAAAGCACTGTTTTGGCTTGTAGAAACAGCTGTGAAGCAACAGGAAGCCTTCTGATTGGCAGAGAGAGAGAGAAAGAGAGAGAAAGAGCCAGGAAGTGAACAGTCCTATTTGAGTGGTTTGAAGCAAATGCGGAGTTCCCAACCAGGGAGCTGACAACCATGTCTTCAAGCGTGTAGGCTGGTGTTTCTCTCTAAGACTGCAGCTTTCCTGTCCCCCTGCCCCCCCCCCCTCTTCCATCCCTCATTGGAAATTCATATCCATTCAATATTCTAGCATCAACAACCCCTTTGGGAACAAAATGGTGACTATTACAGAGCATTAAAGAAGTAAATCTCCTCACAGGCCTCTGAAAGAAGTGATGTTATGAAGCAGTGGCACTAAATCTAGCAGGTGTTGATGTGTTGATGTGCCTCTGACCTGAGTAATGCTGTTGGACGAGACCCCCTCAGGCCCAGTTTAAAAAAAAAAAACTGATGAAAAAGCTCACCGAAGCGGCAACACTCACCATACTGACTTGGGCCATCTGTCTCTCCAGCTTGGAGCGCGGCACGTCGTCGAAGTAGGTATCATTGCGGCGGCGGCGGGCGTCGGCCTGCATGATGAGGTGCTGCACGTCCAGCGAGCCTGCGGCGGAGTACACGTTCTGGCCTGGGGACGGCGAGAGCTGCGGGGGGGTGTGGTTCCCGGTTGGTTCCTGCAGGGGGAGCCGTCAGTTTCACTGGCACGTTACAGTCTCACTCGGGCGCTGCCGCATCGCGTTACATTAAAGACCCTGCGCGACCGCTCTGCTCCTGTTGATCCAAATTGCTGCCCTGACATGCGAAATGCTGCACTGACTGTGCTCTCTGTACCATTTCTACTTCAGCTCAAACTTCACACGGAAGGTCAGGTTGCACCCTTCTGCTCTCTCATTGGTTCAGCAGCCAACGGTCGATCCAAAATTCTAAATGTATAGTTCATGAATACTCAGGACTCCAGACAGCATGCATATAATGAACTCGCATGAAGGAACAGGTATTCACACAACTGACGCCACCCCAGTCTGTACTAGCCTTCAAACCACTGACAGATGTTGAAGAAATAATGAGTCAATAAAAACATAGGGCGAAGTGAATCATCATTGCTCCTGGGCCTTGAAATTCAATGACCTGTGGCGTCGGCATCATATTCGAAGCGCCGTTCCCACATGTAAACAAAAGTAGAGGTTGGAGGAGCAGAGCCCTTGGTTTGTCGTCAAGCCAACCTGCTGTTTACGCCCTTTCGGCACAGATTAATCACCTCATGAAAACCCAGCCCTGGCTCTTAGAGGTAAAATCCATCAAGTTCAAGGCGATGCTGGGGATGATGATGTTGCTCCACGTCGCTGCTAATTTGATAAATGAAACGAGAACAGACGGCGAGGAGCGAGGGAGCAGCTGGCGCGAGGAGCATGCCTCGGCAAGAGCGCCCGTGTCCTGGCTGCGAAATCCAACTTTAGCCCCCAGAGGTTCGGCCTTCCGTTTAGCGACAGAGGGGATTGTTCGTTATTAGCGAAACATTAAACACGTCAAGATGAGAAAGCTAAGTGGTGTCCCCTAATTAAAAGTGTTCTGGTGGTTGAAGCAGCAGGTGGGGGGTGGGGAGTGTGTGAGGGGGCGCAGTGGTTGAGGGAAGGCAGGGAGTTTGGGTGAAGCGGCGGGGGGCTTTTTAAAACTATCGTCAGGGTGAGCAGATGCATTCCAGCAATTTCTCAGCCCTTCCTGAATGCAGAGCATCGCTATACCAGTGCCCCAGAATGATGAAGGCAGGTGTTGATGAACGCTGGATGTATGAACCTGTACATCCACACAGACGGAGGGCAGCAGCCTTTTCTCCCTTCTTTTGTTATGACTTCACCCTCTAATTTGAGTCTGAGCTCAGCAGTCTGCAGACCACTCCTCCCCTGACTCATTTAACATCAAACCAATGCAGTTACCTATATAGACCTCAGTATCTACACACAACTACCTCACTACCCATTAAATACCAATACATACCAAAGTGTCCTACATATATCTCAATACAAAACACATACACAATACACAAATACCACAGAATCTTTCAAATACCTCACAATAGGCTACAGTTGTGATACACATACACCTCAATACCCTACAAGCGAACAAGCACACAAGAACTCTCAAGCACTTTCATTTTCTACACACACACACACACACACTTCAGTAATCAACAAACAATCTAAAGACGAGTCTGTTGAAATCTAGGCTTTGCAGTACCAGAGGTCAGGCTGTTCTAATTACACAGCTCATTTTTCCTCCGGAACTATCCATTCCCCCCTGTGAGCGAGTAAACCTCCCTCCTATCAGAAGGTGCACTTGGGAGACCTCAGCGATGGCCATCAGGGGTTACAGACAGCTGACGAACACCGCCCCCTCACCCTCAAACTGACCAATGGGCTGCTTGGCTTGGCTCAGGCACAGATGAGCGAGGTGATGTGAGGTAAAGGGAGAAAGCGTGAGAGAGGAGACAGAGAGAGAGAGAGAGAGAGAGAGAGAGAGAGAGAGAGAGAGAGAGAGAGAGAGAGAGAGAGAGAGAGAGAGAGAGAGAGAGAGAGAGAGAGAGAGAGAGAGAGAGAGAGAGAGAGAGTAATGCGGAGAGGAGAAAAAGAATGAACACTGCGGAGAATGTCAATGTTTGCCCAGTCGTCCTCTGTGTGTTTTGCTGCCGTCGGGCTCCCGAGTGCCTGGATTTGGGTTCTGCAGTGAGGGCGACTGCGGCCCATGAAGAACCAGCATGGGCTCGTCAGGAATGTGTCAGCCATCGTCCCGGATGCATGGATGCATTCCCTGCCACGGTGTGGCGTGTGCGCCGAGCTTCGCCTCGCTAAAGAATGATACAATCTTTTTCAAATTTTTGAAATAGACGTTTTTCCTTTTTTTCCCCCCAGTTTGGATAGAGAACTGTGCCTCTCCGCTTGCTGCTATTAGCGCACGCACCAAGGTCAGCTTGTGCCGTTTAGCGCTGGTGGTGCCTGGGGCTGGGAGAGCACTGATGCTCTGTATTCAGGAAGGGGTGTGAGATTCTGTGTGAGAAGAACCCGCTTGCCCGGGTGATAAGAAGCATGAAAGCCCCTCCTCTGCGCCACCCCAAACCCCCCACCCATTTTTTTTTAGTTCCCCAATTTGATATCAGCAACTGTGCCTCTTCAGTTTCCTATATACTTATAAGAGCACTGCAGCAGAAGCGTGAACCGTCCCGTGAGGGGGAGAGACTAGTTTACTCGACAGTCCAGTACTGCAGGAGAGCGCTGACACTGACCCCAAGAGATACGCATCCCTCGCTGAGGTAAACATGTCGCCTGTGGGCACCTGAAACGGCCCCCTCGTGGCTCGACCCAGAGGAGAAGGAAGGTGAAGAAGAAGTAGAAACTTTGAGGTTGCACTCACCCTTAAGGAGATGGCCCGGGGTGGTTTCTGGGGTGGGTCTTCGTGTAGTCGGTCTCCGAGCGAAGCCAAAATTCGTTTCCTGTGTCCAATCAGACTGATCTTCAACACCTGTGGAGAAAGGAGAGCAGCAGTCAAACGCAGGCGCTTGGCGGAAAGACAAAAACTAGCGTTTCCCCCGCCGTCTTAAGACTTCAGCATTCTCAACGCACTTGAGAAGTGCTGGGGCGGTCACTGAAGCCTGTGTTTTTTGCCCATGAAGTCACTGTGGGGTGGATTACCTGATGTTTACTCCTTGTTACAGAGCCTTCCTAGGGCTTTGATCCTGATTAGATAGACTGCCTGCCTGATGTGTATACCCTGTGAGGCCAGGACAGAATGCAGTACAAAGGGCAGGGAGACTCCACCAGCTCACTGCCGGTGAAAACTCTGCCGAACACGCCCTGCGGTGACATCACTGAACTGAGTAAACCCCCGCCCACAGAACTGTACAAAAAAAAGATAGAGAGGTTCCGAAATCCCAGCCCACAGGGGAAATCTGTGGGAGTGTCTCCTCACACACACCCAAACATGCTCGGACACCGAAACAACAAAACGCAGCGATACACTCTCGTTCACACATGCACTCACAAACATACAAACACACTATCACTCTCTCTCTCTCTCTAAAAGAAAGAATCACAGTCCCTCTCCACAGTGTCCCTACCCCCCCAAGATCCTCTAATCTCTTTCTTCCTGCTTCCTGCTTCCTGAGGTGGGAAGGGCACGCTGTGTCACTGAACACATCTTCCCCCCTGCTTACCTGCTCCCACTGCCATGGTAACAGGATAGTTAACACAGCTGTATTACACAATCCCCATATGCTGTTTCCTCTGTGGTGCTGAAGACGTACAGCGCAGGCATGTTCAAACACACACAGGCATGTCCCCTCCCTGTGCGCAACCTGGAAACCACTTCTTATTCAGCTCAAACGCTAGTGACAGTATGCACACACACACACACACACACACACAGTAATACAGACACACACATGCACACAGCAATACAAATATGCGCGCACACAAAGGTATACTGTAGCTAACACTAATACAGACACATGAAACCACACACACACACACACACACACACACACACACACACACACACACAGCCACACATCTCTACCTCACTATTATTACTTGGATCTGCCAAAATTCTTATGCTGAGGCCTGTATTTTAAGCGCAGTTAGTGGGTCTCCGCTGATATAATCAGTCAGGCAGTGCCACCCTACTTGGAGCCGTGTGCTGAGAAGCCATTTGTCTTGTTACTGAGCATGGACGTAAATCAGCGCAGTAAGTAGGAGAAAATGAATGTCTTCCTTACGGCGCTGCAGACAGTAATCAGCCCACAGTGGACCGAGCAATCTACAGATGGAAAGTGACAGACGTCATCGTTACAGAGCTGGGAGTGTGTGTGGCGGGCGCGCGTGTGCATGCGCCCTGTGCCACGTGCGTGCGTAGTTGTTTGGTGCGTAATGGATGGGAAAATACCTTTTTTTGCCCAATGTTTCCATCTGGTAGGTTGCTGAATAAATACAGGACATTTTTTCCCCCTATTTTTAAAGATGAAATAGCCATGATTATATTTAGCCACACAAGCAAGGATGAGAGGAAGATGAGAGGGAACATGTGGCTTTGTATGAGGCAATGATTTAAAAAATGAACCTGTTCTTCCACTAGTGTAATTTAAGAAAGTGTGATGGGTACCCTTGGGGAGAAATGATAAGACCATAAAATGTGAGTTTTTGATATATTTTAGTGTAAAAACCTTTAATATTTTCCTATTTGTCATTTAAATATATTATTTTAGGCCAGATGGAGAATTTGATCATAATCATGATGTAGCTACCTAATCTTTGCTCGCTAGCCAACTCATCTACAGTACCTGCTCAAAATGGAAGAAATAACTGCGAGTCTGGAACTGGAAACACAAAGGCAGGGAGCAGAGAAGGAGCCTCAACCCGTGGTCCTGTGGATGTATAAATGTATTTCTCACGTGTCACAAACACCACTGTGCGCGCTTCTCAAAGTGACAGTTTGAGGTGAGCCTGACGGCGATGATAGCGGCAATGATAGCCGCCGACACGTCGTCCGTGAAATGCCAAGTAGCGCTGCCAAGTCTACTAAAGGAAAAGGACGTTACCTGGAGCTAACATACGAACGGCCTATCGTACAGTGAAACGCCGATCAAGACCCAAGAGGGGAAGATGAGCATAGAGAAAAAAGAACGTGAAGATTTTTCTCGGAGCGACAACTGTGATAAGGACAATCAGGTGAGTAGTACTATCAATGACATCATACTATGCACCTGAGATGTAAAAAAAAACGACATGAGCTCTTCATCATTCGCGCCCTGGCTACCTCAAACACTAATCATCGTACCTCCACTTTCATAGCGAACGACAATGGCATCCTCGTGTCCAAACGCTAATCCAGCCGTAATCTCCGAACCTTAATCACTCTTTTATCTCCCGCTTCCCAGTTATTGCCAGACATCTGCAATTAAACTCGCTGATTAGACTGATAAACCGGTCAGTACACAAACCTATTGACTCAATGAAAAAAACTCACAGTCTCTCACACAGTTTGTGTCTGTATCGGTAAGTACTGTGTACATTTTCAAAAACACACAAATTCACTGTGCATATGTACACATGCATGTGCACACACACACACACACACACACACACACAGTCTCCTGTACACATAGAATATGACTGCAGAGACAAGAAACCACAGTTCAGTTTTGTGTGTGTCTTTTTTGGAGGGTTTTAAGTGATGGAGGACATTACACCTCAACCCAAACGCTACTGGAAGCTACACATCACACAGAAACCACCCTGTCACCATGAGTCATTTGTCTGCTTTACATACCTCTTTTACACAATATCTCAACACTAATTTACCGACACAAGCAAGTTTAAGCAATGTCAGATTGTGCTTTTGTGAAGCTCATAGCCGTCTTTGGGACCACATCTATCTGTGAATAGAACTCTGAGCAGCTTAAGTTCGAAGAAGGAAACTTAGTGGACATTTCATCATGCACAGAGAGCAAAACAGTCTCCAAATAGGCCTCAAGAAAAGAGGTCACATAGCAGCTTTTATGAATGGAAGAAGTTGCTCACAAGGAACCTCAAGCCCAGGAAAACCTCAATGTTCCAAGCTCTTTACACACCACTGCATTATAATACTGGCTTTTGTGGCACAGGCATTCAGATGGACTTAACTTTTCCAAAGAAAAAAATGTATATACTGAAGTGCTCTAAAATACCATCCAGCTTACGGATTACTGACAAGTGGCTAATGAACATAGATGTTCATTAGCAAAACAGTCAAGGCAAGAAAAATACCAGCTTGGTGGAAATGCAAAAAAGCACATATACTTATATTACTCTGAAGGTGTGTGTGTGGTAAATAAGGTATGAATTCTGCACTGTACATGTCTTTAGCCAATCCACTAAGGCCCCATTATTACACTTCCACAATGGAATAAGCTGAATCTAGAGAACTAGTAAGTCTAGCAAGTGAAGACAGCCGTTTGTTAAAAACCTAAAAACAAATATTTTTTACCAATGGGTAAAAATAAACTATGTAACTAGCATTTAACAATGCACTGTGTCCAGATATGTAGACACATAACATACATGCAGGTTTAAAAATGAATTCATTATTTATTCATGTAAAGATATTAATATTCATACGGTCACTGCTATTCACAGGTTTTCAAGACCACAAAAGCAGTAATTTATTCTGGTGCAAGGTGAGTAAACCCAACTTAGTCAGGTTTGACTATTAATAAAACAAGTCCACAGATTTGTCAAAGATCTAGATATAGTACATGTCTAATTGGCTGGCTCACAAACATCATTTTGCATAATGTTTCCTAACATTGCCTTACTGGGCTCATTTTTGGCACGTTCATGGACCATACGTAGTCTAGCTGATTCAATTAATTCTCATTGCAGTAATTTGCAGGCAAAGCCAATTATGTCCACCAGGTGCATGTTTAGCCATATATCACAACTAATAAAAAGTACATACATTCCCACAATATTCACTTGTTCATTTCATATGTCACACTAGGTTTCTTACATTAGCAGCACATTCCAGGATATGGTCAATACAGCCACTGCCAAGCATGGATTATGAATAACATTTGTCAGCATTCATCTAGTATTTGGCACAGGCGTACGCCTCTAGATGCCCTCTTCATCATAATTTCAGCTGGAAAGCCTTGCAGTTGCCGCTAGTTCTCCTTTGTCCCGTCACCGCTGCGCGCATTAAATGCCGTTCATCGCCGTAGACGCATTACATTTTCATGGCTGCTCCGAACACAGCTTCTCTTTAAATGCATGTGCCTTAGAAAAAAGGTTACCCACTTCAAAGAGGTTATGAGTGAAGAAGTCTCAGAACACTTTTGCATTCACCGTGCACCTGCTCGCTGCAAGAGCGGCATAGGAAACGGCTCCGGTTGATTGTGCTTTAGTGAGTTTAATTTAATTACATTTTTTTGAAAATAGAAACTGCAGTATTAAGGTATTCACACACATAAGTGAGCCTAATAACCTATTTTAACCTGAAAAATGTCATAATTGGCAAGGTGGTAGATTAATTGGCCATGGTAGGCTGAAGGCATGAGTTGTTCTTTACTTGAGCCTTTATCTCACACAGTGGTAGAATACACTGCTGCCCAAGATAGACCAAACAGCCCAAGATAGTACAAATTAATCCCAGTAGAAATGTCCAACTTTCCAATGAATCAGCACTTCTGTGTCTTCCCTTTACATACACAGATTTCCCCTAAAAACTAATTTTGTGCATTTTGAGGACAGCCTTATTAGGGTAGGCACAAAGTGGGTTTTTCGCTTAATAATGGTGTGTATATCTAATCTCATCGAATGGTATTAGAAAAGGGAAATCAAAGGGCTATGAAACAAAGGATAATTAAAACAAATTTTTAAAAAACATACATCATCAGTGAAGCATTTACAATGGTCCATGATCATTAGTCAATCGTTTCTTTCATGAAAAATAATTTAAAAAGCAAACACAACCTCTAACAGTCAAGATTAATATAATCAACTGGCAACTTTTAAATGTACTGTTCATTCCAGAAGTCATTTAATATGCATTGTGCCATGTATTGAGCAGTAGGCTGAAATCAAGAGCCAATTCTAATGGAATCCCAAACGGTTTCATTTAAAACATTACTGAAGGAGTAATTAACCTACTTCAAGACCTCTGGCGACATGACACGTGAAATACGCTGAAACAATGCAATAAAACAAAACGCACGACAATAATTTCTGCTGCCTGTCTTGTCGGAATTGAGTGCGCTGCGTTGCATTGCATCGCATCGAGTACGTTGTTACAACCTCACTGTCCGCTAGTGTATGAAGAGAGAATGAATTTAATTTAAATGCAAATCACCAACATGCATCCCCGTTGGGAAATTCAGAAAAGTGGAAAAAATGCAGAGGCGTGGGATGAATCGGCCCTTGAGTTCTAACAAGGTTGGTTACATAAGGGCACAGGCTATTCCAGGATAGCAATGTAATCTTTTCCTCAAGCGTTTTTATACCTATCTTTGGAAAACAAGGATAGACAGCATCTGTGTCTCATTACAACATTTTGAATGAGTGTCAAATCTGACAGATGCAGTATTGTACACTTTGGACATCTATATGAAGAGAGTGTTAACTCCGTCCTACGGTGTGTGCGCCAGATTTTCCTGAATTTATTTTGAACAGGTGAGCGGCTTATGCCAAACAGCTCTGAAGTGGACCTTTTTCATAAAACCCTCGTTACTTCATTCAATCTGCTGTCAAACCGCTCGAGTTAAACCAAGTCTCAATATATCTGTGCTTCAAATGGAAATGTGAGTGTAAGCACTGTATATGTACATATATGCTGCTAACTTAAGTGGACCCGCTGAGAACCATAATTTTGTCATAGCGTCAAAGCCAGCACTTGTGAAAACTCAATTTTCAGAGATTTCATTTTCTTTAAGTGCGTTTAGGCCTCTCGATTGGAAAAACTGTTCAAAATGAGTGCTATATAACATAAAGCCTACCAAGCTATAGTGAATGCTTCACGAGACATCCCATTGAGCAAAAGCCGGAATCTAGACATCTAGAGGGGTGGAAATCTAGGTTGAGAAACATTTTGATATAAATGGAGTAGGTTACCCTCGACATAGCTCAGGTTTTTCCCAGATTTAGTCAGCTGCTTTTCAACCAAATAGCCGGGTTTTCATCTGAACGCCTAGACAGCGTTTCACCAACTTTTCACCACAAAAATGCACACTGGGATCGGCCTGCATATACACTGTGTATGTGTGAGACCTGGCTGAGGGAAAACCCAAAAACAGCATCAGAAAACACGGCTAAAGAAGAAATAGCGTCCTGCCTGAAGTGAGGTTAGATGACGGGAAGGTGGAGTGTAATCCCGAGGCTTCTGGAGCCACCTTTCAAGCAGGAGCACTTTACAGTCATATTGTTATTCCCCTCTCATTTTAGTGTGTGTAATGAACCACAATCTCTCATGCAAGTCTAAATAATTACAACCTCACAAAGCAAAATCACCACATTTCTATGACCATTTCACCCTTTTTAAAAGGGTAAAGCGCCTCCTTTAAGTCTCTGGTGGGAGAATCCGATTTCGAAATATTTCAAGCACCACGGCCCGAACAGAGCTCATTTCGTAAATCAGGTCCGTCCCCGTTGTTCAGATGGAAATTTCCTGCGGGGCATCGAACAGAATGCTATTATTTTTATTTCCATTTTGGAAACGGATAAACGGACGCCCAAAACTATACGTTTTCAGGATGCCTGCAGTGGAAAATAAAAAAGAGGGAAAAAAATAAAATTGCTGGATCTGAGGAGGATGAAGAGCAATATGAATTGAGTTCCTTTAAATTAAAAATGGGGGGGAAGCTGAACAGGCCTGTTTTGCTGATGCGTGTAGGAGAATCAATGATGTAAGCCTGGTTAAGCTCCGTAAGTCCAGAGGAGCAGCGCTGGTTTACAGGATTAACTTGGGCAGACATGAGCAGCACTAGTAAACCCCTGTGGCTGTCTTTCCAGCCGGATCCAGAGCCCAGTTTCCACAGGAACGACTGCACACGACCCGCTTTAGCCGTATATCTTCTGCGTGCACCCAGCACCGCAGACCGCGTCACAATTGATGCAGTCTCACCTATTGCTGAAGTGCTTCACAACCTACCTTTATCGCTACCGCCATCGCATTGGCCTTGTAAATAGCTTTGGGCGGAGCAGCTTCCAAATGGATACATGTACATCACACATGTGCCTAATTATTGGTTTGCTTGGTTAACTTTATCGATTGTAAATGGGCCCGGCTTGGTGATAATACACTTTTGTATTCCTGAGACTAGCACTGATGTTCTCCACTTCAGCAAATCGCTCTGGATAAGAGCAAGTGAAATGCGATATAACAGCACGTCTGTTAATATGGTCACTCATCAAATTGGTTGCATTTTGTTGCCAGTCAAAAAAATTCCACATGCCCGTGATTTTCTTAATTATATTTTTGAGAGATCAATGCAAGAAGAGTGTGACAAATAAAACTTATTGTACCATGTGGGAATTCAGTACAAAGCAGGGTGGGTAAATGCATGCTTATTTAAAGTGAAAAACATTGATCGTGTGCGCAGGATAAACATGCCTAGCTCTGCTTGACTCACCCGGGCCAGCCTGTTGTAATATCTGAGGTCGGCTATCATACTGCATCCAATTACCCTAAGAATGGCTCAGGTACACCTGGCCTGCGTCTAAGGCTTGTGAGTGGAGATGCAGCTCAGGAGGGACTGACACTGCAAGAGATGGCACAAAGCCTCTCTCAAACTGTGATGAGTTGTGCCTGTGAAACGGCTGCAGTTGTGCACTGGCTGTGTCAATATTTTAAAAGACGCACTGCATTCGGTATTTACCGGTATTTATTCGTGTCATGGAGGCAAAGTTTAGACCCAACGGATCTTGTTGAGAAACTCACTGTCAGAAGAATGCTTGTTCTGAACCTGTGTTCAACAATCGCAACATCAAAGCAACCGCAGTTCCCAGTGTTTAGGCCAGACAGAAAATGTGAAGCACCAACTGTAATCTCCTGCTTTGAACGGGAGCTGTGTGGTGGATTCTCTAGTGTGTGCATTGCATGGTGGAGCATGATTTTTATGTAATTCTCAAAGAGGCAAATAAACCGTGTGCGTGCACTGCGCACAGTCACGTATACATGCCTGCGAGCAGGAACATGCAAACATACAGCAAAATAGAAATGTGAACATTTACATGCACACCCGCACGCACGCATGTACACACACGCATGCACACACACACATGCGCACAGACGCACACTCACTCACAAACACACACACACACACACACACACACACACACACACACACACACACACACACACACACACAGCCCTGGGGGAATAAGCATGCAGAGAGACAGCGTCTGCACCATCACAAAGGTCAAGTCCTGTTTGGGTGAGAAAATCTTTCCCTACATTCTCCTGGCTGGCGCACGGGCTGATGCTGAACTTCCATACGGAGATTTTGGGTCCCCACACCGGGACCCCTTTCTAGTTACACAACGGCTTTCACAATGGCACAGGGAGGATTTGTAAAAGATTTTAGTGGCGGATAATCAAACGCGAAGGTAGGGGGATCAGAAACAAGTCACTCATGTAGTCAGGACCAATAAAGGGAATAACAAAATAAATGCAAAGAAAGAAAAGACAGGAAACAAATTCCTTGTCGCTAAACAGCCAAACGAAAACCAACCCACTAAAATAGGGCGAACTCGAATAACAAGTGAAACACAAACTAAATCTCCTGAGCTCAATACTGGAGCCAAAACGGGAAAAAAGAACACCTTCGGCACATAAGTTCGGAGGGCCGGAAGAGTATAAAACAAACGAAATAAACAAAGAAAACTGTCTCAGAGAGAACAGCAAATAAAATAAATAGCACAGAACGCTAACAGGAGAAATAATACCTATGCCTCAAATAAAAGCTAATAGCAAGTCCCCCGTGAACATAAACAGCATTTAATATCAGAAGGTCGCTAGTACCTGGCTATACCTGGCTCAATGCAATGTCGAATGACAAAGAAGCACCGGGGAAGCGGAAGTGAATAACTTAAATACCCTGCAGGTAGAGAGAGGCACAGGTGAAAACAATGATGAGGGAAAGCAAACCCAGGAACGGAACGCGAAAAAAATCTGATAAATTCTCAATCGGAAAATAAGGACGAGAACCGCAATGGGAAATAAAATAAAAACTCACGAACCATGACAGGATTGGGACCGGGTCAGCTGATCAAAACCAACAAAAGAAGAGAAAAGGTCATTCTGTAATTATATAATTCCACCAAATCTGTTCTAGCTCACAGCACCATTGGATTTTTAATGACATCCAAACTGACTCTGTAGGTGCAATGAAGGCATATTTTACAACTTGTCTGTTCAGCCACAAACTGGTCATTATTTTAGATTTGTCTATAACTGAACACATGAAGCAGTTATGTTATGTCTCTTACCACTATCAGATTAATTTATAATCTTTTTTTAAACAACAGACATAAATACCCACTGGTTGTCTAATGTTGTGAGGACAGTATTGTAATATAAATTAGGCTAATAACTAGTTTATATAATAAAATCTAATTTGAGAGGTACAATGCAATATTGCCAGTTAAGCAGAAAAGTGTGAAGTGAAAGCCCACTCAACTATCTATTGTAGATTATTAGTTTTCTTCCTCAGGAAGGTCAAACATGTCACAATGTTCCAAAAGGTTTTGAAAAGGTCAAAAAAAAAGGTTGAAATGGCATGATATATAAATGGTGTGTCCTGGACTGTACACTGGCATATACAGTATACAAAACACTGGAACCCAAGATGTGATTAGTGCAATGAGGAACATGATAGTTAAATCTCAAATCTCAGGTTTTCTGTGAAAAAATAATATAATTTTTAAAACTTACAGATGAGGACCATAATCAAAATAAGTTCTTAACTTTATTGTGTTATCCTAAATAATTTTAATTGATACATGACTTCAGTTGTGCTTACTTTTATATTGATAAAATAATAAAAGACGAGAGGCTAATACATTACTACGTTTAACATCACTTTAGTATTTAGAACATGGTGCCGTTCTAAATACTAAATAATTTAAAATACATTGTTTAAGGCTCGTCAACATTGATAAATGTTAAATTAATATATAATAAATGTGCTAATATTAAAGCAACAGTATGGGAAAAATACTCCAGACAAAATGTGGAGATAGGAGTGTAATGTAATAACACCAATATTGATTGCAAGCTTATCTGGGTTTTCTTTTTACAATCTGGATTCCCTGACCTCCTTTTTAATATCAATTGCACATATGATGGAATGTTTTGTTTGTTGGAATAATGCAGATATTCATGCTGTATTAAGCATTTAAGTATTTTCTCAAGCTGACAGGAGTTTCTATGGAAAGTTTGGATGAATGATCATTAATGGTGCACTATGTTAACATGCAGTGTGGCCCTGTCATAGGCCTGGCTGTCCCTATTACAGTTGTAAGATATTCTGTCCAGCCGAATGTGGTCAGTCCATACATCTCTTTTCAGGAAGAATTAATCCCATTACTAGAGTCCATAATGGGGGGAGATAATATATATGAGACATGGTGTATACTACTTGGGCTTTGTACTTGTGGTATACTCAAAGTGTAATGCTAATTACATGCTAATTCATGCTAATGTTTATAAAACCTCAAAAGGTAACCTATGAGTAGATGTGGTCTAGAGGAAAGGTTTCAAATAAAATTTTCCTTTTGAGTTTCCGCATCCAGGAAGTTTCACGCTAACGGTTCTCCAAATCGTATTCTCTCCGCTGGTGTACCTAAGCATGAAGAAACGCTGCGCCTCAGTGGAGATTGGGCTGCCACTGGGCCTTCTTTTCATTTCTAATGCTATGTCTGCACAGTTATGTTTCCCTAAATAAATCAGTCCACACCAGCCTTGCGTCAAGTGCAAATGTTGTTTTCCTTTACTCTTAGTTGGTTCACACATCATCTTGATACTCTACGTGGTGGTGGGGGATCCTTGTCCCCCTTGTTGCCATGACAAAGGCCTAATTACACTGAAGGTTCACAAATCATGATTGCCGAGGTTCTTGGCTTGCTTGCATTTCGTGTGTGCTGGAACAAAATTAGTGTACTCACTGGATGCTTTTTCCATTGTATGTTAACATTGGGGTAGGCGCCTACAGTAATGGAAAACAAGACTTACAAGTCCACAATACACAAGCTAACCCCAACGGAGGCCTGGACTGAAATCCTCTGCTCTGTGTTGATCAATAACTACAAAGCCCCCCCCCAAAAGAAAGGGGGAAGAAAGTCACATTTTAACACAATAAACAAGATTTTATTGTTATTTTCTGTTTGGTTTTGAATACATTGAGCCATTAAGAATTCGCCCGACTTAGTTATAGCGCTAACAATCTGGTTCGGAGCGAATTCTCCTCAAGCTCAGAGGAAACGGTCTTGTCAAGCTCACAGCTACGGTTAGTTTTCGCCCGGACCAGGAAGAGGTCTTCCGTGTACCCGGGTGACCGGGCAGGAAGCACAAACCGTAGGATGCGCCGCGTAACCAACCGCCCATGATGCAGGAAAAAGGGGAGGGAGACCAGAGCTGGTTACCTAGCAACTATGTGGAGAACTGGTGCTCTGCGTACAATGCAGCCGGCTAGAGATGGAACATAAAGGAAATGCAACAGCCTGGAGGATAAATGGTAATACCATGTTTCATTCCCCCACAGCTCGGCGCTTATACATTGATATTCTCTTATCGCTCCTTTCCGATTCGACGGCCGGGCGGAGATATCCCGCCATCGTTGCTCACAGCTCAGCGGCTCTGCCGTTACATTTCCGCATCCTGCTCCCAGCAGATTGATGGTTATGCAGCGATATTCCTGCATGGCTGCAACTCCATTATTAACCATGCGCAAGCGACGAAGCGATACGCAGTGTATGCGATGCTGCGAATAAAACATAACGCTGTGAAACATAATTTTACTTGGGCGAACACCCACACGCGCACACATACGGGCAAAGACACATCAGGAAGGAATTTTGATGCAAGCGTAGGAATCCAGTACTGAAATGGAAGGAGAAACTGAAGGGAGTGTTAGGTGTTTCTTGGTAACAATATTCTTGGTGGAAGCAAACGTTAAAAATTTCTTTTTTTTTTGTGAACTCTGAGTGGCTACATTTGGAGCTCAGCCCACACTGTGTACAAGCTACCACTCTCCTTGTTTCACTCGCTTTCACCTGCAAGCCTCTTCTCAATTTCTCAGCCAAATGTTAACACATTTCAATTACACTGATAGCACAGAACCTGGACCCTTGCCTGAATTGTGTTCTCTTTTTCCTTAGTTTATTTTAAGTCTTTTCATAAAGGGTTTTTGCAACATGCAGCGCCCTCTGCCCAATTCCTACTCCGCTCCAACGGCTTCTGCTGTCCTTAGACAGAAACTTTCAGACATGCGTGTCAATGTGACATACAGCACACCTGCAGATGCACTGCTCATCATGTGACACCAAACGACCAATGGTCCAATAGAGAGCTTGTTGATAAAGAAAGTTTGTATTGAATCACCACTGGTCCTTAGCTTTGACTGTCAATTAAGTGAAAGTACTGGTCTTGTTTTTTACACATAGTTTGGCTAGGTCAGAAATCGCCAAAATAAATGAAAATAATGCTTGCATTTGTTTGTAAGTCAAAATTAAGAACAAATTCTGACTGTATTCAGGAGAGAATCACAGAGCTTCCAATTCCACAGTCCGAGGTTCAGCACCCCCCATAGCACAAAAGAGTTTTAATCAGATACAACAGGTGAGAATGAATGTGTTGAATATCTCAGCAATACTCAAAAGTGCGCACACACCCACACAGACACACAGACACACATACACACAACACATGCACACACACACATACAAACACACACACACACACACACAACACATGCACACACACACCACATGCACACACACACACACACACACACACACACACACTCGCACTGCAGTGTGGTTTCACAGAAGGGCCATACGGGCACTCAGTGTGAGGAAAGGTTGAAGACGCTGAAAGCTCAGAGCATGCGGAAGCACTCCTGCAGAGAACGGGAAAGAGCAAGCAGGCCAATCTCAGCACCTCCACTCACGGGGAGATTTCACCTCATTCACATTCTGCATGACCTAGAGTGGAGCGTGTGCCCTACCACTGCACAATACACCAGCAGTAGAGCTTATTCAAGAACTTACCAACCGTACACCGCAGCATGCGGACGAATATACCTGAAGTACACCAGAGTTTATGGAAAAATTTACATACCATATACCAGATATTACGGAACAATCTATAAACTGTACACCAGATATTAAGGAATAATATAGGCTACGAATTGTACACCAGAGCCAAACGAAAAGCCCCTCAGATTGTAAATGACCCCCTCATGTCCACCTCATAACTCCTTCCATCTGGTCAATGTTATAAAGTTCCACTGGCATGGAGAAGCTGCGATGAGAGCTTTCATCCCCTCTGCAATATCCATTTTAAACGTGAAGTAAAATTTTTATGTGTTCTCATGCACTATTTATGTGGCTTTTTAAAAAATAATTTTCCTCTTAATTGTTTTTTAATTTTTATGTATGTCCAGCGTGTTCACTTTAATTAAACCAACAAGCCAAAGACAATTTACCATCTATATTTAATGGACAATAAAGCCTTATGAAATTTAGCTCGTGGAAGAATATACCTACTGCAAACCAGAGCTTATAGACAAGTATACCTTCTGTACCAGAGCTTATAACGAATTTAATCAGCTGAAGAGTTCATGGCAGAATACGCAAAAACCACAATTCACTGCTGAACAAGCGCATTCCAGAGTATAAGGCCCAGCGGTGCCACAAATTGGACAAATTGATGTGAAGTTACACACTGATGGCATATTTTTCCTGGATCCAATGTCTACTCTGAGCAATTTCACTGCAGAATATCGACCCACAAATGAAGGGGGAACAGACACTTGGTCAAGATTAGCGAGTGAAATTGAGCCGAGCTGTCACACGTGATGAAATTGAAGCCAGGCTAATGCGTGATTAGCCCACATACTGATGCGAAGGCACAATGGCCTGAAGAACAGTGTAGCACCAGAGAGGAAGAAACATGAGCTGAAATGCTCTGTGATTGGTTGAGACGATGCAGTAATGAGGTGTGCTATAAGGTAGGTGTACACTGTGATTGGTTGAGACGATGCAGTAACGAGGTGTGCTATAGGGTAAGTGTACACTGTGATTGGTTGAGACGATGCAGTAATGAGGTGTGCTATAAGGTAAGTGTACACTGTGATTGGTTGAGACGATGCAGTAACGAGGTGTGCTATAGGGTAAGTGTACACTGTGATTGGTTGAGATGATGCAGTAATGAGGTGTGCTATAGGGTAAGTGTACACTGTGATTGGTTGAGACGATGCAGTAACGAGGTGTGCTATAGGGTAAGTGTACACTGTGATTGGTTGAGATGATGCAGTAATGAGGTGTGCTATAGGGTAAGTGTACACTGTGATTGGTTGAGACGATGCAGTAATGAGGTGTGTTATAGGGTAAGTGTACACTGTGATTGGTTGAGATGATGCAGTAATGAGTTGTGCTATAGGGTAGGTGTACACTGTGATTGGTTGAGACGATGCAGTAATGTGGTGTGCTATAAGGTAAGTGTACACTGTGATTGGTTGAGATGATGCAGTAATGAGGTGTGTTATAGGGTAAGTGTACACTGTGATTGGTTGAGACGATGCAGTAACGTGGTGTGCTATAGGGTAGGTGTACACTGTGATTGGTTGAGATGATGCAGTAATGAGGTGTGCTATAGGGTAGGTGTACACTGTGATTGGTTGAGATGATGCAGTAATGAGTTGTGCTATAGGGTAGGTGTACACTGTGATTGGTTGAGACGATGCAGTAATGTGTTGTGCTATAGGCTAGGTCTACACTGTGGGATTGGGGATCTTTTCTGGGTGTTCTCGGGCACCAGTGGTTCATTTAAGTCATTGATTGGCTAAAGCATCCACACACCTTTCTCTGAAGGCTTTAATTGGATTAAAGGAATTGAAAAAAATTGCTGATTGAAAAAAACCCGCAGACACTGCGGCCCCCTGGGAATTTAATTTGACACCCCTGGTTTAAACAGTTACAGCCGTACAATGTGACTACAGCCCTGCAGCTTTAAATCTAACGTGGGGTCAGCCCCAAGCGGGCAGCGCTGCTCACATCCTCCAAAACTGGGCACCTTCACCCGTTTCCGAGCCGCTGTCGGCCCAATCTGCCACATGCCCAAGCACCAGCCCCCATATGCGCTCGCTCACGAGGTGTCTAAACAGGGCTGCAGCCTGGCCTGGTTTACTGGATCTCCCCCCAGATGGAGAGAGATAGAGGAGAGCAGCTCCCCCTGTCCTCCCCCCTCCCTCACGCACACTGCAGACAATCTTCAGATGTAGTCAGTAGTGCACTATTTCCCTCACCCTCACAGTCATATTCGTTTCTGTGATGCTAGGACACAGTCTGCGAGTTCAGAGCAGCCTGACTTTACTTCACATTGACTGTGCTGGCACAGGGATTGTGACTGCGCTGGTACACGATACCCAAATTTGCCTCGATTGTGCTGAGTGCAAAAAGCAGTTTAGACTGCTCACCCTCCATGTCTATGTTGCTGTGGAGATGTCGCTACATTACAGTGGTAAAACAATAGGCAATGAAACGTTTAAATTATTCTCACATTTTGCAGGAAAAACTGGTCCCATTAATTTAAATCGAAGCCATTTTGTCAATATTATTAGTAGTTTTTGTTAAATTTATTACAAACGGTTTTTGGGCAGAAACTGCAAAACAAGTTTACTAATGCTATATGGCATTATCGGATATTTGATCATCGCTCTAGTTTGTAACGGCCACTACATAACAATTCATGTTAATAACAGGCAATAGAAAACATTACAGAAAAACTATGTTAACAGTAATAATAATAGTACTAATGTTAATGTTAATAATAGCAATAATACTAGGTTACATTTATAACACGTTCATCGATTCATTGGGACTTTAATTTTTTTTAAAAGGGCTACTGCCCTTCCCATCCTCGCAATCTATGAATCTGGCCACTTTAGACAAGAACCTTGATCAGGGGTGTCCAATCTTATCAGAAAAGGGCCGGTGTGGGTCCAAGTTTTCCTTTTAGCCCAGCGCTGCGACACCTGGATTATACTAATTAACTAATAATTAACTTCAATCAAGACCTTGATAAGTGGAATCAGGTGTCTTAGTGCTGGGCTAAAACAAAATCCTGCACCCACACAGGCACAAGTTTGGACACCCCTGCTTTTTATCATGCACATTATGATCCTGATCAATCAAGAGTCAGGATCCATCTGATTGACTTCAAAATCAAATGACTTCAGTTGCATTGGCTCATAATGAGACCCATCCTGGCAGTGAACATAAGCGCCTACAAATGTGGGAGCTGTTCATTAAGGAGCGAGAATATGACTGTAACACTGGAGAACAGCAGTGAGGATCAGGAATAGTTTATGCCTAGAACACAGCATAGAGAATCAGGAATAGTGTATGCCTAGAACACAGCATAGAGAATCAGGAATAGTGTATGCCTAGAACACAGCTGAGAGGATCAGGAATAGTGTATGCCTAGAACACAGCATAGAGAATCAGGAATAGTGTATGCCTAGAACACAGCTGAGAGGATCAGGAATAGTTTATGCCTAGAACACAGCAGAAAGGATCAGGGATAGTGTATGTCTAGAACACAGCAGAGAGGATCAGGAATAGTGTATGCCTAGAACACAGCATAGAGAATCAGGAATAGTGTATGCCTAGAACACAGCATAGAGAATCAGGAATAGTTTATGCCTAGAACACAGCAGAAAGGATCAGGGATAGTGTATGTCTAGAACACAGCAGAGAGGATGAGGAATAGTTTATGCCTAGAACACAGCAGAGATGATCAGGAATAGTTTATGTCTAGAACACAGCAGACAGGATCAGGGGTTTGACCCGAACCAGAAAAACACAGTGAGCAGAAAACAATGGAACCAGTGGTGCATGAATCTCAAACCATCACAACAAGCCTATCTTCCTCACTCATTATTCTCTCTCTCAGTCAGCCTCTCTCTCCCACTCTCTCTCCACTTTCTCTCTCAGTCACTCTCTTTCTCAGTCAGTCTCTCTCTCCCACTCTCTCTCCACTCTCTCAGTCAGTCAGTCTCTCTCTCACTCTCTCTCTCAGTCAGTCTCTCTTTCCCACTCTCTCTCCACTTTCTCTCTCAGTCACTCTCTCTGTCAGTTTCTCTCTCCCACTCTCTCAACTCTCTCTCTCCCACTCTCTCTCTCTCCACTCTCTCTCTCTCCACTCTCTCTCTCTCTCCACTCTCTCTCTCTCCACTCTCTCTCTCTCCACTCTCTCTCTCTCTCTCTCTCTCTCAGTCAGTCTCTCTCTCTCTCCGTTAGTAGGTTCCTCGCTCCTGATCCCAGCTGACTCACCTGTCTCCACCAGTGTAGACGGGACCCTAGGTTAGAGCCCGCGTGCCTCCCCCTCCCCTCTCTTTACGCGCGGCAGTGCGCTCTCTAAGCCCCCTCCCCCTCGCTCGGAGACGGCACGGACGCTTTCCTCCTCGCTCCAGTGAGTCACAGAGCAGCCCACTGGTGGAGCAGGAGCAGGAGAAAGAGAAGAAAGAAAATATGGTGGAAGAGCGGTGGAATCGGACGAGGCGTCCCCCGAGGAGGACCGAGCAGCTCCGCTCTCCTCTCCCCTCGCCGGTGGTCCGCTGGGTCTCCGCGATCCGGCTCGCTGTGGACGAATCCTCACGCAGCGCGCAGAGCTCGCGTGAACACCTCTGACTGAAAAGCAGCTCTGTTCTGCTCCTCTCTTCTCTCCCTCTAAAGCTCTCCCTCCCTCATTCTCCCTCTCTCTCCTCTCTCTTGCTGTCTGCCTCCCCCTCGCTCACTCTCTCTCTCTCTCTCTCTCTCTCTCACTCGCTCTGCCTCCACCTCGTTACTATGGATACAGTGGGCACATCCAGCGCAAGGCTCTCGCGCGCTCTCCGATGGCGCAGGTGACTGACTGGTGACGACGGTGCAGTACTGTAGTCTTCGCTCGTCAGGGAGCGCGGAGATTAACCCTCTCCTCCCCAGAGCTCTCTGGCAGCGAGGGAATAATCTCCCCACTCTGCCGTGAGCTCCCCCCTCCCCCCTCCCCCCCTTCTCCACTTCTCCTCCTGCAGGAGCTGCAGAGCGCACTCCTCCAACGCGCCTTATTCATTTCCCTCTCATCTCGCTCACATCCTCAACGCACCCGTCCGTCACACCCTCAAGTGCGCCCTCATATCCAATAACACAGCCCACTCCTAAATGTCATATACCTCAGTCACATCCCCCACACGTCACTCATGTTACGCACACTCTACTCACATCCCTCACAGCTCGCTAACACTTCCCACACTTCACTAACTCCCAACTTTATATATTGTACATACATTATATCTGGTACAAATCCTACAGTGTTAAACATTTATCTACCTGCAGTTTGATATGAAGCTTATGAATGAGGTTGTAGTTATGGACCATGGTTATGGAGCTGAGTGTGTTCTGTTCCCCTCTTTCCTGCACACACGTATTTACACATGCGACCGCAAACACACATTTTCTTCCGTCCAGCTTTTGAGGATGCAACACATGCTGCTTCAAGATTATTCTGCACATAAAGTCTCTATAGCAACGGTCAAGCCGTCATGGCAACAAGTTAATCGGCATTAAAAAGTGGAACTATTATTACCTAATTGATGCCTTTCTGAGCCCCAGCCTCTGCTCATTGGTTCCTGAAGCGGCAGCCACACCCCCATCAGCCTGCACCCACACTCTTGTCACAGACAGACTTTCAGATGGGGCTTGCAAAACTGGCACCAGCCCTGGGCACGGAGAGCCAGTGCATACTGTTCATATCACACCCAGCTTGGTTTATTTTAAATAACTCATCACCCACCAGCTGCGATCAACCTATCAACAAGCATTCATGACCAACCAGGTGTAGCCAATCAGCAAGCCCATTCTACAATCACACACTCACCAGTTTCAGAAACCTTGATAAATAGAGGACAAATGCAAATAAGTGCCAAGCTGTGTTTGGGGCTCTTGTATTAGTAACACGAGATGTTTACCATGTAAGAAACTCAGAGCCTCTTGCTAAGCAGCACAAAACATTCCAAAAGTCAACATGAGCAGCTGAATCCAATTTCTTTTTTGAAAACAGCCTCCAAGGTAGCAAAATGGTCACTTAGCCCAAAAAGTTATATATTCAGAGTTTGGTAAAATGATAGCCTTACAGTGGTATTCAGTCTATATTCTGGGTGAAGATGAAGATGATTAACGCTGTTATCCAACCTGGACAAAGATAACTGGCTTTTACAGTAGCGTTGTACGTCTCTCAGCATTACCTGTGCGGTATGTGTGTTATTCATCAGTGCCATGATGGTGATTTGTACAGGAACAAAAGAGGACAGCGCATGTAACATTATATTAAAGCCCCATTAAAATGCATCAAAATGAATCAAGGTTATAAGCCAGTACATCAGCCTTGCTGTTCAGTCATTCTTTTTCTTTCACATCCGTCTCAACTGACAATGCTACATGTCTTTTTTACCTGGTGGTTGTTGTTATTTTCAGTGGCGTTAAACGTCACCCCCTTGAAGTCCATTTTTGTTCTGTGTGATGAACTGTATGGGCTTTCACAAAAACAGTATGTTGACGTGTGGGCTACTTGAATTTCCACAGTGCATGTGAGGGGCGAGTAATCCTACACAGGGCTAGAAATGGCGGGAGTACTCAGGCACTGTTCATCGCCACTGAGCTGTATTTACTTATGGGTTGCAGAGTTGGCTGTTGACACCACAGGGCACATACTGCTCGAGGGTCAGAGACACCGCTAGCCCATTTCAGCTTACGCATAATATTTACTGACCTCCCCCGTAGCGTTAGAAAACTGATCAACGGTCTGATTACTGCATTTCACACCATCACTGTCAATATTATGAAAGGGAGCAATGAAGAGACGTGATATGCATAATTGTACATTACCCGTTAACTCATATACAGCATTGGATAAAAAATTAAGAGACCATCAAATTTTCTGTTTCACAGTTTATGGGTCTGTGTAAAATCTAACTTTTGATGTTCAATTACTGACCACGTCTGATTTTAATTCCAAACGAAATTATTGCCATTCAGGACATTTATTAGCAGAAAATGACAACTGGGGGGTATTTCATCTTGCAGGATTACGGAGTTAGCTGGATAACAGCACTGAGTAAAACTTGGAACCCTCCCAAATCTGGAACATGGACTCAAGTAATAAAAGCTGTTCCGGGTTTTAATCAGTGCAGTTATCCAGCTAACTCTGTAATCCTGCTTTGTGAAATACCCCCCTGGTCAAAATACTAAAATACACAGTGTTGTCATATATTGAATAATGCAAACTAAACAGGCTTATTCCCATTAATAAATAATAACAATGTCTTCACATAGGAAGGGGTTCAACAATCAATATTTGGTGGAGTAGCCTACCCCCGATTCTTCTTCAAAAGAATATGGAGTGGTCTTGTAATTCTTTCCAGAGCTGTATGTAATAAATATTAAACAAATGACAGAATCCCGCCCTAATGCAGCAATGGAATAAAAAATGCAAGGATGACAGTCTACGATTTAAGTCGGTACTGACACATGGACTGGTCTTATGGAAACGCAGTTACTGCAGCTACCCATAATTACAGCCACCCCCGTCCACCGTTCAGTGAGTGATGCGAGGTGCTGTTCCTGCGTTTAAAGGCTAAGGCTTGTTGTTTCTCCAGTAGGAGAATAAAGTGGCATTTCAGTGGAATGTAATGAATGAAGATGGACGTGTCGGGCCCTGCTCTCCCAAGGCCTGGAGGAGCAAGACTACCGCAGCCCAAGGAGGCTCTAATTTACACTGCACCGACAAACAAGCTCTTACTGGAACGGTATGATAATAAAGAAACACACACACACACACACACACACACACAGACACATATATATACATACACACACACACACACACACCATTACTCCCCTGGGTAATTCCAAACCCCATTAACCACGAGCACAAGTGATTTCGTTTGTAACTCAGTGTGATGTGTGTTGTTTGGGTAAACAGTGACACAATGAGAGCAATAGACTTGGAAGATATCTGTGCTCATTTCTGAAACACCCTTTAAGTGTTTGCACAACAGCCATATAAACTAACAGACAAACATACAAAAAATATACATGTTCCAGAGGTATGCTTAAATGAATGCAGTGAAATTTGTTCTTGCAGGTAATAAGATATCAGTAATAATAGTCAGTATAACAGTGACATTGTATGTTCTTGTAAAAAATGTTTTTTAATAAATAATAATAACCTAGTTTGGTGTACACACAGCATGTCTCCTTTAAAGGCATAAAAATGGAATTATGTTGTGAAAACCAAGGCAGGGTTTATAATCAGATATCCACAGTCTTACTGGGGAAACAGAGGCTCAGCAGTACTTAACATAAAAGGGAGCACTAGCTGGCAGGAGTGTCTGTCGAAACCCTCCAAACCTCATTACAAAGGAGCTTTTTACATCTCACCTAGAGGGAGATTTATTTCATCTCATGAGTGTCACAACCACACCCTTGCGAGCCAGATTTCACAGGAATCATTTTCCAAATATGGCCATTAATATCACAGCTGTAGGATTCTAAACTCTTGTGCTCCTTAAATCAAAATAAACAACTTCACTCCTAATTTTTCTGATAAATTTCAGCTATATTAGAATAAAGCAAGGCATTAGTTATCAGCAACTTATTTTCTGAACTGCATATTTTACCCCTTTTCGAATTTAATTTTAAATAAAGGACGCTAGAGCCATCTAGTGGACAAATATCTCACTGCAGCTAAGATAAATCATTCTTATACACTAGGGGACATGCGTGATAAAACGTGGTTAACTGTGAATGGCAGACTCCCAGTGAGAGGCGTGGTAAAATGGAGTTGTTTTGTGAAAACAGTGACTTGTCCAATGCCCGATTGTAATAAAAAAGAAACTATTAGCCACTTGCTGGTTGACTGCTATAGGTCAAAAGAAGTGTGGGAGAAGTTAAAAAGTATTGGGCTAGATATAATATGTGACTGAAAAACAATTATCTATGCAACATTTAGCGCGCTTTCAAACGATGATAAAAGGAAATTGTATTGGTTGTGTATTTGTATCACTGTGTTTCAATTGTGGAAAACAAGATGTAACAACAGAAAATGTTTTTATAAAAAGTGACACTGTCTTTAAACAAATTGTAAGTGCATTAAGAAAAAGAACTATGGATCTTAAATGAAAAAAAATATGAATTTGAATGGACTGAAATCATGATATTATCCAATGGCTTTGTTGTTAGTAAATTTATGTATGTTGGTTTGCATGTATGTCATTTTAAAATGTATTGTATGAAATGATAAATTATCAATAAAGTTATTTAAAAACCCAAATGTATGTGGACACCCCTTGGTCTGGGACTGGTTTTCATGGTTTAGGCTAGGCTCCTCAGTTCCAGTGAAGGAAAATTTTAACACTACAGCACACAATGACATTCTAGATCAGGGGTGGGCAACTCAGGCCTGCGGGGGGGGTGTGTGCATGTTGTTTTTTTTGCACCAGTTACCATTATTTAAATTAGCCCAATCGTTTAATGATGATGATTTTTAATTAACATATCCCGCATATAATATGAAGAGAGTGATGTGTTTCATGTGGCGGTATGTGTATGTGTAGCGTTTTTATTTTTCTTAAATTTACGAGTGTGATATTGTTATTGTGTTGATGAATAATTAGCCGATTGAACTTGTGGGGGGGGCACTAAAAAAAAAAAAAAACACAATACCGCGAGGCCCCCCAGCCCTGTTCTAGATGATTCTGGGTTTCCAACTTTGTGGCAACAGTTTTGTGAAGGCCCTTTCCTGTTTCAGAATGACAATTTCCCCGTGCACAAATAGAGATCCATACAGAAATGGATTGTCGAGATTGGTATGGAGGAACTTGACTGCCCTGCAAAGAGCCCTGACCTCAACTCCATCAAACACCATTGGGATCAATTGGAAAGCCGACTGCGAGCCAGGCCTAATAGCCCCACATCAGTGTCCGACCTCACTACTGCTCTTCTGGCTGAATGGAAACAAATCCACACAGCAATGTTCCAGCATCTAGTGGAAAGCCTTCCCAGGAGAGTGGAGGCTGTTATAGTTAATAATGCCCATGATTTTGGAATGAGATGTTGGATGAGCAGGTGTCCATATACATTTGACCATGTAGTGTATAATTGATCATTAGAGTGTTTCACCAGTGTTGGCTAGAGGGAGTAATATCAGCTGGGTAATTGAGGCACTTAATACAGTAAGATAATAAAGGCTGATAAAAGCTTTCAGACCGACACTGCCTTCAGATGGCCTGATCTTTGCTATAATACTGGACTGCTGATAATCTACTAGTACAAATGCTCTCCACGTCAAACTGAACCAAGATAAATTCTAATAATACACTACTAATAAGGGGCTATTTTTATTGAATTAATACATGAGTGAGAAAAAGGTAAATGTCCACTTAATTAGTAAGCAAGTACACGAGAGTGCTTTAATGAAGTAATTGAATCAAATTTAATTGAGTATTTAAGTATGTGCTATATATAGTATACAATGACAGTGAGAGGTCTCATTTGTGACAATGTCTATTTCAGCAGTCTCAAGTGAACAATGAATATGTATTTAAGTAAATATAGCACAAGTGGAATGCCCAGGGTACAATATTAGACAAGACCGACGGGCTGATGCAGAAGCATCTATTTTAAAACATCCAGAACCCCATCAGATACCCAAACCTGCCTCGATTGTCACTGTGGTAGACTGTGCTATACAGCATACAATATGCGTTACATATTGTACACTGTATCTGTGCTCACACTCACAGGCGCCAGGCTCTTTATTTTAGAAAAGTGTATCTAATGCAAGGACATCTCTTTTTTAATGTGAATTACACACAGGCATTTCTAGCATATTAAAGATAGAAGTCAGCTACTAATGGGTGAACCTTAGTATAACTGGCAAGCATGGTAATCATGATAAATTGACTCCAGACTATGTTTTAATAAATGTAGAATTGTCTACTCATACAGAATCAGGCGTGCACACACACACACACACACACACACACACACACACACACACAGTCTCCTTCAACACTTCCAATGTGTGTGTAAACTAAGCACCCACGCTAGAGTCATTTGAACAGCACATCACAGAGGAGCATTAGTCAAACTCTCAGCATTAATTACCCACCTCTCATTATGATACTGCTGGGATTCATATTTGATTATAGCACTGAGACACCCAGAAAAATTGCTCTTACACTCACTCTCACACAGAGTATCGCTTCATCCTACGCATAGTAAGCATGTGGTATCTCTTATATTCTAACACATCGCATAGTATTCGATATTATTCCTCACATGCTGCATAGCATCAATTGCTTTCATTCATGCCGAGCTGAATAGCCCACACTTCAACACACCTTCACTGAGCATCTCTGCTGCCCTCTAGTGGCCATGCTTCATTCTGTGGTCTCTCTCACCCACTGCAGAGTATTTTCTCTCTCCTGTTTTTGCTTTTTGTTGCTAAATAGATTATATAGGTATCACATGGCCACATATTAGCTTTCAGGAGCTAAATATAACAGAAATAAACACACACACACATAACTGCGGGACTGGAGGAAATAGTAGAGTAAGCTTGTGTTTGTGTGTGTGCGTGCTTGCGTGCGTGAGTGAATGCGTGTGTGCGTGTGTGTGTGCGTGTGCGTGTGTGCGTTTGGGAGTGTGTGTGTTTGCAGAAAGAAGTCACCACAGAGGCAGTGGGATTACGTGGCTAAAGTCAGACCTCTGTCATATTAAAATACCTCCACAGAAGAGCTTCAAAGTCAAAGAAAAAAGTGTTCTCAAAGGCTCCACCGGCATGGGCCTTCAGATCAACGCAAAACACCCCCACAGAATACCGCGTCACAACACATCCTTTTAAAAAGACAGACCGAAGCACTGACCTCGAATGGGATTTGCTGTCTTGAATGACATGGTAAACTGATTTTTATTTATTTATTTTAAATGTTCCCTGATTTTTCCCTTTTTCTCCCAATTGGACCCTATGCAATTCATTTCCCCCCACGTAGCAACCGCTAGAGAATCGCTGCTACAACCCCTTTGTCCGGTAGCAGGAAAGAGGGCACCCCATCCTCTTCAGGGCGCGAATCCTGATTCCAGCACGCCCAGGGCTGTCTTATGTGCAACGATTCTCTCCGACCCCGGGAGCAGCCACCAATTGCCACTCCCTCCATGCACCGGCCATACCCGTATCTGGCAGGACCGGGGATCAAACCCCCGATCCTCGGGGTGCAACCGCACAGACAGAAAGTTACCGCGGTGCCCAGGATAAGCTGATTTTAGACCTTCTCAGTACAGGAGACAGGAAGTGATGTCACTTACATTTATGAGCTCAATCTCCCAGATCTTCTTGACCAGCTCCATGGAGGTGTACCCATTGATGAGGAAGGACTTGGTGTAGTCTCCCAGCTCCAGAGACTCCAGCCACTCCGCCACCGATGTGGGATTGTTCCCATCGTAACCAATCGGCCGCACCTGGAGAAAGGCAAGCGTTTGAGTAAGGTTCTGTGGGTCGTTTACAAAGTGTGCTAATAGTGAGAGAGCTAGGAGTGCAGATCGCAGCTCAGAGAGTTAGCGAAGAAGCCGCATCTCGTAATATATCCTGCTACATGTGCTAACTCCCAACCACACAAGATGATCAGGCCTGCACTATAACACATCATACAATAGCAGGCATGTAACTAGGCCAGACTTGTGTATTCCAACTGGCTGCTTGGCTTTTCACAAACAATACTGGCTGAGAGAGAGACTATCATAACTTAATTACATAGCCCTGTCTCAGTACTGGCCATTAGCAAATGTATGAGTCATAAAACAGGATTGTTTGAAAAAATTATTCTGCCTCTCCTCTTCCTCATTTTTAAAAAATGTTTTTATTTATTTAGTTTCATGCTTACCCCCCCCCTTTTTTTTTCTCACAATTTTGGAATGTCCAACCATCACGTATTCATCAGCCCTCATTCCCTCTTCCGAAGCACATCATATAAGCCGCCACTTCTCATCATACCACAGTTCACAAGATGGGCTCTGACGGATATGACTAGGGCTGTGTCCAAATACGACCCCTGTTCCCTGTCCACTGTGCCCTGTCCACTCAAACCCCTGTCTACTACGTGCCCTGTCCCCGCAAAACTCTTTAAAAAAAAAAAGTTTGTAATATTTATTTTTATTTTTTTATTGAGAATATGAATGAATATACGCTCTATGTGTTTTACGCTTTTACTTCCGGGTTACTTACTGAAATTGTCGGGTGAGTACACCGTTCTGCAGATGAGTGTGCTCCTGAATTCCCTCAACAAAACCCTGGAAATAAGGGGTTCATCCTGGTATTTTAAGTGCCCCCATTTATGAGAAAATGTCACCCACTCAAAAGCTTTTTGACAAAGCGGACTCAAATATGCGCCCTCACAAGGGTGTAGGGGTCGTATTCGGACACGGCCTAGGAGGAGGACACTTCACGAGTGGCTGAATAGTTCAGCTGTGGGAGCCCGGTCGACCAGCAGAGGTCGCTAGTGCATGGCACCGTCATTCCCGGCCGAATGAAATCCTTCGTTCCCTCAGCAGTGCTAGTGATAACTACGTGTTGTCCGGTAGGGCTGTACGCCACAGTTTGCACTGGCACAGTCCGAATTCCATACCAGTGCGAGGGGCCCATCCTTAAACTAGAACAGCGCCTTAACCCAGCAGCCTCATTTTCAACTCAAACACAGGACACAGGATTTCAGGCCTTTGATGAAATATCTTAATTGATGAAAAGATCATGTCTTGCCCTGAGTGTAAACACTGTTCAATATTGCATTAGCATAGTCTAATCGGTATTATTTACTCTAAAAATCAAGGATCCTATTACTCAAGCTCAGATGAAAAGACTCCAGAAATCTCAGTAAAACTGGCTATCCTGTGCATTACAGCACAGCATCGTCGCACTTAGCATGTGGACCAGTGGCTCTTAACTGTACGTGTTGGTGCTCAGCTCTGACCTCTGACCCCTGAACCATGACCCTCACACTCACCCTGGGGAGGAGGCGGATGGCCTGCAAGAGGCGCTGTCTGTGGGCTGAGTTGAGGATCCCAATCTCCAGCAGGTCCTGATCTTCCACAACATTACTGCCCTGCAAGAGACAAGGCGTCAGTCAATCAAAAAAAATCAATCAATCAATCGATCATACCTGTCTGAGCTGAAATTTGACTGACAGTTGACTGAGAAATGACTCTCAGAAAGAGGAACTTTGCTACATCATAGGTAACTATGTACGTATGTCTGTGTGCGCTTGTGTGTATGAGTGCATGTGTTTGTGTGTGTTTGTTTTGCTATGAGCTTGCTTATCTGTGTGTGTGTGTGTGTGTGTGTGTGTGCGCGTCTGTGAATGTGTATGTGTGTGTGTGTACATATGTGCATGCATTTGTTTCTTATCTCTGCAGATGACCTTTACAAAGGACAGCTTGGTCACAGCAAGTGATTGACAGATGGCTGGGTCACATGCTGAGATGTGAATTATTTGTGCTTTATGGCCACCAGTGGTTGCTCATAAATATCAGTTAGGCTTATGATAATTCATTTTCAAGAGTGGCGGGGAGGAGTAACACGTCTCTGTGGTTACTCTGAATAAGCTCTCAGCCCACAAATGCCACAACAGCGGCAAAATGAACCTGCAAATGGTGAACGCATGATAAGATACACTGCTCATGGTAACAGCCCTGGCACAATGCCTTGTGGCACTAACCCCCAGATACCGACCACAAAAACAAGAGACAAAGCAGCTGCAAAAATATAGGAGCATTACCACATAAATTTTTTTAAAAAAAAGGACAATCGAGCTTGTGATTAGGAGGGTGTAGGGAGGCGTACGGTACTCAGAAAATAACAAGTGCACCAGAAAAACGGAAAGGTGCTCAAGATAAATTATAATCATAACCCTCTTCTTTCAGGTAGATATGGTATTCCCAGAGTTCTCGCAAGTCTTGTTCACTTGTTCAAACTACATGCTCAGTATGCCGTCACCTTATCTGTAATTAAACCACATTTTCTAAAACACCACAAGTGCTATCGCCTATGACAACATGACAAACTGTGCAGAGTCGGAACAAAGGTCTCTCTCGCTCATTAACTGCCCTCGCTCTAAATGCTCTATCGCATTTTTGCAGCGTGACATTTCAGACCACACATTCCTGTATTGTGCCCTTTTCTAAACACATCAACAGAAACAACTTCAATGAGCCACACAGGTGACAAATTAGGCTCTTTACGAGCGCCATTTATCGCGAAAGATACCTTTCATCCAGTGTAAGAGTGCAAGCCCCACGCTCTCTCCTGCCCTGTGATTGGCAGGAAGCACATTGTGGGACCCAGTTTGTGATAGTTGTGTTTGCTGCTAGCTCTATACACCCAGAACCAGGGTGCAGGTTCAGTAGAGGCACCAAGCTCCCCCAGCATACCACTCTCTGTGAGGCCGCTGATGATCTGCCTACCCCTGCTACTGGAGAGGTCCTCTTCATCACGGTTCAGAAATGACGTGGGCCTGGCCATCACATTGGTTAATTAACATTGAGAGGTTCAGAGGATCAGGCAATGATGAGGACAACCACAGAGCCACTTTTAATGAATAATAATAATGCCTGGCATTTATATAGCACCTTTCACAACACTCAAAGCGCTTTACACTGATGAGGGAGAATCTCACCTCAACCACCACAAATGTGTAGCACCCACCTGAGTGATGCAACATTTCATGATGCAACGTGCAGCCATTTTGCACCAGAAGGCTCACCACACATCAGCTGATGAGGTGAAGAGAAAGAGAAGAACTTTTTAGCCAATTAAACTGGGGTTTAGGCGGCAGATTGAAAGCGCCTGGGTTGCGAGTTTAGCCACATTGCGATAAGTGTCATGGGATCTTTAATGACCACAGTGAGTCAGGACCTCGAACATCTCATCCAAAAGACGGAATCACCTACCGCACAGTGTCCCCATCACTGCACTAGGGCATTGTGGTTTATTTGATCAGAGGGAAGACTACCCCCTACTGGCTTCCAGCAGAAACTTTGTTTTCCCAGGAGGTCTAGCTCTCCCATCCAAGTACTAACCAAGCCCTTCAGCCATTCAGTAGGAGCAGATTGCACGGTGCTATGCCTGCTGGACTAAATATTGTACAGAGTAAGATCCCAACACTTCTCCTCCTTCTTCTCCTTCCCTTAAGACAAAACAACTGTTAAGTTTCATGTATATGGAAAGTTCATGGTGCAATTAGTTTAGGTGAGTAATAATATCAGTTTAGCCTAAAAGTGTGAACGTGTGGGTGGAAAAAATGGTTCAGAATGTGTAGTGCTATACTGGGATAGTAAAGAGTTGCAGTGTTTAGTATCAGTGCTATACTGGGATAGTAAAGAGTTGCAGTGTTTAGTATCAGTGCTATACTGGGATAGTAAAGAATGCAGTGTTTAGTATCAGTGCTATACTGGGATAGTAAAAAATGCAGTGTTTAGTATCAGTGCTATACTGGGATAGTAAAGAGTTGCAGTGTTTAGTATCAGTGCTATACTGGGATAGTAAAGAATGCAGTGTTTAGTATCAGTGCTATACTGGGATAGTAAGGAGTTGCAGTGTTTAGTATCAGTGCTATACTGGGATAGTAAAGAATGCAGTGTTTAGTATCAGTGCTATACTGGGATAGTAAAGAGTTGCAGTGTTTAGTATCAGTGCTATACTGGGATAGTAAAGAGTTGCAGTGTTTAGTATCAGTGCTATACTGGGATAGTAAAGAATGCAGTGTTTAGTATCAGTGCTATACTGGGATAGTAAAGAGTTGCAGTGTTTAGTATCAGTGCTATACTGGGATAGTAAAGAGTTGCAGTGTTTAGTATCAGTGCTATACTGGGATAGTAAAGAGTTGCAGTGTTTAGTATCAGTGCTATACTGGGATAGTAAAGAGTTGCAGTGTTTAGTATCAGTGCTATACTGGGATAGTAAAGAATGCAGTGTTTAGTATCAGTGCTATACTGGGATAGTAAAGAGTTGCAGTGTTTAGTATCAGTGCTATACTGGGATAGTAAAGAGTTGCAGTGTTTAGTATCAGTGCTATACTGGGATAGTAAAGAGTTGCAGTGTTTAGTATCAGTGCTATACTGGGATAGTAAAGAGTTGCAGTGTTTAGTATCAGTGCTATACTGGGATAGTAAAGAATGCAGTGTTTAGTATCAGTGCTATACTGGGATAGTAAAGAGTTGCAGTGTTTAGTATCAGTGCTATACTGGGATAGTAAAGAATGCAGTGTTTAGTATCAGTGCTATACTGGGATAGTAAAGAGTTGCAGTGTTTAGTATCAGTGCTATACTGGGATAGTAAAGAGTTGCAGTGTTTAGTATCAGTGCTATACTGGGATAGTAAAGAATGCAGTGTTTAGTATCAGTGCTATACTGGGATAGTAAAGAGTTGCAGTGTTTAGTATCAGTGCTATACTGGGATAGTAAAGAATGCAGTGTTTAGTATCAGTGCTATACTGGGATAGTAAAGAATGCAGTGTTTAGTATCAGTGCTATACTGGGATAGTAAAGAATGCAGTGTTTAGTATCAGTGCTATACTGGGATAGTAAAGAGTTGCAGTGTTTAGTATCAGTGCTATACTGGGATAGTAAAGAGTTGCAGTGTTTAGTATCAGTGCTATACTGGGATAGTAAAGAGTTGCAGTGTTTAGTATCAGTGCTATACTGGGATAGTAAAGAATGCAGTGTTTAGTATCAGTGCTATACTGGGATAGTAAAGAATGCAGTGTTTAGTATCAGTGCTATACTGGGATAGTAAAGAATGCAGTGTTTAGTATCAGTGCTATACTGGGATAGTAAAGAATGCAGTGTTTAGTATCAGTGCTATACTGGGATAGTAAAGAATGCAGTGTTTAGTATCAGTGCTATACTGGGATAGTAAAGAATGCAGTGTTTAGTATCAGTGCTATACTGGGATAGTAAAGAGTTGCAGTGTTTAGTATCAGTGCTATACTGGGATAGTAAAGAGTTGCAGTGTTTAGTATCAGTGCTATACTGGGATAGTAAAGAATGCAGTGTTTAGTATCAGTGCTATACTGGGATAGTAAAGAGTTGCAGTGTTTAGTATCAGTGCTATACTGGGATAGTAAAGAGTTGCAGTGTTTAGTATCAGTGCTATACTGGGATAGTAAAGAATGCAGTGTTTAGTATCAGTGCTATACTGGGATAGTAAAGAATGCAGTGTTTAGTATCAGTGCTATACTGGGATAGTAAAAAATGCAGTGTTTAGTATCAGTGCTATACTGGGATAGTAAAGAGTTGCAGTGTTTAGTATCAGTGCTATACTGGGATAGTAAAAAATGCAGTGTTTAGTATCAGTGCTATACTGGGATAGTAAAGAATGCAGTGTTTAGTATCAGTGCTATACTGGGATAGTAAAGAATGCAGTGTTTAGTATCAGTGCTATACTGGGATAGTAAAGAATGCATTTAGCATCGGTGGTATAGGAAAATGATAGTAGACAACATCCTCTATAGTAAAACAGTGACATTCTCTCAAGTAAAAGAAAATAAGACTCAGTCTAATTCAATTAAAATCAAAGGTCAACAAAGCCTAGCTATGCCATAATAAAAACCGATTAAAACCTGAAAAAAAACTCCTACACGAGACACAGAGGGAACTATAAAACAGGACAATTTCGACAGAAATAAAAAAAGAACTTCAACTCAACACATAAAGAGCGCATGAGAATTTCTGCAACACCCCCAATCCAACAGTAAGGGCACTGTTATAGAACTCACCATGGAGATTTAGATTTAGATTTAAATATGTTATTCTAGAAACTCTCTCCCCATCCAGTTTCTTAGATACATCAATTAGACTAACATACTTGGGCATGATCACACCGATAATCAACTTCACAGCATATGGTCCTAGCAAACTCATTTAACGACACTCACTGCATTCGTAATTACACTGACAAAATCCATACGGATAATGACAATAACAGACGAAAATCACAAACTGACCTCAAGCGCGACAAGATAAAATGGAAAGATTTTAAATCAACCAAACCTACATAGGTTTTCAGCCATGAATATTCATCACGCCACTGTTCCAGCAAATGCGTTTATTCCTGGTACGCTAACAGAATGTATGCATAAACTATTAAATATGTGGTATTATAGTTTGCCACCGGAAGACGCGGAAAGGGAATTACGAGATGATGTTGGTTGCTGCTTGTCTTTTGGTAATGTCATGAGAACTATTGTACACGGCACAAAAATACCACGCGGGGAAAATGCCCATGGACCCATGTCTGGTGGGAGGGGCTGAGAGGGGAGTTACATGAGCCATCAGCTCATATCAGGTGACCTCATGTTAGGTGGGCCTAATTGACACAGGGATGGGATGTCTAATTTCCCCTTTCCCAGTCAAGCCAAGGGGAGACAGTGAAGGCAACTAGCTTAAGTACTAAGATACATGCTGCTATCATAATATAACCCCTGCACAATGCGTGTCAAATGTTTTAATTCCAAATTATATTTTACTGTAAATCTCTCTCTACATATTAACACATCGTCTTAAATTCTTACAAGCCTGCATTGCAAGTTGCTGTGGATAAGAACATCTGGTAATTTAATGTACATTAATATAATGATAATAATAAATAATAATTCATTTCTATTTTGAGCTTGTTCTTCAAACAGAAATCTTCTACGGTGGGGGAGGACTTAAAAATGTTCTGACATATATTTTTACTGTAAGTCACTCTCTTCTCATGAATTTTGTTATGTCTTTGATTCTATTTTTGTTTTAAGCTTGTTCCGGTAGCAGTCAGATTATAGGCCCCTGTACATTTCCAGCTATGCAGTGTAACAGGATTATTGAAATGGTGCTTCCCCACAATTTGGAACACAAACGGTTAATCTCTGGTGCTTTTAAGATTTCCTGTCACACACGCACACACACAGACACACAGACACACGCGCACCCACTCAGACATGCTCGCAGACATGCAAGCGCATGCGCACATACACACATGTGCGCACACGCGCATACACACACACACAGACATGCACGCACGCGCGCACGCACACATTAATGACCCAGCTTCAGTCCAGGCCTGGGGAGCCGATGCAGGACTACACATGGATCAGCCCACTCGTGCTGCAGTTGCCTTGGCAACCGCAGGAACACACGCAGGTCACAGTGATGTAGCAAGGAAAGCAGTAGGGAGTGGCGCTGCTAAACACCAACAAACAAGTCAATACACACATTTTCACATGCATGCACACACACACACACAAACAGAATCTCAACATTGCCCTTAAAACAAGACTAAGAAAAGTGACAGTATCTGATTTTTTTAATATACCTACATTACTGTTTCTTACATGAACATCACCTCATAATTAACACCTCTCTACCTGTCCATTACACATCGTCTGTCTACCTGTCCATTGTGCACCTGTAAATGTTGCAGCTCCTCTCTCCACCTGTCCAACAAGCACCTGCTAATTATTTACCTTCTCTCTCCACCTGTCCTGTATGCACCTTCTCTACCTGTTCATTGTGCACTTACAGTACCATCTCTACTTGTCAATTACACACGTACACTACCTGTCTACTACCAACCTACTTCGTACCTGATAATTATACACCTGCCCTGCCTTCCTGTTGATAACACACCTGTCCTATCTATGAGTCCACCTCACACTTCACCTGAAAAATCTGTTTTTCATCCCACACAGGCCCTTAAATGACCAGAACCTGAAACTTGACTCACAGGCATTTATATGACTAACACCTTGAGTAGGTGTGAGCATGATCTTTTATGAGGTTTTCAGCTGCACACAGTTAATTATATACAATGGGGGAAATAAGTATTGGACACGTCAACAATTTTATTATCAAACATATTTCCAATGTAGCTATTCACATGAGATTTTGACCAGACATTGGTATTAACTCAATAAAACTACACAGCTAAAGAAATTGTAACGTTCCAATTCTTTAAAAAAGTTATGTGCAATAAAGTGAAATGACACAGGAAAAAAGTATTGAACACGCTAAATTAAATTTATGATGTCTGTGACCCAACAACATCACTCTGCTGCCAGAAATACAGTAGATATGGATGGATAACTTGAAGGGTTTCTTCTCCTGACTTATTTTTCCATAGAGTTCAATAGGCAAATCTGTCAGGAGAAACAACCCTTAAAGTGATCCTTCCATATCTACTGTATTTCTGGCAGCAGAGTGATGGTTAAAGGCTTGTTTAATACATCAGACCCTTGATGACTTAGAGCCACTTAGCCAACCATGTGTTATATACTGTTCCAGTGTAATTTACAGCTAAATCTTGTCTCACCCCCCAATTCCCATAGAGATCCATTCAAATGCAGAGCTGTTATAGTATCGCTTGTAACAGTACCAGCAAATAAGATATCAAGAGCCTTTTGATGTTGTTGGGTCACAGACATCATAAAGTCATGACATGCAAAGGATATGCAACCAAATATAAAAAATATGGCTTTTCTACCACATTTAATTTAGCGTGTTCAATACTTTTTCCCTGTGTCATTTCACTTTATTGCACATAACTTTTTTAAAGAATTGGAACATTACAATTTCTTTAGCTGTGTAGTTTTATTGAGTTAATACCAATGTCTGGTCAAAATCTCATGTGAATAGCTACATTGGAAATATGTTTGATAATAAAATTGTTGACATGTCCAATACTTATTTCCCCCATTGTATATATATATGTGTGTGTGTGTGTGTGTGTGTGTGTGTGTGTGTGTAACATATTTTAAGCTGTTAAGCAGCATTCTGTACCAGGGGACAGATTATTTTATCCCATTGGGGCACCATCCCCTGCACATATCAAACACTACTACACAGATCCCACACTTCATGACAAATGTTGCAATGCAATTAACAGGCTTTACTGCAGACAGTGCAACACAAATCAGAAGCTTTACTGCTGAAAACAGCTAAATAAACAAAGTTCTTTGCTTCGAGTAGCACGGCTCATATAAAACACTTTACTGCAGGTACCGCTACTGCATTCCTGTAGATAGCACTAAACTAAGAGTATAAATCTGTAAAAACCCTTAATGCCCGTAAGTGTTCTTCATGAGAGGCGGAGGGATTGCTTTCTCTCGCAGATAAAAACAGGCCCGTTTGGGACAGCTGGAAAGAACAAGGCTGAAGAAGTTTATAGCGCTACAGCATCACCAGAGGAGGGAAACACACGTGGCTCTGGTCTGGTGTGTCTGAGGTAGCCATGCAGACAGACGAGAAGAACGGAGCCGCGTCTACACGCGGCGCGGAAGAGCGGCGGCGGGACGGAGAGTTTAAAAAAGCGGCGCTCGGATCGTGGCGGAGGGGGGCGTCATCTGGCCGCTGCGACGGCGGATGGAAAACGCCTCCCCAAAGCCCCCTCGCGCAGATGTACTCACCATGAACTGCACGTTGTCGAAGCCGTTGGCCAGCAGGTGGTTCTCGTACTGGACCAGCCCGATGTTGTCCAGCCACTGGCCCACGGACTGGACGGGGCAGCGGGGGCCTGTGAGAGGGTGGAGAGGGAGCCGTTTGAGCAGCGAGTAGCCGTCCACGCGGTAGCAGCGGCAGTCCGGCTGGGACAGCTGGCACTGCCACATCATGTTACGCGCAAAGTGACTGTCGAAAGACCCCGCCATGCGGGCTCGGTGTCGAGGCTCGGCACCAGGGAGAGGTCGGGAAAAAAGGACGGGAGAAAAAAGAGAGAAGGAGGGAGGAAGCAGAAATCCCAGAGGCTTGCGTGGGAGGGGGGGGTGGCTTGGCCCCTCAGGGTCCTGCAGTCGGAGGGGTCGACATGGCGGGGCCGGGGTTACGATCCGTGAGTGCGCTCCGTGGGGCTCTCTTAGCTGTTGCGCCTGGCTCCTGCTCTGCCTTTGTGTGTGTGTGTGTGTGTGTGTGAGCGCTGCTCCTGCCTGATAGAATTCTCTTTATCAACTACTCCTACACTCATCTGTATGCTCCCGCAGCCTTACTCCTCTACTCTCTCTCTCTCTCTCTCCCCCCTCCCTCTCCCTCTCCCTCTCCCTCTCCCCGATTCTCTCCCCCCCTCTCTCTCGCTCTATTTTTCTCTCTCAATCCTACGGCTCCCAGCTCCCGCTGTACCTCGCGCTGCTGATAATAGCCATCAGATCAGCCACTGCCTCTTTGTTTGGGAGCGCGGCGCTTTCTCCTCCCACACGCGTGCACAGCCTCTGTTCCTGAGCGATGCGCGCAGTCACAACACGCGCACACACACACACGCACACACACGCACGCACACCCCCGCAAAAACAAAGTTCAAAAAACCTTTCCCCACCTTCGTCTTCCTGAAGTCTCTCTTCCTGCTCAGCTCAACTCGCAGTACATCGCCACCATCCACCCAGCACACAGTACGCGTACGTTACTGTATGCCTTGACAAATCTTAAAAAGATATTGATACACCAGAGAGGTAAACAACTGGAGAACTATATATCTCTCTGTCTGTCTTTCTAACCCAGCCCCCCCTCCTCCTCTCTTTTTCTCATTCACTCTTTCCCTCTCTCTCATGCACAAACACACACGGAGAAGGGCATTTCCATACTCACTGGGGACTAAATGAGTAATGCAAACAGGATTTCTCCCGTTGCGGCTACAAGCGTTCGGAAAACGGTTTATTTTTGTAGCTGGAGGAGATGACGGGAATAGAGAGGACAGGATGGATGAGAGAAAGGGGGGATAGGAGAAGAGAGATGGTAAAAGGCAAAGGAGAGATGAGAGGAGAGACAGGAAGCGAGGGGCAGGTTGAGAGATTCCTCTGCGCGTGGGGGGGGTTAACACTAGAGGACGTGGACCGCTGGAACTGTCTATCATCTCACATGACCCCTTTGTCCTCCCGACAGGTCAAACGCTGCCCCTTTCTTGTGGCTTCTTTGGATTCTTCATTTATCAGAATTTGGAAGCCATTAGCACATATAGCTAACAGCTCTAACACATCACACTGTCAGTTAGGCTGTGCTGTAGGTAGGCCACATCTGCCAAAGCAACATAATGGAGATGAAGATGTGACGGGTCTTCCCGCTCTTCCTCGCTACTGCCAAACATGCATCACCTTACAACTTCTAATATGTCACAAGGTAGCTACTGAAGTCTCCTGAGGATGGAATAAATGTCTGTCAAATCATCTGGAGACAGAGAGCTCTATCATTCACTGCCATCATAGACAGTAATAAGACACAGGGTAGATGCATCCACAGGGTAAAACCAGCAACATGCACAACTCAACAGAGAAAGCCAGAGAAATGTACCACTCTACACTGTAAACCAGCAAAATGTAACACACCACTGACTAACCCAGCACCGTAACAATCCACAGCATAACAAAAAGGAACACTCCATAGCGTGAAACAGTAAAACATAACACAACAATAGAAGCCAGTGTGAACCACAAAATCTAACAATTTACAGTCCAAACCATCAACATTCAACAAAATAAACTAGCGATATCGAACTCATGAGAGTAAAATAGTGGTGTTACAGAGGTCTGATATCCATTTCTGCATTTAAAATTCAGACTATTCTTCTTCTTGTTCGTCACAAAGCCCATGATCCTAAGATGTCCACGATAACAAAACAGGAGGACCTTACAGCACGCCGAGCAACACACGTGTAACATACATATCCAGTACCTGATAGATCTTCCTGGATTTCATTCAGCCCTGTGCCGATTCCAGCGCCGATGGAGCTCATGATCTTATCGATCTAGAAAGAAGAAAAGAGAGAGAGAGTACACAGGTTAATGGGAATCCAACGTCAACCCATCCGCCAGGCTACCTCCCGGCTCCATGGCTGGGGGTTCACTGGACGGTCACCCCACCCCCCACCCAAAAAATTATCCAAGGCTACAACCCACGATCAGGACTCAGGCGCTAGTCTGCCCACCTTAACGCTGCACGTGTGAAGAGAAAAGCTCACAGCGGAGACTTACGCCCACTGAGAAACCATGGGGGAAGCAGTTCCTAAAATTGAAACTGTTCCCGTAATCCCACACTCCCTTTAGGAGGTAATGAGCACTGCCTGAGGATTGCCTTTCCTGAAATAGACTATTCCCATTATCCCGTATCCCCTGCTCTACCCGTCAACCCCTCAGTAATCAGCAATTAGCAATTAATCGTCGCTTAACAACGCAAGTACAGAGTAGAAGAAGAGAATATGAAAAAAATAATCCATCAGGTAAAAAGGATAGGGAAATTATTCATGGCCTGCATCTCACGTACTGTTATATGTATATGTAGGGATTCTGCTCACGCACAATACCAGAAACGGTTCTAGGCATAGACAATATATGGACGGTTGCCTAGGACACCATCAGTATGGGGCAGGGGAGGGGGGCTAGCCATCTTGGGGCAGGCAAACAAGAGGGAAAAAATGGGAAAATAGAAGGCGTTGCGTTAATCATAGTCTGCGAAAAGCGTTGCGATCTGGCCAAGGGAAGTACAAAGACTAGAGCTGACCCTCAAGTAGAAACAAGTAGGAAAAAGACACATCTCAGAATGACAGCTCTGTGGCCTTCTACGAAAAGTATAACCCCAAAGTTTCCCCAACCTCACCCATCTCCAGAAAATGTGCCCCATCCCAAACATAGGTGTGTCTTGTAATGCTTTGGCTCATAGTACCTTGTTTATTTGTGCAAATTTCTGTCTTTTTCGTGGTCATCACTGCTGCTCTCAAATTCTAGTTCTTTCTAGTTAAGTTGCTAGCAATGAAATCACGTGTAATTAGCATTTGAGTTCAGACTGACAACAGCAACTTCACTGGAGATGTGCTCATTTTAGGAAATTGAGTTTCATAATGAGCTACATCAGTAATACTTCAATGAATCACGTCTGAGAAGATACACAGAGCCTACGTACCGCTCAACTGCATTGTGTGTCTACTGTCTGTCTATAGCTCAGTTCTGTGCCTACAAACCCTCCAGCACACACCTGTAGAGCAGCTGTTTAAATCAGCACCTTTGCCGACAGCTAGAAATGAAAGATATCTCTGTATTCTCCTATGGCTGGGACACCATAATTACAGCAGAAGTCTGCTGTAATGAAAACCACTGTATAAACCAGTTTTTATAATTAATTTTCAATATCTCTCCCCGTTTCCTGATTTTTCTGACAGAAAGCTCAATATAACAAAACTGCAAAGGGCTTTCTTTGAAGAGCTGTGTGTCTATGGGAGGTGAGTGGTATTGTGCGCAAATGAAAAATTCCCAATTTCCTCTTTCCGTAACGGCACGACACCACCTACTGTTACTCCCACTGCTGTAGGGTGTTGAGTATTCTCAGTGGAGGGAGGCCTGTACCCAAAATGCAGTGAGGTACAACTAAATCCGCAGTGCACAGAGCTAGACATTTTGGGTTCGTATGATTATAAAATCTCCCATTAACATCTCCTCTTAGTTTTTTTTGGAGCTAAGGTGACCTTAAACACCTGACTTTGGTGAAACAGCACATAGTCAGTGAAGAGCAGTCACCAAGACAGCTAGTAATTTGCACCTCTGTCCCCACCTCCCGATGGGTGTCTCTTACCTCCTCCCACTCGGCGGTGAAGGAGGGCGTCCTCTCCAGCTTGTGGGCCGGGCTGGACTTGGCCATGCTGGTCTGGGCCCGGCTCGGCCGCAGCTCCTCTTCAATAGGGGAGACGGAGATGAGGTTGGAGTCCGACTTGGAGAAGTTCCTGGAGAGCTGCAGGTCCAGCACGTTCCTGGGGATGGAGCGCATCCTCCCCAAAGTGCAGGCGCGCTCCTCGAACCCTGCGCCCACCGCACCCGATCCGCCTGCCAGCTCCCCGTTCCTCACATGCCGCGTCACGGCCGGGGGGCCCGCTCGCTCGGCCTGGTCTTGGTTCACCCTGGTGTGGAAGACGGTCCTGTACACTACCTGGGGCTTGGGCTCTCGGGGGGCCTTCAGGCCCGAGGGCTCGCTGCCCGCACGCGGGAGGTGGGCGCCGAGGCTGGGCGCCTGGAGCAGGTTTCCGTGGTGGGTGGGGACGGGCTCCGGAGCGCTGAACTTGCGCACCTTGCCGTATAGCTGGAAGGGGTTGTCCGGAGACTCGCAGGCCGGCGATGAGCCGTGCAGCAGGCCGGCAAACTGCTCTGGGACGTGGGAGTCCCGAAAACTGCGCTCCGCCGGAGCCTCTCTCTGACACGGGATCTCCTCTGAGGATAAGTGAGATAAAGAAGAGAGAGACAGAGACAGAAAGAGAGAGAGAGAAAGAGAAACATAAGAAGAAGGTTGGTGAGGAAGAGGGGCCAGATGGAGAAAAAAAAAAGAATAATGAGAGAGAGAGAGAGAGAGAGAGAGAGAGAGAGAGAGAGAGGATGTTCCCGTGTTGGGTCCCTGTGTCCCGTGTCTGCTCCTGTAAATGTGTCCTGGAGCTTCACTGTACAGCACGAGTCACCTGACCACTACAGTACGATGTCACAAGTGTGCTCTTTACAGACCTCTCTTCTGTTTACGCTTAAAGAGGATAGACCACCCGACCTCCTCAGCCCAGAGAGCACCCAGCTGAGACAAAAGCCTCTCTGACGGAGGTGTCCCACAAACAGCACAAAGGGCTCTTAAAAGCATTTCTGCCAGGTAGCATCCAAAACCGGTGATGGGACCGAATGGTTGGTGGCCTGGTGGGAGAAGAGGCCTGGTCTGTGATTGGTCACAGACTCAGTGCTTTAGTCATGCATAGTTTGGCTCATTGCTGGAGATGCACATTAATGGTGGATGCACCCCACCCCCTTGGACAAAAATACAGAGAAAGGGCTTCCTAACTCTGAAGTCACATAAGGAGTTATAAAAGAATCAAAAGTCACAATACAAGAGGTGCCAAATAATAATTCAGTAGTTTAATTAGGTAACTAATAACTAATGCCACAGTAACACAGCCCTTTATTACTCCAACATGAGGCACAGAAGCGAGGATACTGACATCTCACGTAGAGACGGATGTGTTACCAGCATACAAAGAAGGAACAACAGTTAAACAAACAAAAACAGCACATGTTCCCTCTCTGTGGGAGGGCGATAAGCTATAATTGTGAACTACTTGCGATGTGCAGTGAAAAGACGTATAATGTGGACTGTCTGAGTTGCGAGCGATTGTAACGCAGAGACGTCTGTTGTTTCATTGGACGAGAGGAGATGCATCTAAATGATGATAGGGGATCAGTAGGGCCGAGACAGCACTAACTGTGCCACCTCCACAGAGTTACAGTAACTCAAGGCGATAAACAGTTCCGAGGCATATCAGAGCAGACACACTGTCACATTCAGTCAGAGAGCAGTAGCGACCAATAGCAGACAGCTCAGATCAGTCAGCATATACAAAGAGTGTGTACCAGTTACTGTAAACAGGCTTACCTTCGATTAAGATCAAATTACAGCCGCTCACAGAGGGAGGGAGAGAGAGAGAAATAAAGAAAGAGCGAGAGAGAGAGAGAGAGAGAGAAAGAAAGAGAGAGAAAGAGAGAGAGCTTCAACTTGGCTGTGAATGAACTGAAAAAGATGGCACGCAGGGCATTTTATGCCATCAAGAAACAAATTAAAATAGATATACCAATTGCACTATATGGCAGTGAAGTGTGGGGTCTGCTCACAAAGCAAGATTTTGCAAATTGGGATAAACAACCAACTGAAACCTTGCATGCAGAGTTCTGTAAAAGCATCCTCCATGTGCAGAGAAAAACACCAAACAATGCATGCAGGGCAGAATTAGGCCAATATCCATAGAAAAACATTGACGAACTACAGACTCAGCGAGCACAGCCTGGCGATAGAGACCGGCCGACACCGGCAGACCTGGCTGCCCAGAGAAGAGAGGCTGTGCTTACACTGCAACAAAGAGCAGATAGAGACAGAGCTGCACTTCCTCTTTAATTGTGGGAAATACAAAAAAAATTGAGAACATTTCTTCCCAAAATTCATAAAACAAATCCCAAACTTCCCAAACCTACCTGAATCAAAGACAATCTAATTCTCCTTAGAGAAGAAAGGTGCTGCCAAAATTTAGCCGCACAATATGTAGCTACCTGCCACAGCCTGAGGGACAGTTGCGACCCTTAGAGAGAGAGGACCGACTGTTCGCACTGCAATCAGAGAGTGGTGGAGACAGAACTGCACTTCCTCACAACATGTGGAAGGTACCAAGACATAAAAAAGAATTTCTACCCAAAATGGATAAAAATATGCCAAGAATTCATAACTTCAAATGACCAGCAAAAGCTCCCCTATTTATTAGGGGAACATAAAAAATGCATTGCATTAGTGGCAAAATATGTAACAGCTTGCCATAAACAGAGGGACAACCAGTCAGTGCATTTGCATATTTTTATATGTAGATCTGTGTTTATGTGTTCAATTGTGTTCTTTGTTCTGTGGTTTGGCAACATAAGATGCATCTTGTCATGCCAGTAAAGCATTTGTAAATTGAATTGAATTGAATTGAGAGAGAGAGAGAGAGAGAGAGAGAGAAAATTAACGACCTAAGGAAAAAACTTAGAAAACTCTCTAATCAAAAACATTGAGACCAACAAAATCAAGACTTACGCCTTAGGTACTATGAGGAACTAAATCACTATAAGCGCAGACTAAGAATGAAGAAAGAACAACATATACAAAAACAACTGACAATAATGGAGGAGTCCATCAACACAAACAAGTTTTGGGAAAATTGGAAACGTATAAGTAAATCAAAACATGAGGAAATTGCTATACAAGATGGAGAAAAATGGAAAGAACATTTTGAACAACTCTTTAAAGAAATCCCTATTACTAAATTAGAACAAACCTCAATTTCTGAAAAACTAGATAGCCTAGAATTGATTATTAAAGACAACCAAAACCCCTTGGACTCCCCTATTACTGACAAAGAGCTAAAGGAGAGACTACAGGCCCTCCAATCAGGGAAAGCATGTGGGCCTGATGGCATCCCCAATGAGATGCTAAAATACAGCAACAACAAAATGCAGGAATCACTGCTAAAACTGTTCAATCTCATTCTGAGTGTGGGCTACTTCCCTGAAATCTGGAGTCAAGGACTAATAACCCCCATATTCAAGAGTGGAGACAGATTTGACCCCAACAATTACCGAGGCATTAGTGTGAACAGTAATCTGGGGAAGGTGCTTTGTAGCATTATCAATAAAAGAATTTTAGACTTCCTTAACCCATCTATTGCATTTCGGGTCAAAAGTGACCGAGTGACTTTGTTTTTAATCATAAATATTGTATTTTTCATCCAATTGCCTCAAGATCTTATGTTATCCTTCACACTAGGCCTCTGAACATATACAATTGATGATCACCACTTGCATTGAATTTTGAGTGATTTATTCAACAATGACGCACCTATGATATTTTCGGTCAGAATTGACCGCCATAGGAAATGAATGGGTATGAGTATATTATGTTCATCCTGCAGATGGAAAACATCTCCACACACACACACACACAGGCTCGCACGCACACACACTGGCACACGCACACACACACACAGGCTCGCACACACACACACACACACACACAGGCTTGCACACACACACACAGGCTCGCACACACACACACACACACACACTGGCACACACACAGGCTCGCACGCACACACACACACTGGCACACACACAGGCTCGCACGCACACACACACACACACACTGGCACACGCACACACACAGGCTCGCACACACACACACAGGCACGCACGCGCACACACACACACAGGCTCGCACGCACACACACATATATAAATAAGACACTGATACTGTTTTCCTCAATGAACATTTATTGAAATAGAAATATTCAAAAAAATACCATAACAGAACATCAACATGGTGTGTGTGTGTGTGTGTGTGTGCGAGCCTGTGTGTGTGTGTCTGTGTGTGTGTGTGTGTGTGGAGATGTTTTCCATCTGCAGGATGAACATAATATACTCATACCCATTCATTTCCTATGGCGGTCAATTCTGACCGAAAATATCATAGGTGCGTCACTGTTGAATAAATCACTCAAAATTCAATGAAACACTGTCTTGCCTGCCACCCCTTGATTCTACTTGCTTTGACTGTTCAAATGAGATGTCAACCATCAAAATTGGATTAGGGGTTCCAGAGATATCACTGTGCAAAACACACCGGTCAATTTTGACCGGAAATAGCATGGGAAGGGGGGTATAACCAAATGCAAGAGAAGGGTTAATGAACACAATGCCTTGAGTAAGAGTCAAATTGGCTTTTTACCAAAACATCGGACTACCGATCATATTTACACCCTACACACCCTAATTGATAATTACGTGAATCAAAATCAAATAAAAATATTTGCTTGTTTTGTAGATTTTCAAAAAGCATTTGAATCTATTTGGCACAAAGGATTATTGTACAAACTTCTTGAAATTGGTGTAGGGGGTAAAATCTATGATTTAATCAAATCAATGTACACAGAAAATAAAAGTGGAGTTAAAATTGGCAACAAGAGAACAGAATTCTTCACTCAGGGGCGTGGAGTGAGACAGGGATGCAACTTAAGCCCAACCCTATTTAACATTTACATTAATGAATTGGCTACAATATTGGAACAATCTGCAGCCCCTGGTCTCACTCTACATGATAAAGAAATTAAATTCCTGATCTATGCTGATGACCTGGTTCTGCTGTCGCCTACAGAACAAGGGCTACAGCAGAACCTGGACCTGCTTGAGCAGTACTGCCAGACCTGGGCCCTGGCAGTAAATCTAAAAAAGACTAAGATAATGATTTTTCAGAAAAGACCCAGATTTCAGGGCAATAAATACAGATTTAATATAGGATCAAACACAATAGAACATTGTACAAATTATACTTATTTAGGACTCACAATTAGTTCATCTGGAAATTTCAACTTGGCTGTGAATGAACTGAAAGAGAAAGCCAGAAGGGCTATTTATGCCATTAAAAGGGGAATACACTTTGACATCCCAATTCAAATTTGGCTAAAAATATTTAAATCGATCATTCAACCTATTGCACTTTATGGCAGTGAAGTGTGGGGTCCGCTTACAAAACAAGATTTTTCAAAATGGGAAAAACACCCAACTGAAACCCTGCATGCAGAATTCTGTAAAATGATATTACGGGTACAAAGGAAAACACCCAATAATGCATGCAGGGCTGAATTAGGCCAATACCCACTATTAATCAATATTGAAAAAAGAGCAATTAAGTTTTGGCAACATCTAAACCACAGCGACCCCAACTCTTACCATTATAAAGCCCTGAAATGCCAAGAGCTGAGCATAGAGAAAAGTCCCCTCAGTCAGTTGGTCCTGAGGCTTTCTGCACTAACACCTACTAACACCAATCAGCCTCAGGACAGCACCATAAAAACACAGGAAATTAGAGTAAACCAAATTATATCACAACACAAAGATAACTATATCAATCATTGGAGCACTCAAACCCAAACACAAAGTAAACTTAATTGCTATCTGGCTCTAAAAAGACATTACAGTTTGGCAGATTACCTAACCATGGTAAAAAATACTAAGCTTAGAAAAATACTGACAATGTACAGGCTCAGTGAGCACAGTTTGGCCATAGAGAACGGTCGGCACAGGCAGACATGGCTTCCCAAAGAGGAAAGGCTGTGCTCACAGTGCCAACAAAAAGAGGTCGAGACAGAGAAGCACTTTCTTTTAAAATGCACAAAATATGAAAACCAACGAAAAATTTTCTTCCATAAAATTAGACCGGTATGCCCAAATTTCCTAAACCTTCCTGATGAAGAGAAACTCCCCATTCTCCTCGGGGAGGAAGGGAGCTGCATGACCCTGGCAGCACAATATATTTCTGCCTGCCACAGCCTGAGACACAGTGAGTGACACCAAGACAGCAACAAGATCTATATATTATTTTATAGTTTATACAATGTATATATAATGTTACTATTATTTTCATAATTGTATTTGTAGTAATTAATTGTTCATATTGTACTGTATATTTTGTGTTTGCTTTGGCAATATTTACCATGTGTATTTCATGCCAATAAAGCATTTGAAATTGAATTGAATTGAGAGAGAGAGAGAGAGAGATCTGGCTACGGGAGCAGAAAATGCCACAACGGACATCTTGCATTGGACTCCTGTCCTCTAAACCAAAACAGCTTTCCACCTTTTTTTCTGGCTTCTGTATAAACAGGGCTCTGGACCTCTCCTGACTGCAGTCTGAATTGCTGCTAGCCCTTTAGAGAGAGCCCTCTGGAGCAGGGCTGTTTTTTCAGAGCCGCGAGGTTTCATTGTGGCCGTTAACTCACTGAAGTTAACGCAGTTCATAACGCAACTATTTTTCCTCACCTGGTCTTTTGGGTCTGAAATGAGCTGCTGAATTTAAAATGAAAACTAACAGCAGTGTCTTGCTAGGACTTAAGGGTTAAGGATCGTTGTTCTGGAGAGCTTCCAGCATAGCGTTAGTATGGGATATAAAGTACCATTGTGCATTTAAACCCCCCTCTCCCACCCCACACCCCTGTCTGTGAGAAGACTCACACAAAGCGCAGCCATCACTGGGAACCTGACAGGAACATCGGAGCAATAGTACAAAAATGCTATTAGGTACCAGGATTATAAATTTCATGGCAAAAACAGGAGGGGACAGCGAGCAGGGGGAAAGTGCATCATCTACAATGACAAAGATAAAAATGGAATTCTTAAACAGGTGCTGAGAGGTCAACGATAGCTCCAAAACATGCTCAATTATTCAAGTGCCCTTCAAGCACCACTACCTCCAGATGCAACGCCACGTCCAATGGAAGCATCTATCTCTGTGGAGAGTAGTCTGAGGGGAGTCTCTTGGTGTTGGAGGAGTGTGTGTGTGTGTGTGGGGGGGGGGGCACAGTGACTCGGGACATGCTGTCCTCTCCCCTACAAAAGAAGACACAACCCTGGGATTAAAGGTGTAGTGAGCAATCCTGTGTCTGTGTGTTTGGGTGCATGTGTGCGTGCGTGTATACATGTGCACATGATCCTGTATAAGTAGACATTTCTACATTTTATTAAAACGTAGTCTGGAGTCAATTTGTCATGATTAACATGCTTGCTATACTAAGGTTTGCCCATTAGTAGCTGACTTAAATGGACTTTAATATGGTAGAAATGCCTGTGTGTCATTCACATTAAAAAATAGATGTTTTTGCATTAGATACACATTTCTAAAATAAAGAGCCTGGAGAGCAGCTTTGCTCCTTTATTTTAACTAAATGTTCTTTCTGGTGGACAAAGGGAGCACTTCCATTTTAAATTCAATGAACTAAAAAGTCATAAACTGTTAATGGGAGTTTCTTATTCAAATTGGTATGCTTTTCAATAAAAAATTGGAGACAATTATAAAATAAAAACAGTAAGAATAACCCAAGGTAAGCGGGGCTTGTATGTGTGCATGTGTGAGAGAAAGGGAGAGAGAGACCAAGCATTTATCTTTGTGAGAGGAAAACATGTATTCCTTTTTAAGATGAGCCCAGGGGATCAGTTCTGAAATGTTTGAGATTAAAAGGTTATTGCTTTCCTGCCATTTTCCCAGTCTTATTTCCAGACAGCTCGAAGTACAAGCAGTTCCTCTTGTGTATCCAGAACTGGAAGCATGGCTATACAAGATTGACCAAATGAAGACAATCCTACAATGTGGTCCCATCAAGACAAATCTGCTTCACCCCTAACATATGGACATCACCCCTAAATCCTCTAACGAAATGGAACATTCCTGTCCATCAAACAAGATTTTCCCCGGTTTTGAAAAAGCATATTTTCTCAATTCAAAAATGGAAAGAACTCCATCAGTGACCACATTTAAACTGTTTGAAGGTTTTTGTAAAAGAATTCTGAGGCAGCCGCCGCGGTGGTACAGGCGGTAAGACGCGCTGACTTTTCATTCGAGTTGTTGTACTCCGAGATCGGGGGGCGCGCGCCCCGGTCTGCCCACAGCCGAGCGTGGCCGGTGTGGTGGAAAGCGACGATTGGCAGTCGCTTCCGGGGGGGGGGGGGGGGGGAGAGAGGGAACCACTGGCGCACGATAGCAGGGCAGGTGTCATCAGGTCAGGAGCTGCGTAGGGTAGTAGTATCCCTTTCTAAAGTACCGATAGACGGGTGGGTGTGTGTGGTTCTGTTGCTTGCGGTTGTTGCTACACGGGGGAAATTAGAATAGGGAATCAATTATTGGCTACTAAATTGGGAAAAAAAAAAAAAAAAAAAAACAAATTTTTTTAAAAATAAAAATAAAAAAATAAAAAATAATTCTGAGGCTCACGATGAAGAAGTCTGAACGCCTTCCTCAAACCTGGATTATAACTGTAATCCAGTCTGCTAGCACCTGCCTTATGTCGGAACGCCCCACACCGCACTGCCAGCCAAGCTGCTATACACTAGCTACGAGGGGCAGATCCTGCTAATGCATATTACTCATTCAAATGATAGCACGAGTCTTTGATATTTTCTGTGGGAAGTCCAGCTGGATTCTTTTTATCTGAGAAGTTGTTTTTAAGCAGAGACCGTCCCTGACCGCGGCAGGTGTTCCGGCCGACAAAGAGAGCCTCATCTCTGTGCTGCCAGCCACTTCAACTCAACATTCTACTCATCTCCATAGTGCCAAATAATGGCATTCACAAGCACAGCCAACAACGCGATTCAGAGCGCTGCGCAGCCCTCAGCCAGTCTGTCGGTGGGGAGTACCGTACCTCTCTGTGCTCTCACCGTCGCTTCCTCTGGCGGCAACAGGTGAGGTTTGGTCACCATGGAAACTGTGGTCCAGCTGCACAAAGCTCTGAGCTAAAGCCTCAGGACAATAGCAGAGGAGAATAAGTGGCTCCGAATAAAACCGGGTTCGGAAAGATCCGGTAAGAGATGGGAAGATGCGTGCGTGAAGAACGTGCCTGCCTGCACACTGCCCTCTCCAGCACTGGCCCCTGCCTCAGTCCTGCACCATCCAATGCAGTTGAGGACGGGCCTGGTGGTCTAGTTCTCCCCAAACCGCCATTCACCCACTGAAACCTGAAAGGACCCTGCACTCCGTAGGTGGAGTCAAATTCACTCCACCTCAAACGCCCCATTGATCAGATATACACACTGCCGAGGGTCAAAAGTGCAGCATGTGGTACACATTATCTTGCTTTCCTCTAACAGACAGAATTCGAGACTACATAGTGTGAATTGAGTGAAATCACTGACAACTACAGTGTGAATTGTTCTTAGCACAACTACGATTTTCACAAGAGATGTTTTAGTAAATGTCACTTGTAGACTACAGGTAATTAGCAGTAACTTTCAGATTTACACTTAATGGAACAAGCCCAGACAATCTATACAAATAATGCAGTTCTTATGACATTAAAACAAAGAAGTTTAAATGGATGTTCTCCTTCTAATGGGAACCGTTGGCATAATTTGTTGCAGAGTAACATGATCTTTTTCCATTTAATGTTTTTTTTGCAGAGTAGAATGATCTTTTTCCATTTAAAGTTTTATTTTATTAAACAATCCGCTTCCCAGTCAAATCAAACATGGCAACAAAGAAAATTGCAAACAATGCAAAATGCAAAATTTTACTGAGGCAAAGTCTAGTGTTTATTTTTGCACTCTGGGGCCACTCCAAAATGTTGGCTGAAATGTGTTTTTGCTTAATAGAAGACAACAGAAAGAAGTCATGCATGTTTGATAGGGGAGGTCGCTTGTGCATTTGCACAGTATTAATTTAAGGTTTTCTCCCTGTTCCCTAGCCAATATTCTCTCAGTGTGTCGACTATGCCGTGAAGTACAGTGGGCACTCAAAAATAAGGAAATAAATCAATGTCAGAATTTTTTTTTTACATCGGCAGAGATAAGAAAGTGACCAATGCACACACCTCATTACACAGCAGTCAGTCTGAACTAATAGTCAAGCTAAATGCAAAACGAAAGGACGGAGCAATCTCAATGAGTCATTTATACTGCCCATATAAAATTAAATGAAAAAGCAGGCTCGCGAGCATGTATGCACTGTGAATGTCAGGGGCATTACTTAGCTTAATGATCCCCATCACAGTTTTATCTATCAGAAAGCGTGCGCGCGTTTATTATCCATATGGACTGCGATCCGTGTGCATGTGTGAGAAGCGGCCTCGTAATTACAAAAAAAGAAATAAAATTGATTTGTATGCGAGGCACTGCCGTGGTGCCCTTGAGCAAGGCACTTAATCAGAACTGCTTCTGCGAATTTACAACTGTCAAAACCGTCAAAGCATTGAAAACAAAGTCTTGTCAAACTGTCAAAAGCCTTAAATGCTGTGGGAGGCAGGCAATGTAGCAGAATGGCTAGGGAAGTGGGCTTGCAACCCAAAGGTGGCAGGTTTCCGTCCCGAGTACGGCGCTACCGTTGTACATTTGAGCAAAGGCACTTAGAATAGAATAGTCACTTAGAATATTTTCCTGCAAGGGAACTTCAGTTGTAGCCCCAGCAACAACAAAAAAAGACAGACAGTGGGGCAGACCCACAACACACAAACAAACATATCAAACAAAGACATCCAACAGAATCATTACATCAATCAAGTGAATTAAGTGAATTAAAGTGCAATATGATTAAATATGATAAGTGCAGCCATGATTTAAAAAATAGACCCGCTGTCCCGAGATGTCCAGTGTCACCAAGCAGTCCAACACTCAAACTCCACGATTCTCCTCCATACACGCAGCGCTGCGGTCTCTGCCCACCGCCCAAACGGAGCACCGAACTACGTCAATCCTCCCAGTCGTCTCCTCATTCCTCCCTCGCATTAATTTCTCCTACTTAACCTGAATTGCTTGAGTATACATCTGGCTCTATAAATGGATACTACATAAAAACCATGTGGTTTCTCTGGTCAAGGTGTCTGGAAAAGTAATCACACATTGCAAAACCTGGTCAAAAATGGTGGGGACCCTGTATATTTCAGAAAAAAGCTATCCCTGCCCACAATATAACACCACAATCCCACTGGCTAACCCTTTGAAATTATTTGGTGAGAAGCAATCATAACAGTAATCACACCAGCAATAAGGAAGAATGTTTTTCTTATTCACTCATACCATCCCAAGTGAGTTTACAAGAAGAATACATTTAATCTACTTCTTGGTTTATTGAATATTTCAGAGCCTGGTCTAATCCCAGAGAGAGAAGCACTGACAATAGTCATAGGATCACTACTACTAAACATATGCTCAACATATGATTCTACTGACAATCAGCTCATCTTACTCTGGCTGCATCCACAAGACAATGAGAGAGGGAGAGAGAAAGGGAGAGAGAGAGAGAGAGAGAGTATGAGTGTGAGTCATAGAGAGAGAGAATTGAACAATCAAAGTCAGACAAATGACTAATCACAGATATTAAAACCCAGAGCTGAAAACTGACAGGTCCAGCCATGGCTGGCAGGTTTCCACTGGATTAATGACCCCATGTTGTTACTCCTTGTTAACAGATGTTTACTGTGCTGTACTGAACCGCAAAACCCTTCTCCCTGCCAAAACAGGTTCCCATTGTTGTAAAAGTGAATCTTTGTTGATATGCCAGCGGCTGAAGAGACGCTCAGAGACAAAAATAGAAAATAATAAAGTTATATTTCTCTTTTCTTTCAGGAAAGAGATGCTCACTGAAACACAGAGCCTGCAGAGGGTGAAGCGGCCCATGCTCCACTCTGACAGCGTGCTGAAGTGAGAACAGCAACGCTGTAGCGCTCAGCTCTAATTATTGTGGTCAATGGCATCGCATGTTGCCAACGGAGTAAAACCTACGTGTGATATCAATACAAAAACAAGTGCTGGCACAATCCAAATGTTTTTGCTCCCGTTTTTAGATTTTTTTTTACAAAAGCCAGTTTCACAAACAAAGCTCAAAATATGCCACAGCTAAACACAGGCTTTTGCAAATCTCTCCCATATTTTTCTTTCCTTCTCCACTCTCTCTTCCCTTTCTATTATTCCCCAATATGCATCTTTTCATGAAGCCGGATGACTGGAACGTGTTTGTGTCTCACCGCCCGACGTGGGCCGCTCTGCTTTATTAAAAGCACTACAGTACAATATCAAACCTGCCAGTCAAACTCCATGCAGAGGTAGCTGGGAGCCATCACTATCTGGCAGTTATATAAATATTGACCGATTTATTCCTTCGCATGTGTGCCAATCAGGCTTTCCACCTATGTTTTCACAAAGCAAACGCATATCTCGGGGTAAATGAATCATCTTCAGAGGGAGCGGTATTAAACCGCACCATAAACCGCACCATGCACGCTTTTCTCTGTGAAAAGCAGTTTTGTCTCACTGTCTAATAGCAGACGGCTGGGTATCGGAATTATTTGTTGAATACTGAAATTTTTACTCGCTCCTTGTAAAAAATGTAAATAATTAAATAAAAATACATTTTTAAAGTACCAACTCCTATTTAGTTGGGAAAATCTCTTTCCACCTTCTTTTCGAGGGAACAGGAGGCCTAATAAACAAGCGGACTTTGGCCACGGTCGTGCATGTGTGGACGTCACCACGCATCCGCGCTGAAACCCGTGCTTCAACCCCTCCAAATAACCTGCGATGTCTGCGGCCGAGTACCCGAGCCTCGGTACACATAATTAGAGGTTTTCCCGAGAGAAGAGTCTTTTCCATCAGTGAGTGCAGTAGCCAGATAACCCATTTTTATGTCTATTACAGGGTTATCGATGGCAGGCCTTTGTGTAGCCGCCGAGGTTCCTCCGTTCAGGAAGCGTTAATCTGTTCGGCTTCCCAAGTTTTTCACCCTGCGGGTCTCCACCAAGGCCTCGCTCTCAAACCCGCTACCGCAGACCGCCGCGGATCACAAAGATATCATCCGCCCAACAGTGCAATCCACTTAAACTAATAAAATTGAGTTAGTTATGCAAATAAGTGAGGCGGTAAAAATAAAAGTAGTAAACCAAAGCCACCTCCTGATGCAGTGAAATGACAACAACAGCACCGGAGCGACAAGAGGAGGGTTTGCCACAGCGAGAGAGGAAATAACAGAGGACCTTTGACCTTAAGAAGTCTTTTCATTTCCTTTGCTTTGAGATAAAGCTGTGGGGAGAGGAGCCCTTATATGCACAGGCTCTGACTGCAATAGCAGAATATTCTGTGTGCCGTCACTCAAACTGCCACACTGTCTGTTTTATAGGCTCAGAGTGTAGTGTTGGAATCAGTGTCTACAGGGTAAAAAAATATATATTTGACCATCTGACCTTCTATCAAAAATAGGCACCTAGAAGAAGATGACTCGTGAACATCAGACGACAACATATTTTGTAACGTTGCTTTACAGGGCATTGTTTACAAAAACATGACCAGGTCAAAGCTGCCAACTATGGCCCATAGCCCTCCAGGAGTCAAGGGTAAACAAACAGCCCTAGAATGATAAATATGACCAGACAGGGTCATGAACAGACAGGCGAGAAGATAGAGGAATAGAAGAAGAGAGAGAAAAAGATAAACTGTAAGACGTTGTAAAGAGTTTAACGATATTTTATTTCTTATCAAGTTTTCATATATCTGCAGTGTGACTCACCATCACCTGAGGCTGCTTGATGCAGGCAGACATCTGAGAAGGTTAAACGCACGCGAGCGTAAATTGTGTGAAACATGACTATGAGAGAAAGAAACCTCTATGTTCAATGCACGTGTACGAGAGAGAAAGCGAGGGAGAGGAGGAGGAGGGAGTGACAGAGACAGGAGAGAGAGCGATGATGTCAGGATCCTTTCCTCCTCCCACACGAGAGCAGAAGGAGGTAGGGTGATGCTGAAGGGTTCTCCATCACGAGGATGGACCAGGTCCACCCTCACACACTGGCCACGACTCCCTCCCATCTGTACACTCACTCATTTTCTCTAGCTCTGGACCTCACTCATTTCCTCTGCCTCTGGACCTCACTCTCTTTCCATCACCTCTCCCCAGAAGGCAAAAGGCAGCATGGTGGTGTAGTGGTTAGCACCACCACCACACAAAAAATAGTTTGAGTCCCGGTCCTGGTCCTCTCTGTGTGGAGTTGGTATGTTCTTCCCGTGTTTGCGTGGCTTTCCTCCGGGTACTCCGGTTTCCTCCCACGCCAAAGACATGCATATTAGGTTAGGTATACTCCTGCCATTGTCCTTGACCAAGCCACTGGCCTCAGAACTGGTCCCCGGGGTGCAGCACTGTGGCTGCCCACTGCTCCTAAGTGCACAAATTACCCCACGGGGTCAATAAAGTATATCTCATCTTATCTCCAAGCCTTCCTCGCAGTCTCCAATCTGGATTGATCTGTCTTACTTCCCCCAAAACAAACAAAGGCATGTAAATACTACTACCAAAAACAACAATAAAAAAATAATTATAAATAAATAAATATCATAACATGATAAGTTATACATTGCATACAGTATGCAGCAAATATTACCTGAATAACTTCCAGTATTTTCCAATTTCAGCTGTTTTTCAAGGACGCTGAAAGTTACAGCTGTGACATTTTTACAATTCTTTATAATAATAAAATTAACTAGCTGAGTTAATGTGCCTTTTTCATAATTTACCAAAGCTCCACCCATCTCTTTATGGGGAAACACATTCATTCACACGCAGCAACACATTTGCATACGTATAATTACATTGGGTATTCATCAAGGTCAAAGACACAATAAGTCCCAGCTCATATGAACATCAGGGCGTGTGCATACAATTAAGGCAGTTCAAGTAATGTCTTTAGATATGTTGCAGAACTCTGCAGTAGAAGCATTCTAGTCCAGATCTCAAATGTAATGTGCCCCCATGTCCTTCTAAACACATTTAAAGCTACTGAACAATCCATCAGTGCTGGTTCCCTTTGGGAAACTATGTTATAAGTTATTAACCCCCAAAATAACCTGTTCGCACACAGTGCTCAGAGACCCACAGAAGGCTTATTCAATCAGTACACATTGACATGAGTAAAGAACACCAGCCCTGATGTTCCTCTCATATTTTACCCTGCCTGTAGTATTCCCCAGGGAGCTGTGTGTAATGTATGCATGGGATATAGAGGGTATTACATACAGCAGACAGAGGATGGGGGGAGGAAGGGAGCATTAGACAGAAAAAGAAAAAAGAAAGAGAGAGAGAGACAGCGTGCTTGTCTGAGAAAAAGAACATATGTGACTGAGAGATGAAAAATGAAAAATCGACATACAAATGCATAAGAATGTGAATGCATACACACATGTGCGTGCGCACACAAGCACGCAGGCATGCACGCATGCGTGCCAGTTCACCAGTTTCCCTGAGATAGGAAGAGAGATAGGAAGAGAGATTTTCTTCAGTACAAACTGAACATGATGTAAACGTGAGCTTTGGCTATGGAAGCTACCAATATAACCTGCCAACTAGCTTAATAACAAGAAATTCGGAATCAGTGGGACCATAATTACCAGCCTAATTTCATAATACCTACAAATGGATTGCAGCCACGAGTTAGTCACTTAAAACAGGCCTTCCAGGAGTCTGTATGAGCTGGCAGCCACAAGTTAGTCACTTAAAACAGGCCTTCCAGGAGTCTGTATGAGCTGGCAGCCCCTTAGAAAGCCTCCCCGGGTTTTGAATTCACACTGGGGAAGCTAATGAACCTCAAAGTAAAACGCCATCAGGCCAACTTTGACGGAATTCTCATGCTGGTGTAAACAGCCCTTAGGGAGGGGGTTGGGGGGTGGGGGACCACACAGTTAAGTCTGAGCAGTAACGACACAAGCTGTGTGAGAAATCGCTGACTTTGTGACGTTTGGCTCGTGGACCTCCTGCCTGCGAGAGCATGCACTGCAGGGTGCTGAACCTGAGCTGTTCGTGTCACTTTCCATACCCATCCCAGATCCCTGCAGAACGTCGGCAGCATCTGAGAGAGCGGAGCTGCACCTCTCGCAAAGCCTCCACCAGGAGCAATGTGCTCTTCCTGCCCCTCCCTGTGCACTGGGAGCAGTGTGACATCACCATCACCACACTACCCGCAATGTGCCATATCGCCCACTCCCTACAGTCCCCCTGCATTCCAGCCTCAGTCCAGGTGCAGTCTTGGAAAAGCAGCCTGGAGTGTAGCCTGTAGACTGACACTGCTCCTTTTTTCAGAATGGCAGGAGAAAACTCCTAGTCAATATCATAATGTAATGGAAAGTGTATTTCCAAATATAAATGTAGCTTTTGGTCAAGCGAAATGTGTTTGTGTGTGTATGTGGGTGGGTGTGTGTGTGTGTGTGTATGTATGTGAATGCGTGCGTTTGTGTGTGTGTATGTGTGTGTGTATGTGTGTGTGTGTGTGTGTGTGTGTGTGTGTGTGTGTGTGTGTGTGTGTGTTGGGGGGTGTGTGTGTGTGTGTGCATGTGTGTGTTAGGTTTGTACGGTGGAAATATTTCTGCCCGTTTCATGCAGTATGGGCTGAGTGTAGCTGCATGCCCAACAGGCATGAAAAAAATGTACAAATACATTAATTATTACAAATCAGCTTAGTCAGGGAGACTTTCATGCTTTTCTCCCTAGGCTTAATACAAAAGTGTTTCATCTCAGTCATATAGTTACATAATCCTGCATCAATCATGTTTACTGTTTACCAAAGATTATAAACACACCCGTCCTCGAATAGTGCAACAAACACTACCCAACCTACCTAATCTTGTAGCAAAAATTATTTCTGTGACTGTGTGAGGGGGGAACAACATAAATATGTGCACGTTGGGTTAGTGTTGATCCAGTGCTTCTGCAGAAAGCCTTGCTGAGGCAAAAAAAATAAAAAAAAGTAAGGAACACCATGGCCTTTTATGGTCTGCCGGAAATCCTTTGCTCCTCTCCCTCCCTCCCTCTGTCTCTCTCCCTCTCCCTCTCCCTCTCATCCTCACTCTTTCTCCCCCACTCCCACTCTTCCCCTCCTCCCTCTGTCAGAGAAATGGCAATGCTTGATTTATCTATCTATAAATGTACACCATCTCAAACATAACTATGAGCTCTTCATGTACTGGCAGTTGCCACGGCAACAACACAATGGCCCTTCTAAAGCTGATAAGTAGAGGGGAAGAGTGAGAGCAGACTGATTAAGGTATGTAGTGATCTATTCCTGGAGGAGGAGCCAAGTTCAATCTCCTCATGTTTAATTTCCAGTCTAAGATTTTTAGTCCGTTTCGTTTTTTTATTTGTGTGACCATCTCATGTCCCATGTTTCTGTATTTTCCTGTATCTAGCTGTACAAAAATATGAGCAGCAACCCAGATCTGTACTTCAGCAATGGCCACCAACAGCTACACCTCCTGACTCATGAGCCAGTATTCTATTCGCTCTTTCATGTTGCCCAGTAGGTGTTGTAAGAGAGAGAGAAACAAACAGTGAACTAAAGATAGAATCAGTTTTCCAATGGGGAGTCTTTAGAGCAATCTGTAAATTTTAAAAAAAGAAAATGAAATGATGCCCAGTAGACAGAACCTCACTTGTTGCCATGTTTCATAAAAACAGAACAGCTGCACCAGGCATTTATTGGATAATGGATTCAAAGCCTCTGTACTATTTCTGCAGGATAATCTAGCCCACCCGTCCTTTTCTGATCCACTGCGAGGTCAGAAGCCAAATCACCTCAGCAGTCATCCAGGACATACTTTGCTGTGTGCTGTGCAAAGTCCTCTCACTTCACTGCGAGGTTCAAAAGCCTAAGTACATTACCCTTCAATTATAACAGGGTGGTCTATTGTCAAGGTGATCTCTCTGGCCGCTTAAAGACTAAAACAATATCTATCCATTCACCACAGGAGAGTAAGGTATATTCACTGACATTGAAAACTTGTCCTTCACAAAAAAAAAGTATTTGTTCACGTTGAATGCAAAAACATCATGTTTAAAATATTACGAAAAGCAATAAACATAGAGATAGGACCAAAAACATAAATCCATCACCCATCTATTGCAATGTTCCAAATCGATCCATCCACCAGAGCATTTTGGGTTCAAATCCATTTGTTGGACTCTTTTCCCCTACTGTAGACCAGAGGTGTAAAACCCAGAGGTCAGAAAGTAAAAGTAATGTCATGTGTTTCTTCAACCATGAACTCAGTCAGCTGATTTCACCAATTAGTTCTACCTCAATGCTGAAGAATTGTGCTAATTATCAAATCCACGTGATTGGAACCAACTACTGGGGGGGACTTTTACTTTCTGAACCCGGATTTTACACTGCTGCTGTACACTGAGAGCGCACCTGAAACACCAGCAACCCCAACACCTAAAGTACTATGGGACACTATTATTGTTATGTAGACTGCAAAAACCAAATAACAAGTCAATCCTAACCAGTTTTTTTGTCTTATATTTAAACGTCTAATCTTATTTCTGTTTTTGCTAAATACGACAAAAATATTGCAAAATAGGCGAGACAGTTTGAATCATTTCAATGTTGCCAATGGGTTAAGACAATTTCACTTGTCATGCGAGAAGTAACCTAGAACAGGCTAATATTTTCTATTTGAGAGAAATAAATAAGGTTTTATTGTACTTGGCTCATAGAATCTGATATGAATGACCCAGCAGGAGTGGCCTGGTGTAACGGAGTGGCAAGCTATAAGGTCAATCAGTGCTTCACTCCACAGTGAGCTGAGCAGTAGCCTCTACCCTCAAGCAGACGGGAATCTAAGGCTGTGGGCTTGCTGATCTCTTCATCTCGCAGAGCTGGTTCAGTGCCTCGACCTGCTGTAAGGAGTCAACAGGCTGGAGCAGCACGCAGGAGGAAGCTGGAGGAATGCGGGAGCAAGAAAGCCTAGCTTGGGTTTAAAAGGTAATTCCACCCAAAAACAACATTAACCTTATTGAACAGATCAAGGCGCAACTAATTAAGTCTTTCTTTGTAGATGGTCAAAAAAAAATCTGTAATGAGTTATTTGAATATAAAGTTGAAAATTCGGTAGAGGTATACATCATTTGATGTATACCTCTACCACTTCCTTGTTTTTGAAAGACTACAGTGTTTTCAAGTGGGTGTGTAAATTACGTAGCAAGTAGGCGGAGCCAGCGAGGGAAGAATTCATGCCTGCATCTCACTGTTCTGAATAGGGACCGTTTCCTCTGTGGGACACATCGTAGATCAAGCTTTTATTATAATTACATTAATAGGCTACGTTATTTCCAAAAGTTGTTTTGGCAAACTAAACCAAACAGGACTCGAGTGCTGTCGGTTACAGAGTGGAGCTCCTCCGGTATTCCCTGATTCCTTGTAGCCTACATCTTCCTCTGCCTTATTGAATCACCTGGTAAGGAACCATGTCAACTAATGTTACATTATGATCCATGACCATTAAGTAGACTAACATTAGCTAGCAGACCATAATTGAAAGGTTTCGCTTTGAGCATAGATAAATGAAGGGCCGTATTTCCCCCGTTTTTCTGGTACATGTGCAGTAGTTTGGGGCTATATCGCTGCTCTCACTACAGGTTGAAAGTTGGCTGAGAGCTCATTTTAATCAGGAGGAGAGCTACTTTTCTACAAACCAAAAGTCATTTTTGGGTGAAATTACCCTTTAACTCTTTCACTGAGGATGGTCTGATTTAAAGGAAACATTTACCACACTTGGTCTGAAGCCTTGATATGTAATTCTTAATCTCTTGGGTGCCATCTTGTTTTGCTGAGCACTATGAGTATCATACTCTGGGTGTTTGTATTATCATCTTCAGATAGTAAAAAGATATATTTAAGCAATCTCTCCGCTCACCATTTCCACTCCTATGAGACAAGTCTGTCCTGGAAGACTCTGAGTGTGTGCACGTGAGATGTGTGACAGCCGCCATTCCTGGGGTAAAGTGGGCAGGTGTAGCGGAAGCAGAGAGGGTGACAGACTGGCTGGAGGCAGTGGGAGGCGGCTGACTCAATGAGACATGTTTTCCGCAAACGGTCTCCTGCCACTGAGCTGACGGAGAACTCACTGCCACCTACCCCACAGGGAGGCAACAGGAAGTGACACAGAGGAAACGGAGGCAGCTTTGGCGACAGCTTTCATCTCCACATGGCAGGCCTTTCTATTTCAGAGCGAGAACAAAGTCCTCCAAGGCAGCTCTGCTTCAACTCTTTTTCACCATCTGTGATTTTGGTTGGTTTTTGTGCTTCTGTTTATTATTACAAACTTCCCACAAGTAAAAAATACACACTGAGAGTCAGTCACAACTAGTAACTATTTACAGAAATATGTATTCAGCAATTCTGCTTGACAAGAGCAGCACAATTGATTAGTAGCCTGATTTGTAGACTACAGGTTAATACTGCACTGCTTGTTACTGTGATGGTTGTGTTAAGGAGTGGTTTGAGGAGAAGGGAAATGAGGTGGTGAATTGGTCCTCACAGTCACCTGTATTAAATCCATTATGAACAAAACTGTGCAATCACACCACATAAGCTCAGCATTGGGAACAACTCTGGGCTGCTGTGAAAACCACACAGGATGAGCTACAGGGATGCCACATAGGGTGGAGCCCCTCTAGACATTTGCAGGCCAAGGAGGTGTGAAGCTGTTTTTAAAGTTGGAGGAGGATCAAAAAGACATTAAACTAATGACGCGATGCATACATGGTATTGTAATCAATTTGTTCACAATAAACCGGCTACCCTTCAGGCAAGTAATTTTGTGTGAGTAATTTTGTTAATGTACTACGCGCAACAGTGGCCTTGTCACAACCATGTTGGCGGAGCTTGAGAGTGGACAAACGCAGCTTGAGGGTTGACAAATACTGACGGATGCCACCAAACTGCGCAGACCCATTTTGCTGATGCTGAGTAACAGACAGGTTTTCGACAGGTGTCACAGAGCTGCAGACTCACTAAGAGGGCCGCAGGAGGGAGGAATGAAAAGAGACAGTGGAGTTCTTCCTGTGTGTCCTCGGGTGAGGAAAAGGAGGGGAGGAGCGGCGGCCCTACCTGTCAGGCCGCAGTCCTCCGCGGAGCCGATGGAGTAGTTGGCGGGGCTGACGGGAGGGCTGACTGGGGGGCTGGTGGTGAAGCTGGCGTACCCCAGAGAGGAGCTCACCTCTGAGGGGTCGTAGCTATGGTTCGGCCTTTGGACGTCCTGCGATGAGGACAAGGATGTGCGCTGCTTTGGCTGGGGGAGCAGAGAGGGGACATATTACTGTAAGTGTACCAAATCTTAGTGAACAATGGGCATGTACTGTAAGTGTACCAAACCATAGTGAAAAATGAGCATACTGTTAGTGTACCAAACCTAGTCAACAATGAGCATACTGTTAGTGTTCCAAATCTTAGTGAACAATGGGCATGTACTGTAAGTGTACCAAACCATAGTGAAAAATTAGCATACTGTTAGTGTACCAAACCATAGTGAAAAATGAGCATACTGTTAGTGTACCAAACCATAGTGAAAAATGAGCATACTGTTAGTGTACCAAACCATAGTGAAAAATGAGCATACTGTTAGTGTACCAAACCTAGTCAACAATGAGCATACTGTTAGTGTACCAAATCTTAGTGAACAATGGGCAAGTACTGTAAGTGTACCAAAACCTAGTAAATAATGGGGATGCTGTTAGTGTAGCAAAGCCTAGTGAATAAAGCAGATGCTGTTCGTGTACCAAACCTTAGTAAACAATGAGCATACTGTTAGTGTACCAAACCATAGTGAGCAATGAGCATACTGTTAGTGTACCAAACCATAGTGAATAATAGAGATACTGTTAGTGTTCCAAATTATAGTGAATAATGGGAAAGTGGGCCAAAGCTTCATGAAGGAGACAGGTGCGTAATGTTAGAAAACCACATTTAAACTTTTTGAAGTAAGTAAGCCCCTGAAACAGTCTACTTTAGCTACAAAACAATACTTGCTTAGATTCATTTTTCATCTTAAAAATTGAGAGCTCTTCTCGGATGGCCTTCAGCAAAAAAAACCTGTGAGAGCACAGACTCCATCACAGAGATCTATTCCCCAACTCACTCTGAGCGAGCAGAGACCTACTCCTCAGATGTGTCATTCCTCCTCTCTGTATTTAAATGAAAGCAAGAGGTATAAACAGACTCAGCCGATTACATAACCGCAGGAAGTCTTATGTAAGGACATTCTCCACTTCCTGTTGCATCATCAAAGTCCAGGTGTCATGCTAATTAATTTGTGTGAGTGTGTGTTCTGTTGAGATTCCAGAATCTGTTCCTTCAATGACATCATTCACATACTGTCTAACGTTATGTCTTTTTTGTTGTTGATGTGGCTACAACTGAAGTTCCCTATCGGGAAAATAAAGGTTATTCTATTCTATTCTATACTGTTCTACAACAGGTAGGCGCACAGCAAGCTCTTCTACAATGTGTTCTATAACCGCATACACACGTATGTACACACACACAAACGCGCACGCACACACACATAAATCCTCTCATATTTGAAAGCCTGTTTTATGCAACATTGTTTCCCTCCCTTAGAAATTATATTCGGTCACTCCCCAATCAATTAGCTATGAGAGGAGAGAAGAGGAGAGGCGGGTGGGGCTACCAATATTTCAGACATCCTACACCCTTTTGCCTGGGATTGATTTGAAGGTGGACTAAGCAATTTTACAACACACCAAAACCCCCTACCCCCAGCCCCCCTGACATGGCTTCCAACCCCAACTCCACACCCCTTCCTGGCCCTGTCGCAGGTGTGTATGACCCCCCCACCCTCATCTACACGTGTAAGAGAGGACAGACTGCACCGTCTCAACTGGGTGAGCACTGTCACCACCATCAGATGACCTGTCACAGAGCGCCGCTGCAGAAGGGACAGTTGAGCGCAGGCCATGTGGCCTAGCATGCTGTGGCACTCCCTCTATTGGCTGGGGCCTCAAGGTCACCGTGGAGACTTACCTGGGATCAATGTACCACTATATCACACTGGACAAAACGGTCATGGTAAGTGATCACAGGGTACTCAATATCAGCCACACAGAGACTCCAATATCTTTATAACGTTTCCTTTAAAGTGATGTTATCCCCAAACTATTCAGATGGCTTTTTTTTCTTCCATTGATTATGAAAGAATTGCCAGAACACAGCAGACAGTGTAGAGCCCTGCATTCCTGTCATTAAGGGGAAGGACGGTCTCTCGAGCACTAACGCCACAATACTAGGGGCTGGGGTTGGGTGGTATTAAAAGGCTCCCCCTAGAGGTCGATCCATGCAACAGGACAATCGGTGGGCTTTCGTGTGTTTTTACATATGGAATTACATGTATTTACACGCCAATCTAATCGCCATCTGATGCGTGTGTCCCTTAGGTGTGAGAAGAGGTGTGAAACATCTTCTTGGTTTCACATTGGATAAATTCTAAATGTTTTATGACATTGAGGCAAGTGATATAGCTTCCCAAACCAGCTGTGGTAGCCAACATGTAAATATACCACTAGAATTTCACACTTCCTTCCAGAGAAGTGCATGCAAACCAAACTTCTCTGCGAGTTAACACAATGCCGCTTGGTCACATTTTGAATCCCCGCCCAAAAAAATGCTAATTGTCAGGAAGTGTTAGCTATAGTCACAGTCGCCAGATTAATTTGGAATCATAAATGTCCAGGAAGCTTTTTTAATTAATTGTATATTTGCAAAGGATCTCCTAATTGCATTATTTCCATTTTGCATTTTATACAATAGACTAGAATAGAACAGAATAACGTTATTATTCCCAGGGGGTACTTCAGGTAAAGTAGCCGGCATACAAGAAATCAAATAAACAATTTACATAAATTACATTAAGAAATAACATTTCTGAAATTGCACTTATTTCATAAGTTAGGTTACTATTATTACAAATTAGAAGTTAATAATTCTATTCAAGAAATCATTTTCTAGAAATAACTCCCATACATAAATGACATAGAAATAAAACACTAAAATACATTTCAAACTGTGCTAAATCAGGACATTTAATTTTGCATTAAAATTAAGGTGTGCTGTGTCATTGATGAGGCTAACAGATTTTGGCACAAAGCTGTTGAGTGCTCTCCTGGCTTTAAAAGGTAGAGACCTCAGATGGCAAGATCTCAAACAGATGATTCAGGGGATGTGAGGGAAGGCCAATTATACTTTCTCCTTTCCTGAGTGTCTGGTCCTCATAAAGTTGTTTCATTCTTTGTTGTCTCCCTATGATCTTACTACTCAGTAATATCACCCTCTCTGGCTTAGATTGTCTGATATAATCCTTGATATGCGAGAAGCTTCCAAGTGTACAGAGGATCAGCAGGCCATGCTCTGTATGTATCTATTCAGGATGGCATCCGACAGATGGTAGATTTGAGTACATCAAACAAATCAGTTCTCCTCATTCTATATCTATGGCCAAATTCACAAAAAAACAGAGACGTGATCTCAACAGAACAGAAAGTTTGTTTGATGATGGTCTTCTGAGGGTCTAACAAAAGATGTGTATTACAGCACCACTCAGGAGCTGCTTTGAAGTAATTCGGTTCAACGCCTACATAAACAAAGCAAATTTTCTTTTTCCAGTTGACAGAGAGAACAGACAGGAGAAAGCACACATCAGCCTATGGCGATAAAGTACGTCTTTGAATGTAAAGTAAAGTAATCTCTCTGATAGCACCATGTTTACTTTCTGTGAGTAAGGGTCAATTTTGGAACATAAAGTTTGATTATTTTTTTAATGGTGTCTTTCAGACAGTATATGAGCCTATGAATAATGGCGTATGTGAGCTTATGCTGAATAGAGAGCTTGTATGTCATCCTATGGAAAATAAGGAGACAGTATCATCCTATGGAAACTGAGGAGACAGTATATGATCCTATGGAAATTGAGGAGATAGTTTATGATCCTATGGAAACTGAGGAGACAAGACAGTATATGATCATATGGAAACTGAGGACACAAGACAGTATATGATCCTATGGAAACTGAGGAGACATTATATGATCCTATGGAAACTGAGGAGACAAGACAGTATATGATCCCATGGAAACTGAGAAGACAAGACAGTATATGATCCCATGGAAACTGAGGAGACAAGACCGTATATGTCATAGTTTGAAGACCGTATATGTCATAGTTTGGCTGCTTTCTCTTCTTCTCTACGAACGCTTCCTCTCTGAGCTGCGAGAGGGCGCTCCTGCTCTACTCTTTCCGCCGCCCGTGCCGTGTTTTTCCGCTTCCCAGCACTTACCTGGCGCACCTGTTTTAAGTTTCTCGCTGGCTACTTAAGCATGGTGCTTCCTTCTTCCGGTACTTTTGTGTCTTCATTGCCACAGCACAAAGCCGGTCACGGGTACAGGTTACAGAGGACCACTTGCCCTTTTTATTAAAAGAACATGCGGTACTTGTCTGTTAGAGTGTTAGAATTTTCTGTTAGAATTCATTTCTCTTCACGTTTTATTTCTTGCCTTGGTTTCCTCCCTGTCTGCTGCTAGACAGTACCTTGGTTGTTTCTCGTTTCATTTCGCCTCTTTGTTTGTTTTTAGCTCTCTGATAGTTTACAAAGCTGGAGGCACTCTATCTGTTTGTGTTTTTTCAGCTTGAGTCTGCGAGCTTCGCCCTAATTTTTGGGTCGCTATTATTTTGGCTTTCGCCGGGACGGTTTCCTCTGTCTGTTTTATTTCTCTGCTAGAGTCTGCGAGCTTCGCCCTATTTTTTGGGTCGTTATTATTTTGGCTTTAAGCTGGGAGGTTTTTGATCCTATGGAAACGGAGGAGACACTATATGATCCTATGGAAACTGCGGAGACAGTATATGATCCTATGGAAATTGAGGAGACATTATATGCTATTAGAAATAGAGAGACAATACAGAGTATAGAGCTCTAATATATAGGCCTGGAGTCAAAGCCTTCATATCTGTGCATTTCTTGCAAGACCGTTGTCTATTTTCATACATTCTCAATAGAGTGAAAACCGCATGAATAACTATATCCTGTTTCTGTTTAGAGGAATACTGATTTGAGAATTTCACACTATGGAAGGGTGCTGGAGAAAGACACTGCTGGGTGAAACTACTCCAAAAAAAGATAGGAGTTGTAACACTAATCCTTCATAGAACTGAAAATGTGAAATTGTGATGAATACAGTGTTACCCCATCTCTATAAAACAGGAAGAGGTAACAATACAGAGCTGTGTGATCATATACAGTGGGGAAAGGCTGACCTGGTCCTCACCTTCTTCTTAAAGCAGGGTTGACCTCATCAGGTCTTAAGACTGTAGTTACACCAGGACTGGGCTGACAATGTGTTCACAGGGGAGATAATTCATTTTTATTCTACTACAGAGCGTACAGTCGACACTGAAAACGACATTCAGACCCACCCAGGATTTAAGCTGCTACTAGACAGAATCATTTGGCCCAGGAGTGAGAAGCCTTCCTCTCACCTGGCAGGGGTGTGGGGGGAGAGGCACGGTTTTTGGACGGTGATCCAGCACCTGCAGACAGGGCCAGCCTTCTCCCAGGGAGGGGTGCAGGGGTCGTCTGGTCGGTACGCGGGCTGCCCTTCTGCTGCCAGCCATCTGGCCGAGCGGGGCCAGACGGAGTCCACCGAAGCCGACACCTGCTCCCTGCCCTCGGTGGAGTGAGAGGACCAACAGGGGTCGGACTAAACCGGGCAGAGCCACGCCCATACTTCCTCTACAGCTTTCAGGCAAATCCTTTCCAGGTAAAACCACCGACTTTGTTCTCTTCAGCTTCAAGGCAAACCCCTTTCAGCTAAAGCCATTTCAGCAGACAGGGGGTCAACTGAGGTGGTTGTAATCACAGTATCTCAGGGTCAGGGTTACGTTTGGGGTCGCAAAGCGGTTTAAAGACAATGTCTGCACCCCTGGTCTCATCCAACATCAGTCAGCCTTCAGACCCTTAGTGAGTGATCTAAAGCACACCGCAGAGCGAACTCCCGGACTAACAGCGCAAACCCGTACCGGCACACCGACTTATTATACAAGTACCGACTCGGTGACCTAGAGCAAACGAAAACGCTGGCACAATGGACTTAGAGAACATTAAATTATTGACACGCTGACCTCCTCACACACAAGTATTCACACGCTGACCTGTAGCGTACTCAAATACTGATACTGTGATCTACGGCAGACTCAGTTACCGAGTGCACACAGTACATCAAGCATATCCGTCAAATCCAGACATATTTCCTTTCCACACATATTCAATGACGATATCCTTCTGAGACCCGGCAGGGAAAAAATGTAAGTGTTTTAATTTTTGGACCGAGTGTCATGGATGACAAAAAACATGTTGCAGTGAAAATATTCCAAGAATATTACCTCTCATTTTTATTGAACCTCCCTTGTAGATTTTGGCATAGTAGAATATATGGTTCTTGAGGTTAAGACGAGACTCATGTCCCCTACAGGGGAAACAAATTAATTGCCGGGACATAATAGGTTACAGGGGATGTGTGTTTGTTGCTTTCCTGGCTGTCATGGAGTCATCCATTTTGTTGCACTTCTGAAAACCATTAAGCACTTCTAAAAACCTGAAAGCCATTGTCATTCATAATGCGGGCTTTGTGTCAATTGATCTTTAACCATGAACGATGCTCGATCGCGGAACACGACACGCCTTTATATTGGAAGTGCCACTATCGATGCGAACGTCGGGGCGCGCGTCGACCTCCGACACCGGAGTGCGCCACCTGATTTACCTCACTTTCCACCACCTGCTAGTCTCACTCAAAGGGGAGTGGGGTATGTCACAGCATTTATGCCAATTACAACTCATTAAAACAAAGAGCCTTGCCATATGCAGAGCGAGCATGCGCATGTGCGCTTCTGTGAGTGAGTCTCTGTGTGTGTTAGTACTAACCTCTCATTAGGTAAGCTCATTATTCAGCTTTTGAGAGATGTGTGTGAATAGCATGCTGATTGTATGAGTAATTGTAAGCACATGTATTAGCCTGTTGCATCCCTAAAAGCAACAGGCCTTTTTTTACACTTACACGTCTCCATGCATGTTTATGATTCAAGCCTTTGTCTATTTGTGGAATTCTCTCAAAAGGTCTTGTTGAATCAACCTCTGCTCCCCAACACACATTTTAAGTATATTGTTGGTTTGGTCACCTTGGCAACGCACCGCAAAAAGTCGCACAGTGTGAGGCAGCAACAACATCATTAACATGATGCTCCACCTGAGAAAATCAGATCAAAAACCCTGCCATAAGAGGATGGAAGCCTGTCACTCATCCACACTGCAACCAATCAGATTGTGAGATCAGGTGGAAGGGAGAAAGGGGGAAGATGGTCAGACAGGAAAGAAGATGGATGAACTGAAACAGAGAGGAAAGGGGTGAGTGTGGATTTTGTACAGGATTAAGGGAGGGAGAGAGATTAATGGAGTAAAGAATGACGGAGAGAGGGAGGGTGGCTATATCCAGGGTGTTGCGGGTTTTGCATGTGCCCAAGCTGGTTCATCCTTCACACTCATTTCCAGTCTGAGAAAACACAGAGGTGTCACTACATCATTTACATCATTCATGCACCAAACACTCGTCAAGTTTATACACATTAATATTATTACGGGTGTGCTTAATCGTGAGAAAAGACAACGTTCCACAATATTATTTCTCTTACTGAGGACGCCCAAAGCAATGCATCTGTATCATTATTGCGGCACCTTGTTAACTTGCGTGTTAATACATACAGTAAAAGGTAGCGCTCAGTGTTTCTATGTGAATGCTCAGCTTCAGCAGTACAGAGACTCTTTCCATCAGCCCGGCCCAATATCATCACGGCGTATGAAGAAACATAGCCTGCACAGTGAATGACTACACCATTCTTCTGGGGCCTGGACCACAGAGAGCCATAAAACCATGATTAGGACAATACTTTAAAGAGCAGTAATAGGTCAGAGTAAACAGGCAAGGGATAGATTCACACTAGGGCCGTGACAGAATACGATCCCTGTTCCCTGCCCCCTGTCCCCTGTCAACTCAGACCCGTCTACTATGAGCCCCTGTCCCCTCACTTTGCAAGCAGTGTGCGAAAAAAATCTTGCAAAATTCTTTCCAAACTAGAGAGGAAGTAGTTCGTAATATATATTTTTAAAGTTGTTTTATTGAGAATATCAATCAGTTTACATATGACAATGGTTATAAAGTGTAGATTATGAATGAAGATGGAGTAGTTCGTAATATGTCCCGCTCTTTATTTCCGGTTTACTTCCAGAAATTGGCGGATGAGTGCACAGTTCTGTGGATGAGTGCGCTCCTGAACCCCTTCAACAAATCAATGGGAATAAGGTTTCATTCAGGGATTTTAAGTTCCCCCATTTTGTGAAAAAAAGTCACCCACTCAAAATATTTTTGACGAAGACTCAAATATGCGCCCTCAAAGAGGTGACGTGATCATATTTGGTCACGGCCCATGAGACATGTGGTTGGTGAGGGGGGTGGAAGGGCAAGAATAAGACAAATGGACACTAGGGGGCGATGTGGAAAGTCAAATATATTCTATATTGTTTCATTTCATGTGTGTTGTCTGACCTTCCGCATGTTGTCAGATGTCTAAGGCTGCACCCTTCCATACTATTGAGTATGCTTGTTAAGTAGACAGAAAGAGAAAGTAGTTAAGCAAGCAAAATTGATGTAGAATACTTAAAACCACTGTATGATATACTTCTTGGGTTTCGCTGAATATATTCGGGAGCATACTTTTCTAGAAGTACGCAAATATTTTGGTCGCATAAATATGACAAAATGAGGCGCACTGACCTTATCCTTCAATAATAACGAAAACAACATGTGACATGACTGCGTAAGGGTGGGACATCTTACAATACTTCCACAGTATGTTTGGAAAATAGTATGGAGGATATTTTTTAGCATACTGCACATTGTGCACTAAACAGTAAACAGTATACAGCTGCTAGTACACAGGAGTACACAGAAGACAGGACGCAGTAGATAGGGCTCTGATTTAGACACAGCCTAAGCAGATTTGGCATGTGTGTCACCTTATTTACACCTCAATGAAACAGGACATCATGGATGACTGCTTACAAGGGAATGGCAGGTTGTTTCTTAAAGTGATACTGCAGTCAAAAACCGACTTTTCCCATTGAAAATTATGATTATGGGTTAGATTATGATCATACACAACTTTTTATGTCCGAAAATCTCATGTTTAGTCAAAATATTTTTTTCTGAGTTTTTCTGTAGGCTTACCAATACGCTGGTTTCCAGAGATTTGTGACGTCACGAGATCCTTATCATAAAAATGGGTGGAGTTGAAGTGGTCCTAGGGGTGGTCTCGGGCTGGGCACGTAGTATAAAAGCAGAAACCAACTGTTTTTTTTCTTCTCTTTGAGACAGTTCACCAAGACACACCCTTTCACTCCTTGACCGTGTGAATGTTCATTATATGACTACGTGGCATCATCTTCATATAACCACACCTACTCACGAGTTCCAGTTCAAATTGAAGCGGTAAAAAAGGCCTTAGAAAGGTGGGGGCACAGGGTTGCCAGATCTGGCAAGACTTTCCAGCCAAATGGCGACTCAAAACTAGCCCAAAATATATTTTTAACCAAAACCAACGTATTTTAAATAGATATCATATTTTTACTTTTTAAAGTAGAAAGTGCGTGCTTTGCGACTTTTCATTTTTACCTGTGAGTAAGTATCCAAATTTAGCTGTAAAACCGCGAACATGGCAACACTGGTGGGATGTCTTATGACCTGCTTACGACACTGCCACAGTACGGTAGAAAAATATTATGGCGGATATTTTTTGTGGACTGCTAAACGGAGCACATTAAACAGCACACAGTGCACTGTACGCAGAAGACAGGGCGCAGTAGATAGGACACAGCCCTTGCCTCTCATTTCAGGTACCATTCACAGCACTGCGTGCGAGGCGACGGGTGGAGATGATTTCGTTATGTACAGCACCTTGGAGCGACATGCTATAATCCTGTTATCCTGCTGTCGCCAAGGTGAAACAAGACATTAATCTCAATGATTCTGAAGTCCACGCATACATGTGCACTGCGCACACATGTACACGCACAGACACACGCGTACGCGCATGCACACGCACATGGCTGGAGAAGGTTATAAAAAGAACGGAAAAGCTTTTGAAACTTCCTGACAGCATCATTAAATCTACTGTAACAAAATGGGGGAAATATGGCAGAACCGAGACCATACCAAGATAAGGCCATCCTATCAACTGACAGAGCTCATTGGCTGAAATGGGAGAAACTGTCCAGAAATCAATAGTCTCTTCAACACTTCACAGATTTGGCCTTTTGGAAAAGTGGCTATATGGAAGCCACTTCTGAGAAGGGCCAACATTAAGGCATGCCTGCAGGCACGTGCAGAGGATGTTAGAGGGGCATGGGCCCAAATTCATAAAAGGGCACACCGGTGATTTTTTCAAATAATTAAATAAATATATGCTTGGAATGAAGGGATATTAAAATGTATGTATTCAGGGTTTTTCCTGGCAGAGAATATGGTTTCTGGCAGAACCTAGGCTATGCGAACGCACGCAGCAAATTTCTGTTCCATAAATTTGACCGTAAATACAGTTTTTGGAGTATATATGTAGGCTATGGTTGTAAAGTACCAGTAAGGTTGTGTTCAGGAGTTAGGTTTTAGAAATCAAAGGTAATTGAATATTATACCAATTATGATATTTTGATAGCGCACAAATAGAAAAATAAATAAAGAACACTCAATCACTGACTGGGAAGAAACAGAATTGAGGGTCTTATATACACATAAGAAAGGGAGGGGTAACAAACGACGTGGGGTTAACACATTCGGTAAACAATAATTCAATAGAACATAACGAAAACATGGAAGGGACTCGGAAACATGCATAACAAACAACGGGCTTGAATAGGAGCGGAGTGTGCACAGTAATCAAGAGAGGTAATCAAGAGTAACAAAGATAAAGTGGAGAAGCTGGTTAAATGTTAGTATCTAACTATAAGATAGACAGTTAGTTGTTAGTATACATTTATGTTAATTGGTTTTAGTAAAGTGCACGTAACTAATAAAGCACCCGAGTGATTGTTACCGTGAGTTAGTAATATATACAATTATACACGGGAAGGAAATCAGGAAGTTCGGACGAAACTTCGGAAATACAGCGTTAACCCACGAAAACTCCCGAAGTCACCCGAATAGTGCATGCACGAGACTAGGTAAACAAACAACCCACGAACAGAGGGGAATGCAATGATGAAATGAAAAATAATAAATCCAGAATAAATATCAAATAATAATACAAACAGATGTACAGAACATAACAGGTAGCCTAATTCAAAATTGGAGTGTATTCCATCCAACTCGCTGCGTACGTTATGTCTTTCTACTGAGTCGCCTCAAAGATTTAGGTTGCACTCTGCCACAGAATAGCTGAGCCTCATTTCTATACAGTCGAGGGTTCTGCTTCTTCTACTCATCTCCTAGTACTAAAATCTTGAAGGCGACTAGTACAGTATACATCTCCATCCGCTAGCCGAAAGACCATATTGCACCCAAAATTTTTTATTAATTTGGATATGAATTTATTTGCCGTTTTCTCAATTTTTGTCATTTTGGCGGTCGCAATTTCCATTTGGCGGTCCGTGAAATAATTTATTTAAAACAAGCCCATGACTGAGGTTGGTTCAAACACTGCTACATGACAGTTAATTAATGATACATGCAAAGAAATTAAGTGTATTTGAATAAATTATTCTCACATGTTACATATTACATTAGCTAACTAGCTATCGAGACAATAAGACAACATTAAAACTACTGTGGTGAGATGGGACGTTCAGTGGATGGGACACAAGAACTCGACCATATTCCACTGATTCCCACATTACTAGCAAAAGGTATCAACGCTAACGATAGCTAGTTGGCACATTTTGAGCTGCCAAATAGTGTCAAGCAATTTCTAAAGCGCATTAATATCAATATAAAACGAAAATTAACAGTATATTTATACTTTGTTTGGCTACATACCTGATGTCTGCCTCAAAGTAACTCATCACACTGACTGACTCACGACTGTCGAGTGCCTATGCATGCGTATGCGTGCAATTTTGCGTGCGTGTGTGCGTTCTTTCCCCATAGAAAGGCTCGGTGCCCACACAGTGCTCGCCGCTGTGGCGGAAACCAACAGGGAGGGTAGAGGTAGAGGGCATCGCCGGGGAGCACCACTCTCCCGACCTGATATTTTGATTCAATCAATATATCTGTTCGGCAGGGCAGGCTGTGCGCAAACAGGAATTTATTTATTTATTTATTTTTAAAAAATATATCTTTTTTTTATTTTACTGAAAAAGGGAACTTCTCTATAGCAGGCCAAACGGCAGGTGCTCAAGCCCCCTTTGAGGTCTATGTGTGCACGTGCCTGCATGCCTGGAGTTTGCCAGAACCCATGTTCTTCCATTTTGGAAGGTTTTGTGGTCTCATGAGACTAAAATTGAGCTCTTTGTACTGAAAGAAACTCACTGTTTGGTATAAGCCAAACACAGCCCATAACCCAGGTAACATCAGCTCTACCATCAAGCATGGTGGTGGCATCATGTAGGGGCATTGTTTTTCAACAGGAGGGACTGGTAAGCTTGTTGCAGGCAAATCCTTGAAGGGAATTTGTTTCAGTCCACAGGAGATATGATTTCCAACAGGACGTGTCAGAAACTACACACAAAAAAACAAAAAAGGTCACTATTCTGGAATGGCCCAACCAAAGCCCATTACGTTGAAAATCTGTGGTATGACCTGAAAATTGCTGTCCACCAATCCTCTCCATATACCTTGGAGCAACTCTGCATTGAGGAATGGCCAAAAATTCCAAATTGTATTTTTAAAAAATGCCCCCATCAAATAAATGAATGAATAACAAGACAGGCTATCCTTTTCTATCTTACTAACCACCCCCACACATTCTCTCTTTTAGTGGTACTTAAAGATTACTGAGGAATACCACTGAATGCTTAATGATGATGTTCTGCATCAAAGACTTGTATGACTGAGTGTTCCAACAGAAATTTGGTATGCTGAGAGTCCAATCTTTCTCCCTTTGATGTTGAAAGCTGACCCTCCAAACAGTTTGATAAAAATATAATACCCTATTCAAAACAAGCAGCACACTCCCCACATCTTTTATCAGAAGGCATTCATCATTTAGTATAGAATTACACATTATCTTTTCTTAGTTCATACAGCTACTGATTTTGGGTTCTTTCTTATTTTTGCATTGTAATATTCGTTTTCTAATTTCAGTAACTTAAGACTTGAAAACTTGAGACTAAGAGTTATTCAACTTCTTCATGGTCCTGGGCCTATATAAAAATATACTGTGCTCAAGCAAGCTTTACAGGCAACTTCCCAGAAGTCTGAAAACATCTACAATGATAAAAGTATAAAAGCATTGTTCTTGGTTTTGGTCATTTGAATTGAATACATAGCGGACCCTACATATTTCCTGAGTATGCTCATTCTGGTAGTATACTAAATATTAATACAGTATGTGTGATTTAAAGAATTCTTGACCTAGATTGCTCGATACTGTACCTGTTGCATTACATACAGCGATGCATAATATGTTACAATGGTCACTGTACAGTCAATACAAAACTGAAAATGCATGTTTACTGAATGTTTACTTGTCTAACGACATTTGAGGATGTGAGTTAATGTTTCATGAAATATTTGTAAAAAGTTCAGGAAAACTGTAAGTGCCTTTAAAAGATTAAACTACAACTCTGACTCACAAATAATTATGTGGTGAGATTCAGCTGAATGATTCAGTACAGGGAAACCTAGATCAATTTGTGAATATGCAAGAAAGCAATTCTCTTCGTATTTCATGACTAATCCAATGATTAGAAATGCATCTATAATATTTTGAAAAAAAACAACAACCTCAAGCTTGAAAGTCTACATTAGTTGTACCATGGTTCAGTTAACCATTTTGAACAATGTCATGTATCTAATTCATCTAGTCCTCAGTCTAATTAGTCTAATTAGGGTGATTATCATACAGCATAAAATATGTAGTTAATTGTACACTGCCTGGGCAAAAAAAAAGTCGCCGTTGCACCCGTCATGCATAGTGCCCACTGTACAAGCCTCTGGAGGCAGTGTTATGATCTGGGGTTGCTTCAATTGGTCAGGTCTAGGTTCAGCAACGTTATGCAGCAATAAAATTAAGTCAGCTGAGTACCTGAATGTAAGTCAGCTGAGTACCTGAATGACCAGGTTATCCCATCAATGGGCATATTCCAGGATGACAATGCCAAGATTCATCGGGCTCAAATTGTGAAAGAGAGATTCAGGGAGCATGAGGAATCATTTTCACACATGAATTGGTCACCAGAGTCCTGACCTTAACCCCATTGAAAGTATTTGGGATGTGCTGGAGAAGACTTTACGGAGTGGTTCGACTCTCCCTTCGTCAATACAAAAAATGTATGCAACTCTGGACGGAAATAAATGTTGTGACGTTGCATAAGGTTGTCGAAACAATGCCACGACAAATGCGCGCCATAATCAAAGCTAAAGGCGGTCCAACAAAATATTCAAGTGTGCGACTTTTTTTTTGGCCAGGCAGTGTATGTTGTGTATGTATGTACATAAGCATATGTGTGTGTGTTTGTGTGTATGCGTGTGCTGACTCACCTGTGGGCGAATCACTTTCTCAATGTTCTTCAGCGCGGTGTCGGGAGAGGGGGGCGAGCAGTCTGGAGTCGGGCCTGTGGAGTGGTTCCCATGGTTACCAAGCTTGGGCTCTGTGATGGTCACATGGGGGGAATGGTCTGAAATTGATTAGTATAAAATAACATGTGAAGGCTGAAGGTGGTCGCCATGGCCACTGGCATTTCATACAGTAAAGCTATCCACATTGTAATCTGCCAGAACAAGAAATTTAAAAAACACACACCTTGCCAAACACAAAATTAAAATGGGATTGAAGAACATCTAAAAATGCAAAAATAAACTTTTCATATTGTTATTGTGTTAAATATTTAGTTATTGCGCAAACATGTCTCAAAACAACTCAAGGAAGTAACTTCCTATGGAAAAGGTGCTTCAACAGACCCCTTCGTGCAGATGCCAAATTTGTTCAATCCTCACCTATTTAGGTACTGTTCTATTTAAGGCCTTATAACTCCAGGTGTGAGCATCACAGACACTTGGAAAATGGCTTAAATGAACCAAGACAGTTGTACCATTTACAATAATAATTAGATAATAATAATAACTAGTTTATTTTCATAATTTAGGTTAAAAAAAGTGCCACAAATGCAAATAAATCTTGGAACAAGGTTGTTTTCCTTGGAACAAGGTTGTGTGTAAAATCTGAGGGTGATATGCAGAACTACTAAAGATCTGATGCAAAATGTAAGCAGTGTAGCCTGCTGTCCCTTAGTGTTTGCAAATCTATCCAAAATGCCAAAATTGTGCACGGCTGTAAATCATAAAATAATCCTATATTTAACTACAAATAAACTGTTTTGACAAATGAAACTCACTTTGGAATCTTTTCATCAGTATAAGGGGATAAATATCTATGGGTCCAAAAACATACCAACAAATAGGGATGGAGCCGATCGATCAGCTGAGATCAGTACCAGCCGATTTCCCTTCCATGTGACTCAATCGGCAGTCCTTGAAATCACAGATACTCTTAACGGATCTTTAATGTGCTCGTTATAATCGAACAGGCTATACCTTGATAATATAGGCCTACGTCAATCTTGTGAGAGCAAAATAAAAAGAGAAAAATTAAGAAAAAATCTCAAAATTTCATATACAAACGTGATACTATCCCTTAATGCTGCTATCAGAACATTTTTAGTTTAGCGTAGCTGCGCCTATTATTGCCACTTTTTCAGAACGTGTGCCTTTAAAAACATTTTAAAAGAAAGCAAGGGCATAACTAGAATCATTGTGTGTCCTGTTTTGAAATGTCACTTACAGGCCATTTTTGTATTCATGCTAGTTTGTTGCTTTTATTTTTAAATTGAATAGACTGACCGTCTGTTCCGCCTCCGTGTTGATTCCGTCTGTGGAATCAATTCCATTAATCTCACCATTCCATGAGATCTTCTGGAGTTGTTTGCATAAAACTAAACTACTAAAACTAAAAATGCTGTTAAGTTTGGCCGCAATGTATTGTTCAAAGCATCCAATAAGACATTGCAAACACTTTTGTGAAGGTTATAATGTTCTCTACTGGATAAAAAAGTTGTCAATCAAACCAGAATGAACTGGAATGCGTAACAACTGCACACACAGCTGGTGGGCTTTTACACATAAATGTTTCAGCTGGTGTATTAACGTTATAAAGGGGTGTGTATTACTCAAACGTATAGCCCAAGACAATAAGTGACCATTGAATCTTGAAAGGGACATCACTGCCTAAAACCAATGGTAGGATCCTATATTTATTTAATATTTAGTAGCAGATATTAATAGTAGACGTGGTATAATTACACGAGAATTTTGCTATTGAGTGAGCAGGGCTTTTCACCGCTATATTGGCATACATTCGGGCTATTGTTGTCTTTATCTTGTTGCTATGATGGAATACAAATTTTTGGTGGGGAACATTTTTTTATGAACTCACAGATAGAAGCAATTGTGCAATGTGTCACGCATGGGTCAGTATAGCCGCAGGTGAGACTGGGTGGGAGGTTGCTTGTTAAATGGACTAGTTACATGACAATAGTGGCACTTAAAAACTCCGTATTCAGTATAGTTGTCACAAATTGTGTACCAACAAAGCTAGAACATGGGGTTTGCTGTATCCACTCATAGTTTGGTTGCAGGAGCAATGAATGTCTCAGTTAAGCAACCTTCAGGATTAACAGCCATTCTTCAGGGAATAATGTCTGTCTGAGAGGGTCAAATAAAAACACACAGAGCATATCTACTAACATCTTGTAATACTACCAGTGCCACAAGGTTAATTTTCTGAGAAACAACTTCCTTGGTGGAATACACAAATACACACAGCAATTAATGACATTTGACACAGAACCAGGAGGTGAGGAGTACTGTGAATTAACCTATGGTTTCATAATTTAATCTCTTCTCACACCTGACAGGTCTTACTCTCATTTGTAGGTGTGTGTGTGCATACAAGGCTATGTGTGCCGTGTATATGCATGCATGTGCCTGTATGCAGTGTGTGTGTGTGTTTGTGTGTTATATTCATCAGAATTCTATGGTATTGTTGATGACTGTTTCACATTCTCCTTTTCTTACAGCTTAGTGAGGCCTGCCCCTGCACACTCATCCACAAGCTTCATTTTTATGGTCACTGCAGCTGTACATCACCACAGCAACGCATGCAGGTACCAGGTGTGCATGTCAGACTTGTTAGTCACTCTCCCACACATTTCTATGTGTGTGATGTCATTTTGTCTTTCTCTCAGAGCTTCTCTCGCTTGCTCATAATAAAGAAAACGACATATCTCACAAATTATATCACCCAAGAGGAGCTGTATTATGTGGGACAGACAGAGGGTGAAGCAATTACTTCCAGACCATTGTATGATACTCAACCACACACTGTTCGAACAGAACGTAGCCTGAAATGGCAGGAGAATTATATGGGCAGCAGCATGTGACCGATGAGGACTTGACTTTAAAAAAACAGTGGGGTCTAAGCTTTTCTGTCTGAGAAGCCTTGGACAGATTTAATCAACTGTAGCCATGTAAGGAATCCATACTTTCAATCTTCTTTTTACCCATAATGCCACAGGGCCAGCTGGACTGGAATGCTAGATATGTGATTAAACTGATCTTGATGGGTTAAGGGCTGGGGTGGTGAGAGGGAACAAGACTACACTGCTCCACATATCCCTGTTCAGATGCACACACACACACACACACACACACACATGTGTGCATATACACAGTACTTAGTAATAATAGGAATAAGTTTTGATTGTAAATAGGGTGTCTATAATAAGAGACCAGCTAACATAACAGCATATTTTGCTGATTGCAAAAAGATAGCAAAAACACAAAGGAAATGAATTAATTTGTATAGCAATAGCAGAATCATACTTACTAGTGAGAGTGTGTTCTTTGTAAAGATATTGCACTGGCAGGTATGCATCTGCCAATTACAGGTTGGCAGGGAATACCCATACCTGTACAGCACTGAGAGTTTGCCACTTTTCATGGATTCCAGCAGAAAACAATGATAAATACAATGACCTCTTACAAACAGTAACTTCTGTACCCTTTGACCTGATGTAAACACAGAACTGTTTTTTTGTATGTATGTTGTGTTTTTTCTCATCTTCTTCTTCAGCATTATCATATTTTTCTAATACTGTGATATCCCAACAAAAGTGTCTTTACTATTTAATATATGGGTAACATTCCTTGTACGTTCTTTTGCATCTGGGCATCATTTTGATATCAATAATTACTTATGCAGTCTGAATTGTGGGATTTATTTCTTACAGGTGTGTAGAGATTGTATGCTTTCTGTATGTGAGTAACCTGGCCTTTTAGCATGAAAAACATTTTTGTTGGATTGCTGTGCACAAAGATTACACATTAGTAAGTACAGTTTTAACAAAAGGTGTTCGTGCACTTCACTGTGAATGACAATGTGCACATATGCTAGTTTGTAAACAGATGGCATAAATGTGTTTTTGTCTGAGTGAATGCCAGACATATATTAGCTTGAATAGCAAGGCTTGTTCATTTGTAAAGGAAGCACATACATACATGAGCTTGTAAAGGAATGGCATAGATGTGTTACATTGTAAAGTGGATGTGGCTTGCCAATATGTACTAGTTTTAAAAACAGATTGAGTGGTTTGTGAATGAATGGTACAGATGTGCTCTTTTGTAAATAGATGCACAGATGTACTGGGTTATACGGGAATGGTGTAGATGTGCTCATTGTAAAGGAATGCTGGTAAAAAAAAACACTTCCCCCATTGACTAATTTCCCATGTGTGTGATCCATTTATGAAGAAAAGGGGGCAGAAGAAACAAGGATCCGGGTGCGATGAATCTAATTCCTACATCACATCAGAGAGTAAAGCACTAATCAATCACACCTTGCTACGCTGCCTAAAAAAGAGAAATGCTGCTCTAGGGGTTAAATCTTGTTTTCACATAAATCATTTCCCTGTGATGAATGAGTCACATCCATAGGGTCACACCAAATTTCCACACCTAATGTCTTTTGTTTGCATCATAAAACGACTACTGCAAACATGAAGAGGCTGGCATAAGTATAAGTACAGGGAAATGCATGTACAGCAAATGGCAACTTTGTCAGTGGGTTAATTTTCCAAGATAAATTTTATCTCATTAGCATGCAAGAAGCCAGATAAACCTGTGGCTTGTTCATCCTGTTTTGGCGTCTTTCTCCGGACAGAACACCTCTCTCTCTCTCTAATTCGTCTCGCTTATCCTCTCTCATATCAATCTCTCCATTCATTGTCAAACAAAAACTGCGCTCACTGAAAGCCAACAGGTCTGCAAACAGCACGTGTGAATCTCCCAGTCACGTCAGTCAGCGTGCATTACAGCATGGCCATGTGTGCTCCATCTCAAAGCAGAGAAATGTATTACAAAACTTTAAGTGAAACCATTAAAGCCCATGGAAAATCATGTACAGAATTACAGCATCTTAGTGATTGGGTGCGCTGTTATTTCTGAGATTAGAAATGCACAGGCGCTACCACTCAGTAAAGAGAGGGCGGGATTGAGAAGACTCCCTCGGCTGCTTTAAACCAAACCCCCATCTCTGAGGTCCCAGAAGAGTTTCTGCCTGACGACACAATAGGACAAATATGCAAGTACTAATTCCTCTTTAATAATCCTATATTCACAGAAAGAAAAAAAAAAAAGATGGGGGCCAGACCAGACTGACATCTGGTGGCACTGATTAAGGACCAGTTGTAATGATGGCCAAAATGCGTACAACTACACCCTGGTGGACAGAAAAGCAAAAAAACGAATAGATAGAGATAGAGATATTGCCGTTGTCCTAGCGAGACGCCGCACTTGTCATGTGTGATGGCCTGATGGAAGCTGGCATGTGATTGTGTTTCTCTGCTAATGGGGTTACGATTCCTGTTAGTGGTTCTGCCGTAATCACGGTGCAGGCGGCCTGGCCTGAGAGACTGCCTCAATCATATCGGAGGAAAGCGGAAAAGGGGGGTTTTACGATTAAGTGGAAAACAGTTTCGCTAAGGAAACCGGGACATAATTTGAGCAGTAATAAAATTTGAGGATCAATGGGCGATGTGTTACAGCACACAGACTGTAACCATTCGCGTGGTGTGAGGTGCTGTGATAGGCCAGGTTCCATAGTGTGGTGTGTCCTGTGACCAGTGTGACACTACATATGAGAGATAAACAATGGGTGATGGGGGGAGGGGTGAAAACTTTCTGAAGGCACTGTAAATGACTGCTTTGTGAAATGGGACAGTGTAAACGGTTAAAGCACTGCACTACTACTGTATATGTTTGAGGTCTCCCTCTTGCCCTTACTATGGCAGCGAAGACCGTCAGCCCTCGGACGGGACGCGTCTGATACAGTGCACAAGATGTGGGCATGGAGCCACAGTTTTCTCAGTAGCATGCTGTACAGGAATATGGCATTGATGTTAACTGTGATGGATATTGCATCAAACAGATATGATATTATTTCTCCTGTTAGATTTTTTTACCAAGACTTCAACCTCGTAAATTCTCACTTTGCAGGTAATAGATATTAATGAATTCTTTTTTTCTATCATTCCAGTTTCCCTGTGGAACATTTTTGTAGATTACATTCTATATGAGATCCATTCCAATGGGAATGCTTACTGGGCTTGCTTATTATAGTTTCTCTTGCCATTTCCATGGGAAAACACATCTGTTCTGTAAATTAGAAATTCATATTCACAGAAGTTAATTTTACCCTGCTCTTAAGTGAAATATAACTGCAAATAGCCTGCAAACAACATAGATTTTTTATCTTTTTTCTTCCTTACTGGAAATTGGATAAGTTTCTCTTGCATGCATTACGAACGATAGGAAAGGCAGTTGGTACTGATTCAAATTATCTTCTTTGCGGGAGGTAGACTTTGATAGAATCTGGCCTAATTTTGTTTTTTTACTGTAGTAAAACTAAAACACTTTGCACTAATGGACAAACAGTCTATGGGCCATGACTCTCATAATGAGGAGGCTTTGCCTTGTAGTCATTTGGTTGTTTATCACAACGATTACCCAATTTCAGAAAATGCCCAATTCTTGCGCAGAGAGATCATGATAATGTTTATGATATGTTTATGGTTATGGCAGCCATCTTGGTGGAGTATGATCAAGGTGAATGCAGTCCTCTTGGTGGAGTACGTTCCAGATGAATGACGCCATCTTAGTGCAGTATAAACCAGAAAAAGCTAGCTAGGCAGCCTTTCTAACCAGAAGTAAAGAAGACAACATACAACCTGGACCAAGCTAGCAGGGCTAGTTCCAACTCAGAAATATACAATTGGATAACAGGGGCATGGTCTGGCCTGGACAGCTGAAGACCAGCAAATATTGAACTCTAGGATCAACCTATTTCTGAACTTTAGAATTTGGAATAGTCCAGAAGCCCTGACTAAAAGAAACATTGCACTTATCCTTACTTCAGTGATCTTCATTCCTGGTCCTGGAGGGCCGCAAGGTCTGCTGGGTTTGTGTTGTTACTCAGCACTTAAGATTAAACAGTCGATTACACAGTTAACTCACCTCACCTGCTTTCTTGGGTCTGAACTGGTTGCTGATACTCAGGTGAAAATGAAAACCAGCAGACCCTGTGGCCCTCCGGGTCCAGGAATGAACACTGCCATACTGTATCTATAAAATGAGGTTATCCATGCTAGCTCTAGGAGGCATGTGGGGAAATCCCCAACATCTTCCAGAAGAGACATCGCTACAGACTTCAGTCACAGGTTTCTCAACCTTTTTTTTAAAGTAATTATTTGCAATATAGCCCAATAAGCACAATGGGAACATGGTAATTTTATTCTTCATGGCATGCATAGCTATTTCTGACATAATGTGGCTTAAGACGGTAAATAATCCCTCTAAACATGAAAAGCACCTAATTAAGAAAAATTAACAGCTTGTTACAATTTAGGGTTTGCAATTGTGGATGGAACAAAAACCACCATACACAGGGGGCCCCCAGGACCGAGATTGAGAGCCACTGCTCTAAAGCACAGCTGATTAGATAGAACGGGTTGTGACCTACCCACATCTGACGGAGACATACAAAATGAGTTATTATTTAAGCACTGGTAAATACAACAAATTAATACATTAATATTGGTGGAAAATGTTCCAAGATTCCTGTACATTGGCAAATCGCATTTCCCTGTGACCTAGCGTGAATGTGATTCACTCAGAGAGAATAAATAAGAGGGGGAGGCAGTGAATAAACCAGAAACCAGCCGCAGAGCACAAGGTGTATGTTTACAGACAGCCCATCACAACTTCCAGAATGCTTTGTCACCAAGGTGAACTGCAAAAAACTCATACACTCCTGTTTTTTGAAAATATATTGGCTATATCACACTACCCTGTAAACAACTGCTCAGTGAAAAATTGAAATCATCACAAAATAAATCACATGGTTTCCAGTGCATAGCAACCAGTTCAATGCCAGATTAGGTCAGTTCTGTCAGTGACTCCAAATCATATCAATATCCATCACCACCTTGGTCTCTCTTGTCCCCCAATCTCGTCTTTCTCAGTGTGCTCTCTCCCTCTCAGCGCACCACACACAGTGAAGGATAGGGGCCGTTAGCAGCGCTGTAAGAGCACATTATGTGGATGTGCAGATGGGTCCAGAAGAAGATGAATGGGACCTCTCTCTGTGGCAGGGTTTTCTTTGCCTGTTTGGTCACCATTAGCTTTGAGATCACAGCCAGTGACACTGCATCAATCTTTCCACTCTGTGGCTCTGTACATTCAGCTCAGCTCCCTCTCCTTGTCAATCTACCCTTTTCTCTGGCTTTTTCAATCCGCTCTTTCTCCCGCCCTAGAGTTCACAGCTGCATTGTGGGTGACAGGGTCTGAAATTAACTTTTTACTCCACCAGCCACTGTGGCAGGTAGATACAAATGTCTACGAGCCACTCCGATTCTTTACCAGCCACTTCTGAGAACCAATGCGGAAAACATGACAATTACAAAGTGAAAATTCCTATCTAAATGCATCAGTTGACTTTAGGCTTGAACAATCAGGGGTTGCGTTGCGTTTTTTCATGCTTGTTCAGAAAATCTAACAAGCCTCCTCATTTTTTGTTAGTATTGTTCAATGGCATTAGATAACATATAAATAAAATTCTTCTCTCTCTCTCTCTCTCTCTCTCTCTCTCTCTAACGTTTTGAAAACATCTCGGATTAAAACTACCCATTTATATTTTAGAAATAACCTTAAAAAACTGGAGAGTTTGCCGCAAACTTGCAAACTAAATTGTTTCCCATTGAAGTGTGACCTGTAAAACGGCCGTTGGGGTTACTGTAAATACTGTCATTGTACAGGATATATGTCCTAGCTGAAACGCAGCTATGTACACAGTGGAGCTGCATTGTAGCTGGACTATTTATATGCAATGTAGAGACAAGTGTGCACGGGTCTGAATGTCTTTTTAAGTTCGTATCTTCACAATTAACATAATTTGAGAGTTTGATGTTGTAAAGACTTGTAATTTGATTACTTTAAGTTTTGTGATAGAATAGCGTGGTCAGTGTTATCATGGCCTGCTGGCATTGAGACGTCATCTACAAAGCTGAACGTTCTACTGCAGAGTTCTAATCACATCCCTTACAAAACTGGATAGTTTGCCGCAAACTTGCAGGTAACATGAAGCGCATTTGCCGCAAACTAAATTGTTTACCACAAAATGTTGCCAGAGGTAGCGGCAAACTAAAAACTTTTCCAGAAGTGAATGGTTCCCACAAAGCTAATTTGCACGTTAAAATATGAGCTTGCTGCAAACATGTGGCAACAATGCCAAAGGTTTGCTGCAAATTTGCTTGAAGGCCAATATTTTTGTAAAGGATCGGTTTGATCGTACGCTCCAGGGACTACTCTAGACTGATCAGACCCTGGCTGGTCGAATGGGTGCTCGGGCTGTATGTTAAAGGTAAAAGTCAAGGGCGGGGATATCACATGCAGCTTGTTATCAAAATATGGAAGTGAGAAGCCCAATGGGAGTATGAGTCAATGACAGGGAGGCATTGTATGTGTGTGACCTAGAGAGACAATGACATCTCTGCGGCTCGATTTTGGCTTGACCTAGCTGGGATGACTGTAGAAATGTGGCTGATGATAAGGCCATCCTCTACATACAAAGAGGAGCTCCATGAGATATACACTGAATGGGTTCATTCTGCAAACATACCATCACTTATCTGGTAGGTATCCCTGCTTTATTGGAACAATAGTTCTGGCTCGACCCTCCCTTGTACAGCCGCTGCCTAACCACATTCCAACATTTTTTTGTCACTGCCTCTAGCGGTATATTATCGCATCACAACGAATCACTCCTGCGCTCTGACACGGGAAGTACAACACAAACAGGAAATGAATAGGGAGCAGGGTATGCAGCAACAGGAAACACAGATATGGAACGACTAGTTTTAATCTGTCTATAATAAGCAACCTGGAAGCTGAGACAGAGCCAGCTGGCGGGGGCCAGACTCTGAAGTTGGAAACGAGGGCCAGGGAGAAGCAGTGATTACCACTGATGGGCAGGGGCATGATGCCAGCAGTGTGGCTGTCGCAGGCAGTGGCGCGGAAATGCTTTGGGGAGATCGGCTAGAAAACCCTCCCTGACAGGTAACAGGGTGGCGGGCAGGGCACAGCGGGCACAGTTCAGCGGGTGGCCAGCTGATACAGTGCCTGCATTTACAAGCACACTGTTATTCTCACGTTCTACCAAATACTGACATACTGTTAATGTGGCATGAGGTTTGTAATCAGATATCACATGGGGAATATGGCAGTCTATGTTAGTCCTTGTTGTCTATATTACTCTATGGTGAACACATCATATACTTATATATATTCATTCCTGTTCTGTACAGACCAGATGGCTCTTGTAGTCTCGTCTGATCATCTGAATAACTGGAGGAAGCTCCAGGTGTGACTCACCGTTCTTGGAGCAGGCAGTTGGGCGGTTTATGTCCAGCGAGCACGGTTTGCGGGTGACGGCAGTGGCGACAAACTCGTAGGGGTTGTCCTCGTCCTCGGGAAGAAAGACGTCTAGCGACGGCGACGGAACAATCTCCGCGGCCCGCTTGGAGTCCTGAGGGATCAAATGAGAGAGGAGGCAAGATCTTATGAGATGCCATCACACAACATATACCGCCACATGGGGCTTGTATCACCAATCCTATTTACAGTGCAGATCGCATGATCACATGTTTATTCTTTTATGTAGTACGCTCTCAGAAAAAAATAGTTATTTGGCTTGTCTCCATAGGGGAACCCATTTTAGCTCTTTATGGAACCCTCTTTGGTCGGTGTGAACAGTGTGAATGCTCCCAAATTGAACCATTTTACACAACAAAAAACCCCTGAACTCAATAGGGTTCCTCTATGGACACAGAGGAGCATTTTGGAAATCTTTCTTCTAAGAGTGTACTGCACATTACTGATGGCCCTCGTATTTGGTTGTTCATATTTAGAAAACCGTATGAGTTTGACTTCTCTTAAATTGCAGTCCTATCTGAATAGAGGTAGAGTGCAATAAGAACTTGCAGTGATACAGGCGGTTTGCAATGGTCAACGCGACATCAGATAGGACTTCCTCATGCCTTGTGATCCCATGACATTCGCTCCTATGCTGCTTCTTTCATTAAACCTAGAGGAGACGTCTTTGACGTCTTTCCGTCGTACAGAAACAGAGGAGTTCATTGGGCTTTCAACCCAAGGGTAGACAGAGCGTGCACAGAAAATCAGAGTGCCTGATATCACATGCTGACTAAATGCGCTGAAGGATAACCTGAGCGCCCAAAATCACATGCTGATTTAACACACAGCGAAAACCTGGCAGCAGCTCAGCCAGCGGCTACACCAGTCGCACTTCAGAGGCTGAACAAGGCAGCATCTTGATCAATGCAGGGGGGGAGGGCCTCTGGTCATACTGGCTACAGTACATTAAACTTGCGGGTGCCGCACTTGGATGCTAAAGAATCTGTTCCACAGCAAGGCGCTTTGAAATGCTTGGATGAACAGCGCTATAGTAATGCAATATATCATTTGCTTCGCTTAGCTTTAAAGACAGTCGTAGAAATGTAACATTGATATTGTCAACAATATACTGGTGCTTTATAAACCCATATAAAGGCCTACCTGGTCACAGGAAAGAACAGAGACTATTCTTACTCACAATACATTGTTCTATTCACTCCCGCAACCTTTAGCTCAGATGTTTTTCTATGGCCATGTTGTGGCAGTAAAGGCGTGTCTATGACCGTTCCTCATCAGAGGTGATGCAGGGGCCGCGGTCATTACTCTGCGCCTGTGGTGTCGTCACTTTAGCATCCTCTGGACCCTATCGATTTCCCCCCACAGCGTGTCGCCACACCAGTCTTGTGTGATTACACATAGGAGCCATCTCTCTTCCTGACAGAAGCTCTGCCTGTGCGCCCCAGAGAATTCAAGGCGTCCAGAGAAACTCACTGTCCCCAAACCCTCAGGCCAAGCAAGGCACACCCCAAAAAATGCAATAGTCCCGAAACACCAATGCTCAACAGCCTAATACTTCTCACATATGAGAGCTCGCTGATATTGTACCCAGAGAGTCACCTATTCCCAAACATACAGTACAACCTGAAATAAACAGTCAGTGTACACGCTGAGCAACACTCTCTCTTACACACAGAGATACAAAGTTAACATTGACAGTGTTAATTACAGAGATACTGTCAAAGCTCTTCTTGTGTTAATTACACAGAGGGATAGTGAACACTGCTGGTGTTAATTACACAGAGAAAAAGACCATCACCACTATAAATTACTCACAGAAGATAATGAAGGCCATTGTATTAGCAATTAATCACACACAGTCGCACAGTTATCTCCAAATATCAAAGACCCACGTACCGTGGATGGTCTACTCTGGGCTAGTGTTCAAAATATAACTCCAGATCAGAGAGAATGATTATCACACAGAGTCATAAGCATGAAAGCATGGCAAAAGCAGGGACACACGAGTGACCAGGATCCCCTGCCGGCCGCTGTCCGGTCACAGGGAGGCACACTAGACTGGTATTTGAGAGAATGATGCCGAGGTATGATGAGCACTGTTGGAGAGAGGATGCACAGAAAGACCTCTTCTCTCTCAGTTCCTCTCATGAATATCTGTTAATCCTCTTCTCCATCTCTCTATCCATTTCATCTCTCCATCTCTTTCTTCTGAGATGAGATCAGATCTGAGAGAACTGAGGGAGGATTGATGGACACAGACAGGAAGGATAAGATGGACAGTTTGGAGGATACATAGAGAGAGTGAGGGAGAAGAATGGAGCAAAACTGCTAGATATCAGGGCTGGGTTAAATTCCATTTCAATTCAGTCGATCCGGGTAATGAAATCCAATTCAAGAACTGAAAATGACCATAATGATCTGAGGAATTTAGAATAAGTGGACTGAATTCCAGTTCATTTCCTGAATTTACTGAATTTACAAGGAATTGACCCACACCCTGCTAGATATACTGTTAAACTGTTCTTGTCAAGCATGTGTCCAATAGGACTTTGTCTGCACTACAGGACATTGAAGAAGGAGAATAAGCACTGGGTTTTAAAAAAAAAAAAAAGCATATTTCCTGTTCTGTTTACCCTGCATCTGCAGTTTAGCAGGACTTTAGTACAAGTGAGAAATTACACTCTAAAGCCCGAACATCCAAGCCTCTCCCTCTCTCCCACTGCCATCACCCAAACTACATCTGCTTCACACAAAGAGAAGAAACATCTGCTCAGACTCAGGACAGAGACACAGACGCAGATCTGCGCATATGAGTGCAGTGCCAAAGCAGGGCTCAGTCTGAAAAACCCATGAACAGGAAATAAAGTATGGATACCTGACCTCTCAGATGCACTTTTCCGTTTTCGCCCCCAGAGCTGAAAAAAGTCTTACTGTTCTGTCTCACTCGTTCTCTTTCTTTCCTCTCTCTCACTTTCTCTCTCTCTCTTTCTCTCGCTGCACTGATAGGACACTGAAGACCTTGTGTCTCCTCTAGAGGAAGACAACAAACAGAGAGCGGAGAGCTCCTCCAGCGGGTAATTAGCAGGTCTCACGTAGCTCGGGTCTCGGGCTCCAACCCAAACAGGAAGTGCACTGTTCCTGCCCGCTGCACTGTCATCCCCGTGCTGCAGGATCCCAGACCACGTGAGTCGGTGCTGCCCCTGACCTGCAAACAGTCCTCCCTCCTCCCAACCAGGTCCCTGAGATCCAACCCAAACAAGAGCCCTAAGGATCTTCACTAACGCAGCCACCCCTCCCGCCCAAGTCCCAGACTACCCCAATACAGACTGTTTAGAGGGGTCCAACAAATACAGCCCTCTCTTTCTCTCTATCCCTTTTCTCTCACTCGTTTTCTCTTTCTCTCGCTCTCTCGGTCTCTCGCTCTCCTCGCAAAAAGTTCCTACTGTATCTGACGTGAAGGGAAGCTGTAATTTGCTGGCATTTCCTCATAAAAAACTATTAGAGTGCAGACGGAGAGAGATAGAGAGAGGTGAGGGGGGTGGAGGGAGACAGAGATAGCCACTGTGAAACTCCCACAGAGAGAGGGAGAGAGGGAGAAAGGTCTGAGGCTGAAGCAGCTGCAGGTGTAGCTATAGAGCAGGGCTTTCATTCCGGTCTCAGAGAAGCAGTGCCTCTGAAACACAGAGATGCATCTCTTCTGCAGACAGACTCGCTCTCACAGTCTCACACACAGGCACAGATGCACACGCGCACACACAAACACACGCGCGCCCCTACTCTCTCTCTCTCTCTCTCTCTCCTGACAGGTTCCCACTCTCCCATCCTCATAGGCAGACTCCCACACACATATAACAGTATCCAAACATGAACAACCTTTTCCAGTTTTCCACACAAAGATAAATTGTTTTGAAATGTGTCTGGCGTTTAACAACAGAACACAAAAATAGTAACACAGGATAAAATCATGTATCAAGCTGTCTAAATTTAACTTCACTGGGGCCACACCGGCCAGCTTCATTAAACCCACCACAGAACACCGGCGTTAATTTTGGCAAAGTGGCGTCGGTGTGCATCACTCTATGTAGCCTACGTACATTTATTTTTATGGTTATCTAGAGGCGTGCCCGTAGCAAACACTTGAGTCACCATGGCTGAGAACCTCAAGACCTTCCAATTTATTTATTTTTTTAATTTAAAAAAAATAAATTAATAAAAACACTCGCCGTCATTCACAACAACATCACTGTGATTTCCTCTAGTGTGCACCGATGAGCTTTATAATTCCTTCAGAAGCGTCAGACCGTGTCTCCAGCAGGTTTCCCCGCTGACATGTGTGATTGAAAGCCACAGGTAACTGGCCCCACATCCCTCTCGATTGATCAGCAAAGAGACATCACCTGTTACCTCAGAACTCAGCCTCTCGCCTTTTACTGTTCTCTGTTTACCCACCAAACAGAAGAACAGAGCCGCACTGAGGGTCTAATTATATTTTTATCGGCTGCGCGCTGTGCCACCTTCCCTCGGATTCTCTGACTGATCTCTGGGGTCTCTGAGGCTCAGCCCAATCTGACATGGAGCAAAGCAAGGGAGACAATTTCACAAACACACCTGCCTGACTGCTTTATAGGGGACTGTAAATTAGCTTTTTGAGCGCGGCTATAAAACCGCAGCGCACCCGTCTGAATTTTACCGTCGAGAAAGCATAGGTGACCATGAATTTGACTTGAGCTGTAAAACACAGGCACGCTCATCGCAATTTGATGAGATACTTACTCAACGGTGTCTGTGCAATGTGATTTATGCTAAGCAGCGCAGCCACGCCCGCCTTTAAATCCACTGAGGGGAAGCCAGACGAAGATGAAAAGTCTCGTATTTCACCCGAATTAAGTGATTTTGTACGGCTCGCGTTCAATCACGTTCTGTTTAGTCCAATATCAGCAGCTGGAAGGTGTCCCACGTATTACGCGGGAGGGTTTTCTGTATAACATACTCGTATAGTGTTGAGCAGATGATATGCAGTGGCATGTATCGATAAAACCAAGTGATATACGTGAAGTACCCGGTCTCCATGAGTGTCTTAGTGATATAAAATACTGGATGTGTCACAATTAACTCCAGCAGTACATAATATTGTAAGCCTAGCCATGGGTTTAATAATACATTTGTACCTCTTTTGCTTGTAAAAGGTACTCATTAGTACCGAAAAAACATTATTGTTCATTTCAGGGTAAATGTGGGAAATGTGTTCCTTAAAAAAACAGAGAAAGAAATGAATGCATTAACATGTTCAGGACTGGACCGTGGCATTGGTATTGCTGTCCATTCGTGTCTAAATGGCCATGCGCCATCTCACCTGCAGCTAGAACAAAATGAAGACGTGTGTACAATGTTAGCTTCATTACACACTTTAGAATAGATTTTAAGATTGAATTATATGTAATATCTTTTAAAGCATTTTGTGGCCAGAGCCCTGGGTAGAATCTTATAACTACATGCTTCTTAATCAGAATCTGCATTTCCTCTAATAAATGTATTATTTTAAAACAAAAGGTAATAAAGCATTTCTCATGCTTTCTTCTATCTCATATTTTTACCATATTGTGTCATTAAAGGTTTTTCTTTTAATTGGTTTGTTCCTTCTTATACTTTAATTTTATAATTTTTATTATGAATCTTACCTTCTGTGTTATTGTTCCTTTGTGATTGCATTTGGAAAGTACTTACATAAGTTTATATATTGCTTATTTACACCTGTCACCTACAATATGAGTAAGTAGCCTATACATTGTTTTCCACGGTTATTATTTACAAGTCCTATAGGCTTATAACAAGTATTTATTATTATTATTACTATTATTACTAATTGCACAGGAGTATTAGGAGTGAGTAGCCTACGACATTGGAGCATTACCTGTGAGATATTGTAAGAGGCACAATGATACTAGGCTTGTCACAGTGTCACTTATTTCCCTCTAAAACACAGTTGATAACGGTATTACCGGTATCAAACTTCCCTTTAAACTGATCATTGGTCTACCGTGTTAATTTTCAGCACAACCTGCAATAACGGCTGTCTTTAATAAAACATGCACTTCAAAATGTAATGGGTTTCTTAATTGTTCGGACATTCAAACACGAAGGTGGGAGGAATCTGAACAAGTCAGCTCACAAGACGTGAGGACCAGTAATTAAGGGAGAGAAAATAATAAAGAAAGAAAGAAAGAAAAAGCAGGAACGTAACTCCTTAAGGCTAAACAGCCAAAACTAAAATAAACCCACAAAAACGGGCGGACTAGAAAACTAGTAAATAACAACTAAATCTCCCGAACCCAAATAATGACACAAGAACGGGAAACTTAGGAGACAAAAAAACACCCTCGGCTGCCTTAAATCAGAACCGGAGAAGTGTAAAACCAAAACGAAAGTAAAAAGAAAAACTGTCTCAGAGAGAACAGCAAAGTGCTAAATAGATAGCGCAGAACGCTACCAGGAGGAAAACAAATCCTGTACTAATTAAGTAGCTAACTAGCAAGTCCCCCCTGAACATAAACAATGTTTAATATCAGGAGGTCGCTAGTAACCTGGCTATACCTGGCTCGAATGCAATGTCGTAAGATAATCAAGCACCGGAGAAGCGGAAGTGAGAAACCTTAGTACCCTGCAGGTAGAAGCACAGGTGAAAACAATAATAAGGACGGCAAACCACAAAACCGAACGTGGAAAAAATCAGATAGATTCACGGGAAAGCAGGACGAGAGCTGCAAAATAAGAGAAAAAACAGCCACGAACCACGACAGGACCCCCCCTCTAAGGGACGACCCCAGATGATCCCTCAGGCCGACAACTGCGGAAATCTCTAATTAAATTGGGATCTAAAATGCGTCTGGCAGGAACCCAACACCGCTGCTCTGGACAATACCCCTCCCAGTCCACGAAAAACTGCCATACCCTGCCCACCCGTCTCTCCGCCACAATACGGCGGACGGTATATACACAGGACCTCCATCCACAAACCGAGGAGGAGGGGGTCTCTTAGCAGGAGACAACGGACTGATAAGCAGCTTCAACCACGAAACATGAAACGTAGGATGAATCTGCATGGATCGTGACAACTGAAGCCGGACTGTAACTGGGTTTATCTTAGGAATAATTTTAAATGGTCCAATGTACCGTGGAGAAAGTTTCCGTGACTCGATCCTCAAGAGAAAATCATGCGATGAGAGCTAGACTCGCTGACCGACCATATAAGAAGGAGCTGTCCGGCGATGTCTGTCGGCCGAAACATTTTGGGACGCCAACGCTCGTAACAGTGGTGCGTAAACAATTTTCCAAACCGAGCGACACCTCCGAACAAAAGAACCACCCGATGGAACCTCCACATTCTTATTCAGTTCAGGAAAGAGTGGAGGAAGGTAAACTACTTGAGCCTGAAAAGGAGATGTGCATAGTATTATGTGCATACTCAGCCCAAGGAAGATAACGACTCCATGAAGCAAAAAGTGTTCTCCATAGTCTGGTTAGTTCTTTCTGTTTGCCCATTAGTTTGCGGGTGAAAACCAGAGGAAAAACTAACCGACGCGCCTAACTGAGCGCAAAAAGAACCTGGCGACAAACTGAGGGCCACGGTCAGAAACAATATCCAAAGGTAAACCATGCACATGAAACACACGAGAAATTATCAACTGAGCGGTCTCCAGCGCAGATGGTAATTTAGTCAGGGCGAGAAAATGAGCAGCCTTGGAAAACCTATCAACGATGACCAAAATCACCGTATTACCCTGCGAGTCTGGAAATCCAGTGACGAAAAGCGATATGGCTCCAAGGTCGCTTAGGCACGGGTAGAGGCCACAACAACCCCGAAGGTAGAAGGCAGGAACCCTTACTCCGAGCGCAAACAGCCCATGCAGCGACAAACTCTTTTTCCATGCTAGGCCACCAGAATCTTCTGGATAAAAATTCTTTAGTACGATGGACACGAGAATGCGCCGCGAACTGGGAGGAATGACCCACCCAGATCCGGGGTACGCCACCTCCTCATGTCCCACAACACCGGAGCCACTATCTGTGAAACAGGCACAATGTGCTCCAGAATAGCAGAACCCTCCGTACGTTCAAAAACCTGTGACAGAGCGTCAGGTTTAACATTATTTGTACCAGGGCGGTACGTTAAAAGAAAGATAAAATGGGTAAAAACCAGTGCCCAACGCGCCTGTCTAGGATTACATGTCTTAGCCTGCTGGACGTACTTCAGGTTTCTATGATCGGTCCATACCGTAAACGGGTGCTCCGCTACCTCAAGCCAATGACGCCACTCTTCTAGAGCCATTTTGACCGCTAACAACTCACGATCACCTACATCATAATTCCTCTCGGCCGCAGTAAGGGCACGAGAGAAATAAGCACATGGATGCATTTTTCAATCACTAGGTAAATGCTGAGACAGAATGGCGCCTACACCCAACTCAGAAGCATCAACCTCAACCACAAACGGGAGGGAGGGATTGGGCGTGATGAGAATAGGCTCAGAACTGAACCTCTTCTCAAATGCAGAACCTGATCACATCTGATTCCACACAAATTGTGGAGCAGATTTTTTCTTGGTAAGGGCAGTAAGAGGTGCGGCAAGCGCCCTAAAATTGCGAATAAAACGCCTATAAAAATTTTTAAACGCTGGACCTGATTCACAGAATTAAGAGTAGGCTAATTAGGTACAGCAGAGACCTTCTCGGAATCCATGGAGACCTTGCCCTCTGACACAATGAATCCCAGAAACAAAACCGTGCTAGCATGAAATGAGCACTTCTCCGCCTTGACAAATAATTTAGCCTCCAACAGGGCTTTCAATACCTGTTTAACATGCCCCATTGGTCTGGTAAATATCGAAAATTTTTTTTTTTTTTGTCATCCAAGTAAAAAAAAAAAAAAATCTCAATCACTCCTGTAGTAGTATTTGACTAAATGCTGGAGCCAGAGGGGGGCGCTCGGTTGAGACCGAACGCCCCGACCCCCGATTTCGTGTGTCCGTGTATGGTATTTAAAAGTTTTTTTTCCATTCATCACACTCGCATGCGCACTATTATTATAAGCATATTAGAGATCTAATTAAAAAAAAAAAATAGCTCCTGGGAGACGTTTTCAACGCCTAATAAGGGGAAGTGGGTATCGGTTCTTTATCGTTATGGCGTTTAACGCGCGATAATCAATACATAGTCTTAATCAATACAAGTACTATCCTTCTTTTTTACAAAAAAAAACCCTGCGCCAGCGGGTGAGGTCGATGGTCTTATGAAACCGTTAGCCAACACCTCATCGATATAAGCCTTCATAGCAGCACTCTCAGGAGTCGACAAGGAATGAAGACTCCCTATCGTAGGAGTAGTACCCGGATACAGCTCAACAGCGCAATCAAAAGGGCGGTGGGGCGGAAAGGGTGGTTGCCCTCTAAATACCTCTGATAACTCTGCGTATTCAGTTGACACGTTGAGAGGTAAAGGAAATTCAGAGTGCCAGCCATCTCAGTATCCTCGGAAGGATCCTCTGAAGATATTTCCTTCCAATAAGAATCTATGTCAGCCAGAGAGTCCCATTTCAGGCTCTCGTCACCAACCTCAGATTCAGAAACCGATGCTCCTACTAATAGCCGAATTGAGAAGAACTGGCTATATCTGATGCTATTGAGTAGTATGTCAACATAATATATTGCACTTATGTTCATTTAATAATGTCAATGTTGAAGATCTGCGGGTACACTTTAATAATTGTTTTGCTTTAATCTTATTTTTAAATCGCAATGACAAAATACCATATTGACGGTGCAGAGATAGCTACACCGGCGTAGGCTCGTGCACCGTATGCTGCCTGTTAAACCGAACGCAGCAACGAGCCTATATGACACACGTGAACACTCCGTGCTTTTCGCTGGAGGGCTTCTCTACTTGTCTGCTCGACAGAGAGATGGACCGCCAGCGTGTTCTCGGAGTCCCCTGCAGGACTAAATCTAAATTCTCACTTTTAATGTTTTATTCCCTCAGCACACCCGGGGAGATTGTGACCTTCTCCCACCAGCTATTCACTCAGCTATTAATGAACCCCGCCAAGTAATTAATCACGGACGTCTCCAGGGTGCATTTCTCAGGCAGAGACATATTAATCAATAATAATCACATGTAAAGTTAATTCTGGCAGATGGGGGAAAAAAAGAAAGATTTCACATTTTACTCACACGGCTAATGGTTTAGGGAAAATAAATAAATAAATAAATAAATAAACAAACAAACAAACAAACAAAAAGCCGGGGAAGAGTGAAGTTCGGCATTAAAACTGCGCTTCTTTGAGACGCCTCAGATATAAACCCTAATCATAAACCCCCTCCCATCATCATCTGCAATTAAATATTCTCCACCTTTTGTTTTATTCAATGAAAATGCTCGATACATTTCTGCAATCCACAAGAGAGGACCAAGTAGTATGGACGTCCAGGGAAGCCCAAGGACAAAGCTTAACAATACAATGAAACCTTCAACAGAATATCAATTATGATTGGATTAAAAGGACAACCTGGCAGAAACAAGGTCAGGCTGGAGACAATGGCAGGAAGAGGCTCCATTCTTACAGCCACCTCTGTTGCTCCACGGCCCACTCTCGGTTCTCTACGCCACATACAGAATGAGAGAGGAACGAGGGAGCAATGGAGAATAAAATATAGAGAGAGAAAGAGGAGAAGGGTTTAATAAAGGGGGTAAGAATTACTTCCAAGACTTTGACATGCAGCTTGCGTCGTCTGTCGCTGGTTGTGCGCAGGCCTCTGACGTGGCTGTTTTTCTCCTGCCGCTGATTTGTCAGTGGGAAGTGGGCGGATATCCCACGCCTTGAACTTTATGAATTCTGTGTCGCCTAGCAACCGAGAGAACCTATCACACTCTCTCTCTAGCTTTCTCTCCCTCTCTCTGCAGAGTTCCGAAATTAAGAAGTTCCAACTTTGTTAGGAAATCCCAAGCCCCCGCGTCTCCACACCGTCCACAGTATCATCCACAGTTCCCTCACACCTTCACCGTCAGAACTCTGCTGTTGCCCTCATTCATAATGAGAGTGGGAGAATATTATTCTCCAGCCTCATCTCTCACATTCTCCCACAATGCACCTGCACAATGAGCCGTGTTCTAAGCGGGAGCCCACAGAACCAACAAAGCCTTCATAACCTCTGATCTGCCTCCCTCAACCCACAAGGAAGAGATATAGAATTCTGTATTAAACATATTCCTTTGAGGGCACTGCGCAGTAGATAGGGTAACAATAATACTGTGATAAGACTATTCCTGTGAAGAAGACTGTGCCTACATAGTTCCAATGACTATGCTGTGATAACACTACTCCTGATAAGAACACTGTAATAACGATAACACCGGAGAGTACACTACAGTGTAAACACAGTATTGTGGAACATTAGGAACACATGGGAGCTACATTGCCATAACACCGATCTGGATAAGTACATTGTGATAACACTACTCCTGATGATTACACTGTGATAACACTGCATGCAGTGCAGAGAAACACTCTGAATCTTAGCCTCTGTGACCTACAATCAGTGAGAAAATAAGCTTTATTCCAGCCTTTTCTAATGCTGAGCTAAATGTCAATTCCATTCCTGAGACAATGCAGTGTCAGCAAGTCTTATTTTACACGAGTGATTGCCACAGGGAGATCTGCACTCAACACCGTTCTGTGCATGTGTCTGGGGCGTGTACACAGCTTGTGCGGATATGTGTGTGTGTGTGTGTGCGTGTGTATGTGTGTGTGTGTGTGTGTGTGTGTGTGTGCGTGTGTATGTGTGTGTGTGTGTTTGTGTGTGTGTGTCTGAATGTGTGTGTGTGTGTGTCTGAACCTGTGTGTGTGCCACATAGCGAGAAGCCAGCAGCACAACAAAACAGCAGAAGCCTGCAAGGTGGAAAAGATTCACCCACGGAATGCGTGTGATGCAAACGTCTCCCTTTCTGCGGCTACGGCTTCCGCCGTAAGCCCCTCAACTCTGTGAAACCCCTGCGGCGGCAGTACAGGCACATTAGACAGCCTACCAGCCTTCACCGCTGTTTGCTTTAGGTTACGAAAAGCAAGGCTCGGTTTAAATGCACAAACGGAAAGCATCGGCTATGTGAGCTAAACCCCATGCCCCGCGGAGGGACTAACTGACACCCTGAGTGACAGGAGATCGCAGGCAAGGCAACCACGGCGATCGATGCGGTTTGAGATCCGAGAATCTGTTGTTCTGAAGCCCTGGTGAATTGGAGAGACAGACAGATAGAGAGAGAGCGAGAGAGAGAGAGAGAGAGGGGGGGAAAGAGAGGGGGAAGGGGAGAGAAAGAAGGACTGATGAGATGGACCATGGCCCACAGCAGGGTGTGACTGGCAAGCGTGGCTGGGGCAGCATTGTGTCGGCTGTTCAGGACACAGCAGAAAATGGAGCTCATCCTCAAGAGTGGGACGAGCGATCTCTCTGCTCCAGCATGGAGCATCATACCAGCTCCCTGCTGTTTCTGCGCCACATGAAATCCAAATGAAAAATGTCCCTTTTATTCTCGGTAACAAACAGGACTTTCACTGCAGCGAAATAAGCGGTAATGGCGGCCCTTCTTTATTTTGGTGGAACAGTGGGACTTTCTCAGTATGAGGAGGCGCTGGTTCCATGAGAGCAATCAGGCCCCAGCTAAAATAGCTCAACCCTGGAGAATAAATCATCGGGTCCCCAGACAAGCACGAGCAATCGGGTGAAAATATACCACTTGGGTAGGAGGAAACAGTGCAATCAGTTGGAAGAGACAGAGGCAGTCTGCTAGAGGCAATCTTTAATTCAACTTTCCATTCTAGACCGCGTTTTTGAGACACACATAAATGCTAATAAGAAAAGCTCATTTTAATATGATTTAATAATATGCACTGCACAGAGAATCAAATTGTTTTTCAAAATATTACATTTAAAATGATACATGTGGTGCCAAGTAATAAAAGCGAATGAAAATAAATAAAGCTACTGAAAACAGCTAGCAACCTCATTCGCTACATGGCTACCTTCACCTCGGTCTGTATTAAAAGCATCACCCCACAGTGATGTTGCACAAGCCCTCATTTTTGTACGGCCCCTGATTCAACCGCTCAACTTCCAATTTCAGCATTGAATCAACGATTCAATTTCCTATTTCCTGCAATGGGAAGCAAAAGATTCAGGACTGAAATAGGAAATGGAAACGCTGATTCATTGCTGAAACTGGAAGTTGAGAGGTTGAATATGGGGAGATACAAACAATAGGGCATGTCTTGTGCAACATCACTGTGGGGTGATGCTTCACACAGACGAGGTGAAGGTAGCCATGTAACGAATGAGCTCGCTAGCTGGTTTCACACACAGGTCTCACAGTTATGTAAATAAATAAAGCTACTGAAAACAGCTAGCAAGCTCATTCGCTACATGGCTACCTTCACCTCGATTTTTGCATGACCCCTGATTCAACCTCTCAACTTCCAATTTCAGCATTGAATCAGCGATTCAATTTCCTATTCACTGCAATGGGAAGCTAAAGATTCAGGACTGAAATAGGAAATGGAAACGCTGATTCATTGCAGAAACTGGAGAGCTACATAACTTAGGCTACATGAATCCACTGAGCAGATGCAGGCCACACAAATACCACAAGCAGTATATTATTGCTGAAAACTTTGAGTCTTATCATGCAGCAGCTCACTTCTTCTGGTTATTGTTGGGATAGCAATTTGGCTAAACGTGTATGTATTGCTTGTCTCGTCCTGTCACCTGCTGCACTATTGGTACACCATCTTTGGGTTTACAACAAGCACTTTATAACCAAATCTTCTTTTTTTATATTTTTATTCTTCTTAATATTGTTATTATTTACTGATGCTGGTGAATTTTAATCTAGCATTTCACGCAGTCTCAATGTTCCCGTCTCCATTCTCACACTATTTTGCACTTCCTTCATTGCAATCTGAAGCACAGACACAGGCAGATACCATGAGTGGGTGGATGAGGCAATAATAAATAAAATGTCAAGTTTCCGATTTGAAAAAAAAAGTGTGTACCTACATTAGCAACACCTCCCGTTTCATACTTGAATCTGCCACAGATTGCTTTGTATTACCGGTGCAGGGCGACAGCGTCGGGCTTCTCTCTGACAGGTATCCAGAGAAACTTCCAGATCTGCGCAGGGAGAAGCCGGCGCTCGTTACCTTCCCGGCGTTCCCATGGCAACCCACCGAGATACAAAGGGCCCACACAGAACGAAAGCCCGTGGCGAGCCAGCCGTGGCAGTCAGCCAGGAGGGGCAGCGCGGAGCACAGAGCTCACTCACCCTGAGTGCTGCTTTTTCTGAACGGTTTGCGTGTCCAATTTCTGAATGAAAACATATCCCACTTTATTCAATATAGCTATAATATGATGTCATGTGTCTGCGAGATAAACCCAGCCATTTAAGTAGGGCTGTCAGAATAATCACCGGCTTAACAAGCCTCCTTGTATACTTCCAACAATTTCATTAAATCGTTAAAAACGGCTAAAGGCCGGAACGCAGCTCTGGCATCTCGTACCAGCTGAGGAAGGTACAAATTATCAGTTCAATGTGATGTATAGTGTGGAGGTTTATCGTGGAGGTAATCTGGTGAAACTGAAGTTTAATTTGGAGGTACAGAACAGTGCAGGAGTATGATTCGGGGATACTGGCGGTATAGTGTTGTGGTAGAGCGCTATGAGCAGCACAGCGCAGAGACTGTACCTGAGACAGGCCAGGGAAGCCCAGGTTACGACAGCTGTTGCAGGGCGTGAGCGCCTCCCAGAAGCCAGCTGGGCCACAGCTCTTGTCCCCTTCATCTTCCTCTGGGGCAGGGGCTAGGGGAGGGGAAGGGCGCTGGAAGCAGGAAGGGGGGTAAGAACAGCCATTACACCATAATGACCCATAAGCACCCAGTCAACCTACTACATACAGTATCTCACAAACCTATCACCAAAGAGGGGCTGTGTCATGTGGGACAGAGAGAGTGATACCATTGCTTCCAGACCATTGTATGATACTCAGCCTTCACAGGCACAAACACACTGTTGTCGACAGAATGTAGTTCCCAGAAATGGCAGGAGAATTATACGGGCAGCAGCATGTGACCGATGAGGACTTGACTTTAACAAAACAGTGGGGTCTAAGCTTTTCTGTCTGAGAAGTCTTGGACAGATTTAATCAACTGTAGCCATGTAAGAAATCCATACTTTGTGGTTTCAATCTTCTTTTTACCCATAATGCCACAGGGCCAGCTGGACTGGAGTGGTAGATGTGTGATTAAACTGATCTTGATGGGTTGAGGGCTGGGGTGGTGAGAGGCAGCAGGACTACACAGCTCCACATACCCCTGTTCAGGTCCCACACACACACACACACACACACACACACACACACACACACACACACGCACTCATATCTTTCTCTCACACGTGTGCACATCTCTTTCGCACACATGCCTGTGCTCAGCTCTCAGTTTTCAGTGTGTTTCTGTGGGTGAAAAGACTATAAAATTATTTTAAGAGCAGGCACACTTCTACTGCAGATTTCTCCTTGCTCTTACTCTATGTGCTCAAACTGTGTGACACCAATGAAAAAATACAGCCATTCAAGAAAGGAGCTGAATGTGCTATAAATACAGAGGACGTTATTGTATAACCAAGATGCCTGGGCTTTGCTATGCTTGCGCATGCTTAGCACACCCTCTGCTGGACAAATAATGGCATTACATGCTTCAGTGCTAGAGGTACGATAGAAGGGAGCAATGGTCGATAGCTGGTAAATTCTGTATTTTAGCGATTTCTTGCATTAATATGAGCTCCATTCTTATGATTAATATTGTGAAATTAGTACAAAAAGCTGTTTTGTATTAGTCAGTAATGTGGGAGGAATATTTTTATGAGGTAATCCCGATATGCTCTGTTTGCAGTCCAGCCGGCTGTACACACCCATTTAATATTAAATGGCATTCATTTAGCAGATGGTCTTACCCAAAGACGAACATAAGAGCATTCAAATAGGTTAATAAGAGCAGCAGTACTACAGAAAAGTATCATTAACACCCTTCGAGAGAATGGCTTCCATTAACTTTAATAGTGGTTTCCATTAACTGCTTGCATCAACAGTAGAATTAGCAAAATCATCATACCCTACTGAACATATCCAACCTGGAAACATTTTCAATGTTAAATGAAGAGACAAGTTCTAGAACCATATCAAATGCCTTAACACAGTTACTGAGGGTGCTGCTAAGTCCTACCCCCATACACTCCTGACTTTGTTAAGGGTACCCCACTGCACCTCACCTTGCTGACTTTGTTAAGGGTACCCCAGTGCACCTCACCTTGCTGACTTTGTTAAGGGTACCCCAGTGCACCTCACCTTGCTGACTTTGTTAAGGGTACCTCAGTGCACCTCACCTTGCTGACTTTGGTGAGAGTGCTGCTGCGTTCCTCATCGGAGAGACGACCGCTCCCAAAGCTCTCCATGGAGTGGGAGGAGATGGTCTGACACAGGTCCTCAAAGGAGTAGTCTTTGTCTCGACACATCTTAATCTCATTCAACAACTTGGACAGCTCTCCTGTCACTGCGTCATCTGTGAACGTGAGAGTGAAATAGATAAAGGGTGAGTGAGTTTGAGTTTTTACATATCTTTATTTGGTCGATGAACAAAACGATAACAAAGGAACCACACAGCACAACAAAATGAACAGTGATTTAAATGCAAGAAATAAAGCTCAAACCATTTTCCACAAGGGAACATATTGTGATACCCTTTCATCCAGTTTGGTAACTAGTCAGGGATTTCATAAATCTATAAACTTAATCTATGTGTCTCACCCATCACAATGCTTGTTTTCTTTTTACCACATTTCTTTTTTTTAACACATTGTTCACAAAATGTCAGAATAACTTGTATTTTAAAAATATATAAATTGTTCTTATGAACGTGAGCCTGAAACTAGCTGTAAATACATAATGTCACAATCCAAAGAATATTGACTATGAAAAGTGAGGGAGAAGTAATGCTGAGAATGACTTGAATACTTGATAGTTGGGGATTGATGACTCTCAATATGCACCTTCCAGAATACAGTGCAATTGTTATTGATTTCTGGTCTCAGATCAATGCTTTTAACCTGCCATTCAGGCACAGCTACACCAACAACCTCCACACAATCCAAACCTACCAGGGAAACTGGGCACCAATTACACTGCTGCTGAGAAGCCCACAGACATGGAGCTTTGCGGCGCTTCAGCCCTTTATCTAACACAGGGAACAAGGTCTCAAACAGGCTGCATAAATAAGCCTTGGTATGGTTTGGACAAAGTATAGCATTCACTGCAGAGAGATAATTCCAAGAGGGGCAAACACCATCATTTTTTCATCTGAAGACTGCTAATTGGTGTAAAAACCCAAGAGAGTCAATCAAAGCCCCAGACTTGATGACGGCAGCGAAAGTCCATATCATAGCAACCACCGGGGGTTAGAATCTCATTACCTGAACTCCACACAAAGCCAGCAGAATGTAAAGCTGTGTGCAGTGCCATTTTAAATATTTTTGCCTGCTAGAGGCTTTGTGAGACAGACTGGGTCTCCAAGGTGTTTAACGTCGACAGTATCGACACTAGGCAGTCAAAAGAATTTTCTTGCAAATATGTGAAATCTGACTTGATGCAACTATGCTGCCTGGTGACCTCATTGGAAGACAGATCTGACAATCTTCACCCACCCACCATTTTTCCCCCCAAATGAGCATGTCCTTCAAAATAGCTTAGCATGGCTAATCCTGACATAACACTGACAGTGAGAAGAAAAAAAACCTGACAGATATATCAAGTGGGGAGATAAGGTAAGCAAAGAAGAAAGATTTAAATCCATTTATTAAATTTATTTATTTATTTAAAATTTTAAAACAGATTCTGAGGTGGCGCTTTTCTGCTGGACAGGTAACTCTGTGTTGTTCATTTGCCTTAGCTAGGTAGATCATTTAGGTAGATTAAGTATCGATATCTAACATAATACTCACTCCAAAAGTATCCTACTCTAGTTAATCATTTTGGCAGTATTTCAGAATTTTTAAATGTGCAGAAACATAAGCAGTTTAAGAACACTGAGTTTATATGCATTTTGAAAACTTGATATGACTGTAAGGTTTGATAGAGATGAGCTAACATTTGTGTCTTTTTGGGTTGGCACTGAATCATTATTTACTCTATTTTGCAATAGTTATGAGAAGCGAGGCTCAACTGTATTTTCACCCTTAACTGAAAGGTTTAGATGTATCAAACAAGTTGTCTATACAGTTCCAGTAGGTGAAGGGCCTTCTGTGACCAAAGCACATTGGCATAGTGATTGCAAATAAATATATTAGGCCTACTGATTCCTTCAATTTCTGGACCTAGGTTTCCACAGGTTTTCTGACATCATTGCAAATATTCTTGCAAAATGAACACCTGTTTCATCGATGCTGTTCAGAAAGTACATTTCAAGGTAGAATATCGCTAAAATGAACATCCATTCATGCTAATGAGTAGTGCCATTTAATTAATTTTACCTTCCTTAAACGTGAGAGATGGAATAGTCATTGGCTGTAAAATAATAATAAAAAAATTCCTATGAGATTTTTTACTCTATTTTTCTATGAGATTCAAATTTAATTTCTTATTTTAATATTGCCCTTAATTTCATCCTGCTTAATTATTTTTGTTGAATTTAACATTTGCTTTTGAATTAATTAATCTGATATAATTATGTTGTTTAGCAACATATTTGACTAATAGATATTAAGTCATTAAAAGTTTTCTTCTCATTAATGATGAAAAATACTTTATATGGAGCATCTTACTTCATGATATTTAAATAAATGAGTAAGGGTTATATTTCTTTGGATTTGCCTTCAAAAGATACAATGATGCTGTCCTTTTAAAACGTAGGCCTAGCTGTGCCTATTTGCCCAAAAAATACAATCTATTTTATAATTATACCATTTATCTACTGTATATTATTGTTGTGAAGTCCTGAATACTCATATTTTCAATGTTATTTAGTAAAACATTACGCTGTCTAATGTTTAAAAAAAAAAAAAAATCTTTTTTTACATTATTCATGCTGCATAATAACATTACTAAAAAAGAGCTTATATTACCAGTTCTGCTGTACATTCGCCTCTATTTAAGTGGGGACATATTGTAAAGTTCTTATGGTCTGTATTTGTGCTCCATAAAGATATTTTTGTTGGCATCAAGTCAATGCCAGACCTTCCTTTCCTGTGGGCCTTTTAAGTGTTCTATTTTCACCCTTCCTTATGCAATAAAAAATAAATGAGCTTTCTATCCCAAAGGTTGCAAAGCAGTTGTATAAACTGGAAAGGGAAGTGTTTTAAATTAAATAAAAAGCAGGAAAGAACGTTCGTTCTTACTGCATTGATCCTTCCTAATGGTGACGCTGATAACATTTCCCCTCGGTTAAGGCAATTTTTTCTAGGAGTAATTATACGCAGTTGTCCCCATTTGAAAATAGGTTTATATTATCTTGACATAGATTTTGCCATAATCGTGGATTCAGATTTATGTACATTTCATTTGTATCCACACAAAAAGCTATGTCGTTGTACCACAAAATTCCATTATAGCTTACAAAGGGCTCCGGGGACTTGTAATAAACTTTATTACGTGATATGGGTACAGTGCTGGTTTATACATTTTGCCTGCTACTTTTATTTGCACCCTGTACATTTACTTCTTTATAGTGTATAAGAGCAACCCCACCCCCACAAAAATAAATAATAAAAAATATTTCAAAGATATTATCAGTCTTTTGAGGGATTGTGTGGATTAATAGAGCATGATTCTCCATTGAGGGCATGAAAACAACCTCAAAGGTATCAACACCGTAGACCAGTGGTGCCCAATCATGTGCCGTGGAGGACCGAGAGTCTGCAGGTTTTCATTCCAACCACTCGCTACACCTGCTGATTTCACTAATTAACATGTCTTCAACCAGAGAGGAAGAAACTAATTAGTGAAATCGGCAGGTGTAATGATTGGTTGGCATACTCTCGGCCCTCCATGGCACATGACTGGGCACCAATGCCCTACGATGCAGTGTTTAGCTTGATCATCTCCAGTTCTGCCTTCAGACAGTCAGGCCTTCTATCATTTACTGCATCACTGCCTCACCTTGCTGCCCCAGTATCAGAGCAAACTCATTCCAGCAACTTTAACTCTGGCTTGCGTCTTTATTTCAGTGATATATCAGTAACTAGAAGAAGGGCCTCGGTGATCATGCTCATTCTCACACTAAGGGCTGCACTCACAGTCAAGGGTGATCGTGGTAATGAGGATAATTAAGAGTGTGCTCGTGAGGCCTTATTGAAAAGCATGTACTCAGAATTAACGAGTCATTTGAAAAAGAATTAATCCTGGAGAATTTTTAATAATGAAGTGGAATAATTGTGATATAAATATTTTTAAAGCCTGCTCATGAACCACTTTGAGCCAGGTTATAAAACTCAGATAAATAATCTAGTATTATCAGTGTAATGGTTAAGAAACTGGACTTTTGGTTCGATTCCCAGGTAGGACACTGCCGTTGTACCCTCAGGTACTTAACCTGACTTGCTTCAGTATATATCCAGCTGTATAAATGGATAAATGTAATAAGAAGTTGTGTAAGTCGCTCTGGATAAGAGCGTCTTAATGTAATGTAATGTAATATGGATGCAGTGATACACAATCCTGCTTCTGAAGGCCACAATTTCTGCAGGGATTTTCAACCCTGGACTTGGAAGATCACAATCATAGCCTGCAGAGCTATACAACAATGAACCTGATCGGCCAGCGCCTACAATGCCACTTAACCATAGACATGGAATCTGCACAACCAGGAATCTGGACTGCTATAATGTCAGTAGGGCTACTCATCCATTGAGCTGGAGGGCAGCAATGGTTGCAGGGCTGCTCAGCTCTGAAGCTGAAGATGAGGGCAGCCGTTTCTACAGGGACTATTCATGTAGCGCTGTATTGTTTAAACAGACCAGGACCTAGAGAGATACTCCCTTTAATTTAGCCTCCCCAATAGTTCTCAGAGACAAATCTATGTAAACGTATGTCCATCCAAGACCAGAACAGAAAAACCATGAACCTGCTGCAGTACACGGCTCTCACCACTAGGAGCAGTATGGATCAAGATAAGCAGCCAGTGACTTGAATCAGAGTTCCCAGCTTTTTAGCAGTTGCCATGTGTAAAATACAGTAATAATAATTTCACATAAAACATACAAGTAACAAGAAAAAAACAAGTTTGACACAACTTATACATATCATATACAGTATACACAACATTTTGTTCATTCAATATTTTTGTACCACATAAAAATGTATGCATGTATACCGCTGAACCTAAGTTCCACAATAAAATTGAAACCAGATAAAATGTACCAATAAAAGACAACAAATATACTCTTTCAATACTCAACTTCAAACCCATTTTAAAGTCTAGTGTTATCTACAAACACGGTTGCATTTCCAAATCATGTATCTGGTCTACTGCTATAAACGAATGATTCGTGGTTTAATTTGTTCTATTACAAATCTGCTTCGCTTTGTAATTTTGCTTTGTATCGCTTTTGCATGACAAACTATTCACATGAATTATATAAAACTTTAATGAAACATGACTATGGATAAGAAGACTAATTGACATTTATATATAATTGTTTAAAATAAGTACTGCACGTGAAACACTTTAGCATGCCGTTTTAAACAGGAGAGAATACACATATTTTAGATGCCTTTATAAAAATCAAACAGAATAAAAAGTTTAAAGAGCAAGTGATGCACTACACTGTGCAAGTGTCTATTGAACTATAACTGTAACTTTCCCCTCAAAGCAGGCTGCTCAGGAAACAAAATGAAAAGACAGAAAAGAATCTGCCTCACATACAAATATAAAATTCTATCTTTTCCCCCAATTTCTGACGCCTAGGGTATGAAGGTGGTAACAGGTACCTTTCTAACACAGAGATAATTAACTCATGCATTCATTTGGATAAACTGCTTTCAGTTATTTTCCTTATTATGCAAACAAAAAAAGCAAACCCAAGCACCCAAATTAAAAAGCTGCAGACACACAGTTTGTTTACAGAAACAAAAATTATTTGGAATGCAAATCACACCAACAGGAATGTAGCTTTATGCAAATAAAGTCACTGATATATTTCAAATGGTGCTGAAATGAACTGGAATAGTCATAGACAACCAGTAGCCCTGAGTGGCAGCATCTGCTGAGACTGGAACACCTCATTACTGTAAGTCACATCCAATCAAGCAATGCATTTCAACCTGGGGCTGTGAATGCTGGGCGCGAATAAAGCCATGACAGCTTTATTCCACATTTCAATCAGCATGTTCACTCAATATCATGCTCCAATCTGCACATCCACTCTATAACACACTCCAATCTGCACGTACACTCTATAACACACTCCTATCTGCACATGCACTCTATAACACACTACCATCTGCACATCCACTCTATAACACACTCCAATCTGCACATCCACTCTATAACACACTCCAATCTGCACATCCACTCTATAACACACTCCAATCTGCACATCCACTCTATAACACACTACCATCTGCACATGCACTCTATAACACATGACAATCTGCACATCCACTCTATAACACACTACCATCTGCACATCCACTCTATAACACACTCCAATCTGCACATCCACTCTATAACACACTCCAATCTGTACATCCACTCTATAACACACTACCATCTGCACATCCACTCTATAACACACTACCATCTGCACATCCACTCTATAACACACTCCAATCTGCACATCCACTCTATAACACACTACCATCTGCACATCCACTCTATAACACACTACCATCTGCACATCCACTCTATAACACACTACCATCTGTACATCCACTCTATAACACATTACCATCTGTACATCCACTCTATAACACACAGCCATCTGCAAAACTGTCTTTTTCCTAACACACAGCTCCAGAGCCTGTAGGTTGCTTGTCGGAAGCAGCCACGGACTAAGAGCATATTCTACCCAATTGCCCTAACACTGGATAAGTCTCAGCCTTTCTGTTTTAATGGCAGACATATAGGTTAGGACATATGGTTTTGCATCAGGAGCAGAGGCAGAAACAGGAAGCTGCTCACAGAGCCAGAGGCTGGGGTCTCCCTGCTCTCGTGCCCAGTTCACTCCCCTGTTGAGTCTCTGAGAATTAGTGGGGAGGGTGAAGGAGTGTAAAGAACAAGAAGAAGGTAGTGGGCGGGTTTATGAGAACAGCAGAATATAAGAGTTTACTTTTGATCTTGAGGGAGGGCGAGGCAGCTGGCGAGGACACGGACGTGCGGGGAGTGGGGACAGGACACTGCCGAACTGGTTCCTCCACTATACTCTTACTCTCCAACTCCTCCATCATGTACTCTGTGCAGGGAGAGAGAGAGAGGGAGAGAGAGAGAGAAAGAGAGAGAGTGAGACAGACAGAGGGATAGGGAGAGGGAGAAGGAGAGATGCAACATTAACACCCTGCTCCATATACGCATATAAACATCATATGCCACCAAATGAGGCAATAGGTCTGTGATTTGGCAGCACTTCAACCCCTACTGAAATAAAATGAGAGCCAGCTGGAGTCAGTGGTCAATGGATTGGAGGGATTCTTGAATGCAGAGAGGCTGAAAAAAGCAGAGAGGGTGCCCAGGGAACACTGAGACTGCAGAGGTAAAAAGAGACCATTCTTGCGAGGAGTAAATGGGCCCCTTCAGTGACAGGAAACAATGAGCCACATTTAGGCTAGCTCGCGCCGCAGAGCTAAACTCCAGAGACTCACACTGGCCCTGCGCTTCAGCAGAACCAGGCATATCGTCTATAACTGTCTAAACACTCAAAGAACAAGGGTATCTAGAGAGGTCAACATTACCGTTTAACCATCGTACGATTATGAAAATAAACTTGATTAGATGTCCATCATCGTGATGATGGGTTTTTTTAAACATAGTACCATTTTTTGTTTCGTTTTACATAAATGTCGATTCAATTCATTTACATAAATCAGGTAATGTTGATTTAAAATAGATGGACAATACAGATTCAACGAAGAGCCTGTTTTTTTTTGTTCTACAATAAACCAAGCACTCGGCCTTGGGCCTTATGTTTGTTTCATTTTTTTAAGCTAAAGGAGTTATCTTCATTCATTTATTTTACAAAGATTGTAGGCAGAATAGTGTGTGGACAATGTCCCTTAATTCTGAGTCCACCGTTTGCACTTTCTGCTGCATTCCATTTTCAAAATGCAATAAAGAAAACAGTGGATGGGTACAGTATGCTTACAGGATGCTTAAGCATACTTTAGCCAAATGAATAATACCATGGGTGCAATGATGATTTTACATGTCTTGCAGTTAGCAGGCTACATTCAACTGGCTCTAAGAAGACAAAGATGGACAAAAAATGATCTGTTACCAGAATTTAGTAATCGTGACAGCTCTAGTTCTATCCAAATTATGTGACATATTCAAGTTGTCACATTTATATTATGTAAAATACAGTATTTAAATATTTCAGTCATATGCAGACTATAAAAAATAGTCACAAAGATAAATGAATAATCATCTGTTATGTTCTGTATTTCTGTTTGTATATTTATTTCATTATTATTCTTGTTATTTATTATTTTCCATACATCAGTGCATTCTCCTCTGTTCGTGGGTTGTCTGAGTCTCATCTGTGTGTTTGTTTACCCAGTCTCGTGCATGCACTATTTGGGTGACTTCCGGATTTTCCGTGGTTAAACACTGTATTTCCATAGTGTCGTTTTCTGCTTTAGTTCCCATGGATAATTGTATATATTACTAACTCGCGCTAACAATCACTCGGGTGCTTTATTAGTTACGTGCACTTTACTAAATCCATTATCATAAATGTATACTAACAAACTAATTGTCTGTCTTATAGTTAGATACTAACATTTAACCAACTTCCCGCTTTATCTTTTCTAACCGTATTTCTAACTGTTCCTGAGCTACCTGTTTAATTTGTTCCAGCTGTTTGTCCTTAGAGATCTCACCTCCTCTGATTACTGTGCACACTCCGCTCCTACTCGAGCCCGTTGTTTGTCATGCATGTTTTCCGAGTGCCTTCCATGTATTCGTTCTTTCCTCGTGATTTAATTATTGTTTCCCTAATGTGTTAACCTCACGTTGTTTGTTACCCCTCCCCTTCCTATGTGTATTTTAGACCCACATTTCCGCTTCCTGGTTGTCAGAACGTTGATTGATATTCTCAGTGCCTACGCCTTACTAAGCCTGTGTTTATTCGTGATTTCCGAGACACCCTTCTGTTTGATACTAAGTTTTGCCTACCGATTTAGTTTGGTTGCCTTTCAGATTTTCTGGTTTATTTGATCCTTGTTTTGATTTTTGTTTTTTTACTACGTCTCTGCCTATTCCCTTTGTTCCGTCGCATATCTGATTTCCTGGTATTTGATCTTTTGGACTGTTTTTGATTATTCTTTTGGATTTTGATTTTGCCTCGTTTGAAATCTGATTACCTGGCTTTCTGACCATGGACTGAAATAAACAACGTTCTTTTGCCTTATCCTGGTCTGCTATTGGGTTTTCTGAGTCCAGACATTTCATCATCATTGTAAAAAATCAATGAACCACAATCAACTGGGCTACCAGTAGCCTACAATGCAGTTCAGGTGCTCTCAGAGGATGGTGGGCAATTCTTCCATGTCCTGTGCGGTCGGGAATTGCGGATTGATCTGAGATATTTTGGGATAGCTCCCTCTCACTCTCCATTATACTCTCTCCCTAACCTCGTTGTGACAGCTCACACTTGTTAAGGTTTGCGGAGAGAGAAGGATCGATGGGTTCAATCATTCATGAGAGAATAATGTCCGCTCAGGTCCTGTGGTCTGCTGAAGCTCCACTGTGACACTGCTGAAACAATGATCCTCTATGGAAAACTCTCTCTCTCTCTTTCTCTCTCACACTCAATCTCTCTATCTATCTCTCTTTTTCTCCATCTCTCTCTCTTTTTTCTACATCTCTCCCGCCCTCTCTCATGTGGCTTTGCTGGCATGTGTGCTGCCAAAGCATGTCCTCGCATATCAGACAACAAGTAAAACATATTTCCCTAGGTCCCATTGATTTCTATTTGTATGTGGCCAGGTCGAAGCTCCCCGTTTAGCTTCTTTTGTTTGTTCCCCTGACATCTGGGGATTTTTTGAAATGACAATAAGTTTGGTCATATTGAATGTACTGCCAGAGCCCAGTTGTGGCAGTATACCACTGGCAGTTCCGGTCTATGCTGAAATCCTCCCCACTGTTTGAGCCCATGACAGGCCCAAGATAATACTTGTTGTTCTTGAATTGTTCGTTTCTGTGATAGTGCTGTGCTGTACGTGACAATGTGCACATAGTTTTTTTTTCACATTGGGGCCCTGCTAAACAACTTCACAGTGGAGACCAGGACAAGTGAAACAGTCCTGAGGACATGACATACACACTCCTGAGGAATCTTCACTGTTTTGTGAGGAAAATCTGCCCCATTTCTTACACGTGTACCATACAGGCATAGAGACGAGAAGAGAGGATACACATTACTTGAGCTTCACACAAACACCTTGCAAAAATCAGACCACTGCACTTGTCTGATCTGACAAAACCTGTGTGAGGACACATTTGGGCCAGTCATTTATAAATCCATGTGTGTCCAGATATGCACATTTTAAGTGTGTGTTTGTTGTGGATTGTTATGCCTATTTTTGGATTTGTGTGAATATTTTCAATGTGATTATGTGTGCGCATCATTTTTTCATGATTTTAGTAGCAGGCCAGTAATTGCCTACTTTACAAGATATATACCATGCTGCTGCATCCAGACTTAGTACCAAAGTTGGCTGTCCTACCTTGTATGATTGCTGTGATTTGCTGGGATTTTTGTGCAGGGTGTTCTCTCAATATCTCCAGAGAAGTTCTTCCTTGGCAGTCTCGGATATTGGCATCGATTCCTAAAAAGGTTCAGAGTTAAAGTTCACCGATATCTCTATGGAAAAAATCATGTCTGTCTGAATGCTAATACAACTATGATCCTTCCCGCCATTCTCACCATTGTTACCAAGTCATTAATGTTGATTTCACACCCAGATCTCACCCCAGGTAGAGAGAATAGAGAGTAATCACATCTCACCCAGGGTCAGAAGACAATGTTTCTTCTTTACTACAACAATAATCAACACCACTAGCTGTTATTTAGCTTCCACCAAGCAGCATCACTGGGGAATAGGGCAGCTCTCATGTGGAGTTTCTACATGTCTCCTTCATGTTGAAAAAAATGGTAATCGTCTCCTCTCAGTGATTCACAATAGCTTCCCATGTGACTCCCTCCTGTCCCACCCTCTCTCATCCATCTGAGTGCTGGCTCTCCTCAGTATGAGAGTACAGAAGGCCTGCATACTTACAGTACAAGTGGAAGTCAAGGCAAAGAAAGTTCCAGAAACATTTCCCTAATGGTGTGTGAGGTGAAAAGTGGCACTGAGCACCATTTCTTCAGCACGTTCCCACGAGGGAAAGCTAAACAAGCCAATACATGTCAAAGACTCACTAGTGTGTTCCAGTATAATCTCAAACACTGTCACCAAAGTAAGAGGCGGGAACATACGTGCATGCATGGATGCATACACACACCCACGCGTACATTCATGCACACATACATGGCGGTATACATGCACGCACACATACACACATCCATACATGCATTCATGTATTCATAAATAGCAGAATATACACACATGTACACACACACATTCTGCAACCAGGGGGAGGGGCTCGGGGCTCGGAAAAAATCTCTGCGCACAAAAAGGCCCTGGGCGAGTTGGAATCACAGTCAGGAGCTCGAAGAGTCGTGCCCTGCAGAGGACGTGGCGCCCTCCTTCCTACTACCGGCTGACAGGGTTGTATAGTGGTGGTTCTCTAGCGGTTGCTACACGGGGGGAATTTCATTAGAATAGGGGTTCAATTGGCTAAAATTGGTTGAAAAATTGGGAAAACATCTGAAACAAATTTTAAAAGGGAAAAAAGAAAAGGAAAAAGCTGAGCCACCCTGAACAACTCAAGCAGTACACTTCCCTCTGAGCACATCTTCTCTTTTTGGGTGGATACGCTTTGGTCTGAGCAGGAAGTTCACAGCGGTTCCTCTGCCACAAATCAGCTCCAATGGTGAGGGGTCAGGGGCACTGTTACTGCCCCACTCGCACACAATAAATAAATCTTGCGCAGAACACTAAAATGTGCCATAGTTGTTTGGAGCTATTGTTGGAGCTGTTGTTAGAAGAAACAGGAAGTGCTTGAGGAAAGCATGTCAAGTAGCCAAAGGGAGTCCCGCCCCCATTTCTCTGTAACTGGGGAAAAAGAGTCTCCCAAGGTGCACTTCTGCTGAGGGTCAGATCATTCATAAATGACCATACCCTGAATTAAAAAGTACCTGACACAGGGCACGGAAATGAGTGAACAAGATACAGGGCACGGAAAAGAGTGAACAAGCAGTTCTGAAAAACACCCCACCCCCAATCTCTTTTATTTATAAATATTATTTACTTACTGTCTGTTTGCAGAACTGCCAGACTAGGAATATGTGATTTTTTTTTCTTAAAAAACAAGGTTTTGTTGCTGCTCTGTAGATTTAGCTTGTTTGTTTAAAGACATGACTCATTTTTATTTACCCAGCTTTGCTTTTTAGTTGGGATTCTTTACACAGTCTGAATTATTTATAATTTTGACAGCTGCAAGCAAACAGCTTCAGTCAAGTCTCTGCCAAATTCAAATTATCTTGCTCTACCTTCCTAGCTCTCTATAAACTTTACTGTACAAGAAAAACTTCCTCATAATCGCACCTTACAATAATAAAAACATCTCCAACATAATAATGGTAGTAATGTCCACTCTGGCCTACACTGCACACAGGCCAGGGCAAAGACAGGTACACTGGGACACTGGACACCACAGAGGAGGCGGCGTCCGGGTCACCTGCTTTCTCTTCCCTCCCCAACTGTCAGAGATCAGGAAGACGAGCCGCAAACATACCTGAATCTAACAGGATCCGCACCACGTCCATCTTCCCAAAGAGAGCTGCCTCATGAAGGGCACTACCCTTCTCCGTCTGAGAGAAGAATTCAGAGAGAGATAGAGAGAGGAAGGGGGGAGAGGGGGAGAGACAGTGAGAGAGAGAGAGATATTAAAAAAGGTCTGTACAAAAAGCAGCTTTAAAGAAAAAAATTACTTAATTGACTACAGGTCAAATAAAAAACAATACACCTTTCTTAAGGTATAAAGACATTCAGCTGATACCACTGAAATATATGAAGGAATGTGCCTTTTGTGTGTGTGTGTGTGTGTGTGTGTGTGTGTGTGTGTGTGTGTGTGTGTGTGTGTGTGTGCATTTGTGTATGTGTATGACCTGGACCAACATCAACAGGAAGCCGTTGCTACAGTGAGCTCCCTATAGGCAGCAACAGCAGCAAACCGGTCAGCCCTCACAGGAAAAACGCAGCCAATGTCCTGCCTACAAAACTATCCACACACACCAACAACTCCAGGGAGCACCATACCACTGTACACTGAAATCATGTTACTGCTGTGCTGGACACTAGAATTACATAACTCCTGTATCGTATCATACTGCTGCTCATATTATAGCTAATTAAAAACAGATAAAATATCAACCATATAACCCATTCATTTGTACAGCGCACAAAAACCCCCAGATCAATGTGGAAATGGTATGATCCATAGGCAGGAGCAGTCACCCGCTTAGTAACTTAATCCACATAAGCTACCCCATGACTCAGCACAAAAATGTCTAACAGATGGCCATTTGCACCAGACCAGGTACTCAGTAAACGTATGTGTGCTGTACCATACCGTACCTGCTGCTCCCCTATGGTTCCAAACTCAGACAGAGTAGCAGAATAAAAGCTAGCGATCACTGCGTCACCAGCCGCCAGATATTCTTCCTCCTCCAAGTGTCAGTGATCCCAGCGCTCTTCAGGGGATTTCTGTGCCTTTCTGCAGAGCCTGAGCCTACAGATATATCTGAGCTCAGACAGCCCTGAGAAGCAGGCAGGGGAACCAAGCCAGAGAACCAAAAGAAAGAATACGCCAAGATGACTGGGCCATGAACCCCGGCCTAAACATCCGGACCAGGGAACCAGCTGATGGAGCCGGACCAGAGAACCAGCTGATGGAGGCTGGCCAGGGAACCAGGATGGTGAACGAGCTGAAAAGAGCAGATCAGAGAACCGAGCATGGGCTTGGTCTAGAGAACCGGGCTAGGTCACTGGACAGAACAGGGTAAAGAAAACAGCTCCACAGCCGCGCCGCAAGTGATCCAAATCAACAGAAACAAAGACAGGCGACGGCTCCAAGCCACAGGAGAAGCACTGCGAAAGCAAACCTCTTCTTTCAGGATGGTCCCAGCTTGCATGGATGGTGGGGGGTAAGGGGGAAAGCTGGCCAAGAACCCTTTCCTGTCCCGTTTCCCATGCCGATTAGGTGGTGATGTCACGGAGGGGAAATCAATTCACTCTCGCTGCGTTTCCAGGAATTGAAGCCAGCTGGAGATTGTCTTCCTTTCTGTGTATCTGGGTCAGGTGTTGCGACGCGCCCCCCCCCGCCCAGCTGCTTCGTTCAGCTTTATGAGCGCCGGGCAGGGTTCGCGCCATAGTCCCTTGTTGTGCGTAAGGGGGCACTGTCATTAAGGGGGCACCGGCAGCGAACAGCATTGTCATCGCGAAGGTTGTGACACACAGGAAGACAAATGGTGGCACTGTCGGCCTATTGAAAGACCTGGCGCAGATCAAGGAGTTTGCGGTCCCAGAGAATCACTGCACCATATTGCATACACACACATCTATAACTCAATTGACTGCTGACAGATGGATGCTTATACTAGCATCATGCCAATTTTATTAAGTCATTTTAATGATATTGCTTTATCACTGTCTGTTGGTTGCACCTGCTGTCGATGTATTTTTAAATGTCTTTTCTTCTTAGAAATAAACTAATTTACTCCACTAATCTTGTCAAAATTTTTCTAATCAGTATTTATCAGTATTGAAAATAGGTGGTTCTTTGGGCTATTGTTCTCTGCACATTCTACATTACAGCCCAAGTAGATCCTACACATCGGTGGTGCTTGAAGCCTTCCTCCCTTCATTGCTAAGTGCTTTGAGGTTGTGAAAGGTGCATTCGAAAGTTAAATCTATACTTTTCTTATACCTGGAGGAGTTGCCTTCAATACTCCACCCAGCTCTCTTCTGTGTGTGACTCGGCGTGAAACCGGGACTACATCAAACCAGTATACAGGGTGACACAAGGCCTGATCCGAGCCAATACGGCGTTGACACAAGGAGTGCAAAAGCCAAGTGTGCATTTTGTCCCCTCTTTCAGTTCTGAAAACCCGCACAGGCCTCTGGCTCGGGCGGGGTACCAATATTCGGGTCCTTAAGAGTACCGACTGAATCTCGTTGGAACCGACCAGAAACCGAAATCCGTTGAAAATCTGCCAAAAACACTGGGATGTATAGACATTGGATGTGGCGGCACTACTGTCCCTCCTGGTCAAACACAAGTGACCTGTGATAAGTATAAAGGTCATGGGTTCACACAAACCCTTAGCCTACCCTACACTTGACCCATAACTGAACAGGTCCATACATCAAACATATGATTATTATTTTCAGTGATGAATCACATTTAATTTCATTACTGTGACTCCCTACATTGAGGGACCATAAATTTTTTATAATAAGTTTTTAAAAGGTCCTTGGAACACCTCTAGAGTGGGCACATGAGAGGTTCAGCTTAAAACATAACCATACTTGCCACAATACACTATGCAAAAGCTTGTTTCTGATTGGTTGGTTTTCTGAGGACATTCCTCTAGGCAAAGGTTGGGATTATATGAAGAAACAACTAACAAATGTCTGAAATGTAGGTGCATTATTCATTATTTATTGAAAAATTGTACGGTGGACTGTAATTATCAGTACATAGGCCACATTTGCTCCCACACACAGACACATGCAAGTACACACGCACACACACACATCCATACATAGTGCAATCCAGTCTAACACCAGTCCCACTATCCCTGTTGCATATTCCTTCAGCATAACTCCCAGCATGCACCTCTCTGTCACCCCCTGCTCTCAGTGTTTGCATGACAGTCTTTGCTGCAGGAACACACTGAAATAACACAGCAAACACATCTGACGTACTAACAGACAAGCTCAACAGACGAGAAGCGCGCACAGAAATAACAAAAGCACAGAAAAACTGAAGAATGCTCAGAAATCAAAACATCCTCTGCGTGTCCCTCTTGGTATTTCTCTGACAGGCAGCCCTGCTGTAGCAAGCAGCTTCTTCAGGCCAAAACACAGCGAGCACACCAGAAGATATCACAATGCAGCTGAACAGAAATGTCACTGAGCTGGACAACATAGGCAAAAAAGACCGCAGGTATTAATGGCCGACCGTTAACTGAAGGATCAAACCGACCTCGACTATATATCCTTTTCTCTCTCCCCAAAACAAATCAATTATTCATCCCTCCCCTCTGCAACATTACCTGTCTACTTATGCTTTACTCTGTTTTGTTCCATATACTGTAACTATCTATACCTATATGACTTACACCAACTTCCTCCTCCATGATTCTATGAATCGCTGAGCCTCGCACTAAATGCTCCTCCTGTTCCTCTACCTAAAGTTCTACATTCCCACACAAAGCAGGTCACTTCAACGAAGCGCTGCTAATTCCGCCCATTTCCCATCCCTCCCCGCCTAACAATTTGCCGTCTTCCGTCTCTCCCCTTACCCACCCTCACAGCCCCCGCTCCCCTCACCTGGCAGTTAACGTCCATGCCGGCCTCCAGCAGCACCTGCACGGCGGCTCTGTGCCCGTTGCGCGCGGCCAGGTGCAGGGGCGTGTGCTTGCGCGTGTTGCAGCTCATGAGGTTGGGGTGGGCGTTGACCAGCATGCGGACCACCTGCAGGCGGCCGTACAGCGCGGCCAGGTCCAGGGGGGTCTCGCTCCGGCTGTTGCGCATGGTGGGGTCCGTCAGCTCCTGCAGGAGCACTGAAACCACCTCGGAGTGGCCGTACTGGGCGGCGCAGTGCAACGCCGTCTCCTTCTCACGGTTCTGATCGGGGATGGGCAGAGAGGGTTAAAGGCTCTGTATTAGAGCACAGTTTTCAAAGTCTCTCAGGGCTCAGAACTTGGTCATGATGACACTGCGACATAAATGAATGTTTATTATGACGTTACTGGTCACCGGGGAAGAAAAGCACAATCACTCATAGCTTTTAAGAGAAAAAGAGGATGGAGAAATTCTGATCTGCGGCAGGTTATGGTATTTTTAAATGTTAACGACATATGCATGCGAGTGAGAGAATTACTTTGATAGTTACACATCTATAAAAAGTCGGTAGGGCATGTGATAAGAAAATGGATATCATTCTCAGCTGTGATGCGCCAAAATTATCAGAACATCTCGAGAAGGTGAGAATAATTCAGGTAATATAAGACACGAGACAGCATTTATCAGTACAGTTACTTACATCTTTCATCAGTTAAACATGTCAGTTATAAAGGCAATCAATCAATAACGCAAGAAGTTTCATTTTCAGTAGGTGGTGACATTTTTAAATACTGCATTCAGACATATGGGAGACAGATATGCTACACAAAATACAGGTACATATACATTCAGTTGGGCCTATATTAAGACAATTTGTGATTGCCCATAATTATCAGGTGTGATGCAGCAGAAGTGTCACTTCATCAATATTAATGTTAAATGAATGTAGGTCCAGCATGTCAAACAGAGTCATAAGAGGTAACACATATAGTATAAATTGCATTATATTTATGCTTGCTTATGTATGTGCCCATCAGTAATAATGGCAGGTAGTTAAAAAGCACATGAATAATTTAACTTTACGTGATGCATTCAGTGACTCTGAAATGACCTTATTGGCCACATGAACCACTTGAATGAGCCCTTATGGGCTCTGGGTTTGATGTCAGCTTTTTATATCCTGGGGATCATTTCCAAATGGATTCAAAAATAGTGTTCCTTATAACTTTCAACTGGTTTTAAGATCCAATCGAATATGCTTGATGTTAATACATGGTATGCTAGAAGCTAAACTGCTCATTTAGGGGCCATTAAAATGCATGTCATTGAGTAGGATATTCAAAAAAGGTCAAGAGCACTTTAAGGATATGTCAAACAAATGGAAATTTTCATGAGGTGCACAATTACACTTATCTCAGAGGAAAAATATTTTAAAAACCAATATTAGAGTCTCTATGTCCAGCTAATAATAGTACAAAAAACGAATAATAATAATATATTATTCAGTACATACAGTTGAAGTCAGAAGTTTACATACACTTAGGTTGAAGTAATTAAAACTCATTTTTAACCACTCCACAGATTTAATGTTAGCAAACTATAGTGCTAGCAAGTCAGTTAGAACATCTATTTTGTGCATGACACAAGTAATTTTTCAAAAACAATTGTTTACAGATTATTTAACTTTTAATTCACTATATCACAATTCCAGTGGGTCAGAAGTTTACATCAGGTGACTGTGCCTTTAAATTAAAAAAACATTTTTTTGGTCGCATATCCTTTGCATGCCATGACTTTCTGATGTCTGTGACCCAACAACATCAAGACTCTAGATATCTTATTTCCTGGTACTCTTGCAAGCGATACTATAACCTCAGTGCATTTGAATGGATCTCTATGGGAGTTGGGGGGTGGGACTAGATTTAGCTGTAAATTACACTGGAACAGTATGGAACACATGGTTGGCTAAGTGGCTCTAAGTCATCAAGGGTCTAATGTATCAAACAAGCCTTAAATCATCACTCTGCTGCCAGAAATACAGTAGATATAGATGGATAACTTGAAGGGTTTCTTCCCCTGACTTATTTTTCCAAAGAGTTCAATAGGAAAATTTGTCAGGAGAAACAACCCTTAAAGTGATCAATCCATATCTACTGTATATCTGGCAGCAGAAAAATGGTTTGAGGCTCGTTTGATACCTCAGACCCTTGATGACTTACAGCCATTTTACTAATCATGTATTCCATACTGTTCCAGCATAATTTACAGCTAAATCTAGTCCCCACCCCCCAATTCCCATAGAGATCCATTCAAATGCAGAGACATTATAGTATCAATTGCAAGCATACCAGAAAATATCTAGAGTCTGTTGATGTTGTTGGGTCACAGACATCAGGAAGTCATGGCATGCAAAGGATATGCGACCAAAAATAAATAAAAAAGATTGAAAGGCACAGTCAACTTAGTGTATGTAAACTTCTGACCCACTGGAATTGTGATATAGTGAATTAAAAGTGAAATAGTCTGTCTGTAAACAATTGTTGGAAAAATTACTAAGTAGATGTCCTAACTGACTTGCCAACACTATACTTTGCTAGCATGAAATCTGTGGAGTGGTTAAAAATAGGTTTTAATGACTTCAACCTAAGTGTATGTAAACTTCCGACTTCCACTGTATATTAGTGTGCCATGTCTATATTTGGTCTGATCCTTTCATATTCATGAGAATATGGTCCCTCCGCTGTGGACTGACTATGTGAAAGTGTACATGACTAGCCTAAAAGGGTAGATTTTAACATCCATGTGTCCGCATGCTCCTATGCAGAGAGTTAAATGCAAGCACAACACATTCAGTATGGCATCGCTTCCCCCATAATCCCCTACACTTCCTGTGGTAAGTGTATGAGTGCGACACGTGACCCACTGAGTGAGCCACATCCTTCCCAGCATGCATCTGTGCTGTCCCAGCTGAGCCATTGTTTCGCTGTGCCTGTCGGAAGCACGACATCTTTCAGAGTGGTCAACTGGAGGGATTCCAATGGAGCCCATCTGGCCCAGAGTCCCTCTTGCACCTGCAGGCCAATCCAAATGAATCACCAAACACACTATTTTCACACTCTCTCTGTGTACTATTTCTGTGGTATACAGCTGTATGTTCCGATCCTGTCTTATGCACAACGCCGGCCACACTGAGACAAGGCGATTAACCTCAAACTAGCACAGAACTGGAGTCGCACCAACCTGCCAATCATTTCCTCATTTCCATTTATGTCATAGCAAATGCATGTTTCTGCAAACAGCTTTCGTTATCTCAGCTCCAGCAATTTATTTTAGATGCCAGCCCAGCAGCCCTACTCGACCACCTAGCAGTGACCCTGTTGGCCCCCCGGTTGCCCCCCTGGTCTCCACCAAGGTGCCAGCTTTCAGCTCTCAACCTCAGCACTGGATATAATATATCAAATTGCTGATATCTCAAAAAGCCAGTTTCCCCATTGGGCTCCGTTAATTTTTGACAGTAAAAAAAATACTTCCAATCATATATTGATGTTAACTTTGTGCATTAATTTCTGTGATCAAATATTTTTTTCTTACCACACAAATAAAGATATGAATTTCAAAATTATTATTTATTCTGGCCTACGTTGTATTTTTGTGCGCTAGCTGGGAACCAATTACATACTCGTAAGGCTTTGACGTAGCCATCTCCACATCCCTTTCTGCACCGTCCTCGTTGTACATCTGACTCCAAGGACATAACTGTGCATGTGAGGTGAGTGCAAAATGAAAACTTCCTGGTTCGGATGTGCTCCCCATTGGTTTCTATTGGCATCGCTGTCTCTACCTATTATATACTCTAAAGTCTCCACACAACCCAAGATCTGTTTCCTCCAAGAGTGGTAATAGTGGAGTATTGACCAGTAGGGGGCAAGAAACCCCTGTGTTATAACAACCCCTACTGTGTCCCAGACTGAGGTGTACAGTGAGACGGAAGTGCACAGCTCTCTCCCGTAGAAGTTCATGCCTTGCTGGTTAAACACTTCTTCTTCCTCGCCCTCAGTCTGTCTGTAGAAATGTCTCGAGACACCGAAGCACATTTCAAATGCAGACAGCTCAACAGAGGAGCAGTCCAACACTGGGAGTGGGGAGGGAGGGAGAGGGGGAAGGGGAGAGGGCATGCTGTCAGATACCCAGTTGAGCTGACCTGGAGAAGTAACGCTCAGACTGCAGGATCTGGTCCATTGTGCCAACAGAACAGCCTGAGAACTGACACACAGAGAACTGAGAACAGCACATTCACCAGAATGCTACCCCCTTACCGAATAAATAAATAAATAAAATAAGCTCTCTCAGCCCAATCTCACCCCCCCCCCCCCTTCCACTCCCCACTCCAAGGCCTTTTTATTCTCCTCTAAAGACTAGAAGCTCCTCCTACATCTTCATTCAAAGCTCCATAGGACAGGGTGTTCCAAACCAGAGTGAGAACACGGTGAAGGGGAGACCCACAGCGTCACACAGCGGAGACAGATGTCAAGCCTCTTCTCTACCCCCTTAATTGGTCTGGAAACAGTTCTCTCCCTGCCAGCGATAGACTCACTCACCTCCCCTAAATACACGGGGCTTTCTTGGATTCTTATTTTTTTGCATGCTGCTTGTGACATCACTGGCTAGCTGAGGCCGGTCCCCATTTGCAGGAGATAAGAGAACCCATGGTGGCAGCAGACAATTTTTTTTGTTTTTTTTTCCGAAAACGAGATGGTACATCTCAAGGGGTTTATCCCAATAAATAAATTTTGATATATATTGATATTTTTTGTAGTAAATACAGTGAATATACAGTAGTTGCAGATGGGTGATATAGAATGCAAAGTGATACTGATGAAAAAAAATGACTGTGTTTACCTTATAGAGAAACAGAAGATAAAGTTTTGAATGTTGTGAATTTCTGTAAATCTGTTTTTTGTGGGGTTTAAAAAAAAATCTTTCCTCCTTTATCTTTTGTCTTCTGTTGTTGTTATAATTTGTTTTCATTTCATATTTACAGCAATACTCTTTACCAAATAATAAAGACACGTCTAGTGTTAAAACTCTCTCTCCATCCGTAGAAACATATCTATAAATACATGAAATATATCTGTGCAAGCTGGGAAGCTGTGTGGTGGCCCGTGTGTTGGTGGTTTGTACGGATAGAGTTTTGGAGGCAGAACGCTGGCAGTGTTTTACCTGTGAAAGGAGCTACAGTCTCAGCTCTCTCTGTTCCCAGCTCCAACAGAGTGCAAAGAAGATTACTGATCAAGATTATTTTTAATAACATCCCTACAAACACAGATTACTAATGAAGGTACATATAAACAGAATATGCTGTGTATACACTCAGTGGAATAACGATGCCATATACTCCATCTACACTGTTGAACAGCAAACACCCGAACGCAATTGCTTTCTATCTACGCAATTACAAAATAAAACTGCCTAAAACACACAACACTGTAAATACACTAAATCTATATTACGTCTAAATAATAATAGCATTAGCCGACTGCATGGATCCCAACACAATATACCAAATAAATTATGGGGATAATTATTCATTCTTTTTATTTCAGAATAAAATGCTTCTAATATATTTCAAAAGCTGTTGTGTAGCCTCTGTGTATTTGCAAACAGTTCCAACTTCAGGGGGGTATTCCACAAAGCAGGATTACGGAGTTAACTGGATAACTGCACTGAGTTAAATCTGAAACCCTCCCAAATCTGGGACATGGACTGAAGAACAAAGACCTGCTCCGGATTTTACTCAGTGCAGTTATCCAGCTAACTCAGTAATCCTGCTTTGTGGAATACCCTCCTGTACATGACAAAGACAAAAGCAGATGCATTCTGCCCAGTATTCCACCAGGGGGCAGTGTGGTTAACACGTGCTGTGGGAGCTGTGCATAATTTTCACAGTTTTCATTTGTGAAACTGCAGTCTGTATGTGTAAAACTATAGTGTGGATGTGTGAGAGAAATGGAGAGAGAATGTGTGTATTGATAATGTACATACCTTTAATGTGGGTATGTGTAGAATGCGTTCACTTAGTTCACATAACACATATGTTCCATGCCAATAACTGCAGTCTATGTGTGTACTTTTGTATGGGTGTAGTTCAGTAGGTAGTTCAACAGGAGGTAGTATGGCTCACAAAATAGCTCCTAACCACCCCCCACTCCAACCCATCAGCCAATGAGATTTCACCACAGTCTTGTGCTGGTTGGGGTAGATTTTCCCAGGAAGGTAATTCCTAGGGGAGTCTGTCAGAGCACACATGGTTTCACTTTACAAACCATCCAGATCCTTCCAGAGGAGACTGCGACTCATCGCAGTGACCTGTACACCACAGGAAGTGACCTCACATTCCTGACCTGCGTAGTAAGGGAAGTGACCTCAGACTGCTCACAAAGACACTATAGAATCCAAGACAGCAAACGTCCTATATTTACTTGGAATGCGTTCGCCTTGCAGTGATCACTAAAACCCCTGGTCATATGAGCAACACAGACTTCTGACCTTTACATCACAGGAAGTGACCACAGTCTCCTGCCTCCACAGTCCACCCAAATGGACCTGCGGGTTACTTTGGAAATTCCACAGACAGATTCCTGTCTCGTAAATCTGCATTCTGAGACACGAGGGAGTATATCGCAAGAACATTCAGAGATAAACACGCAAATATATACACATACCGGCACACACACACACGCACATACGCATGCACGCACGCATGCACACCCCAAACAGACACACGTACAGACACGCACACACACACACAAACAAAGACGCCCACACATTCGCACAACCATACATTCTCTTTCCCTCTCACCCCCTCTCTCTCTCCAGGTATAGGTATATTACAGGTATCTGCAATGCACCAAACCACTGGACAGTGCTTGCTGCACCTGTACCAGAGTCAGTCATACAGGCTGCAGTAGCAATAGCAATACATGCATGTGCCCTTCTTCTCACCAGCTGGACAATGGTGCACCTCTTTGCACATTGAGGTAGCCGATATCAGGATATTCTCAGTAAAGCCTTAAAATCGCATTGACATTAGACAGTATAGTCTGAAGATGTACGGCTGAAGATGGTTAAGGAAACAGATTCTAAGGATGAAATCATGTCGAGATGAGAATTGTTTGGACTGTTGGCCATGAAATAATGAATTGATGAATTGGATGAGTAATAAATGTGAGTTAACTAATGCGAGGACTACAGCTAAATTCTGTTGCTTCATCTTCATCAATATTAATGAAGTGGAGCCTGAAAACCTTGCCCAAAATAACAGATAATTTGTTGACATTATTAATTTTCCTCCCCGCAGCAAGTTTTAAAAGATCCAGGTCTCTTTGCTATGAGTCATCATTAACACCGAAAGAACTGGAGCTTCATACAGTGCTTGAGAAAATAAGGAGTTGGAGGGTGAGGGGGAGGGGGGTCCATTTTTAGAATATCCAGCCCAGCCTTGGAAGCCAGAGAACATTTACAATTCAAATTCCTTGCATCATGTTAGTGGGATGGTGTTAAGAGAAGGACTTGTACCGGCTGTACCATGCGGGCCAGGCATTCGGGGGTTAAGACGAGAAATTCTTTGGGCTGCACTCCCCAGGGTCCAGAATCAGGGAATGGTGTGACCCCTTTGCTCCCCCACTATTTCAGAAGGAAACATTCCTAGGATGTGTCTGAAGATCATGGGAGTTAATGAGGTCCCTGTAACATGGCAGAGACTGCATACGGGTGCAGGGGTCACTGGGCAGGAATGTCCCAATTTGAAAGCCCAAGACACGCCCCCCGGGTTCCCAGACAGAGACGGAATGTACTGGGTCCGGGACGTGCCCCTCCGCGTCGCACTCTTCGCGTCTCATCGTCGACCTTTATTTTGCAAGGAAGTCACGCTGAGATGAGACTCTCCTTTAAGGGAGACCTAACCAAGCACCAGTTAGTATTCATTCTCTCTTGTCTCTATCTCTATTTATCTCTACTAAAGGGAGATAAAGCAGCTGGAGGCTATACCAAGGGAGACAAAATTCAAGGTGCCATCACCTGTATACAGTCAGGACAGCGCTGTCAAGCTTATTAACTCAGTTCCATCAGGCAACACTGACAGCTAAGGCTTGCCGCTGTAAGACAGAGCAACCCGGAATGCAGCGTGAAACATTGCCAGCTTTGTGAAATGCTAGCAGTATTTCACGTTCATATCTGATCGAATATTTGTGGTTTTAAATCAAGAGGGCACTCCAGAACCACAGATCGAAGGATCAGAAGGAGCTTGAAAGATTCTGTATGGAGGAATATGCTCACCAATCTCATAAATTACAAGAGACACTGCAGCAGCGCAATTCCTGTGAAGGGAGGGTTCACAAAATGCTAAAAACAGGGGTGTGAATAATTGTGTAAAAAGAAATATCACTTGTTAAACAAGATATTTTTGGAAAAACTATGAATAGTCCGTCATAAATAGTCCTTTTTTTATGTCTAAGTAGTACTTAGACTACATGCATGCTATATAGTCTTTATGAAGAAGTATACTTCTTTGCAAACACTACATAACATCTTTGTAATCTAAGTACTACTTAGACATAAATAAAAGCTTATGTCAATAAATAGACATATAGTGAGTGTCACTTGGTATATCATGATAATTTCACTTGCAGACTTAGTGGTGACATAAAACAGTTGTGGTTATTGATATAATCATTCATGACTGAAGTACTTATGTAGTGGTGATGTAGTACACATGAAGTTATGTAGCTCTTATGAAGCTCAACATAGCTCAAAGTAAGTATGACCATCTTTTCTCTAAGAAATTCGTATAATAGAGAAAATATGAGTATAAAATTATATACTTTACACATTTTTAGTATGCAATATAGCTCAGTACTGGTATTAATTTTACACAGCCTTCTTGTTCATTTTTATCAATGGGTTTGAATAGTTATGGGCAGTTTGTCTGCATATATATACAGCTTTGATACACACACTCATCCGCGCACTCACAAACACAAACATGAATGATAATAACAGTAATGACGAGTGTCTGGCTTAGCGAGACACAACCCAGGATGACCATCAATGATAAGTAAAAAAAAAAATAATAATAAAAAAGAAGAAGAGGGTCAAAGCCCACTGACCGTAAAAATGAAATCAGGTCACAGGCAAAAACTACCCAACAAACCAATCCCCTAATAGCCCATGCAGAGCTGAACAGCGGGGTATTCATCACGGCTGGCACTTAATAAATGGAGCCCAGGCTTTAGGCTGACCTCAGTGATGGCATTCCATGTCCGCACACAACTCTTAACACACTGAACCCGGGACCAGCCTATGACAAATGTGCGCGCCGAAGACTGTTTAATCCTATTAACAGACAACGACCCTCAGGCCCGATCAATCGCTTGCTGAAATACTCGCGACATATCCGCACTTAGCGATGTCGTTTCGTAAAGCAGACCGACGGAGCAGTATTCCTGCTGCCTCTGCTTCCAGGTCCAGACCAAGGCTCCTTTCATAGCGCGTGCTGGGAGACTGGGGAGTGTAAAAATAGAATATAATGAACAAAAGGACCATGCGAATACACGCGTGAGCCTTGCAGCCATAAGGTACACAATCAGAAACAAATCCAAATGTAAATATAGGGTTCCAAGCATAAAGATAATTTTCCATATTTTTCTGACATAACATAAATTGATTGGATTACTGGGCCATGTTGTTATATGAAAATGATCTATATATTTATTTAAATCAGAGCGGGCAGTCCGCGGATCCTTTTGTATTTTTTTCCACTTTTATTCATCCAGGTTAAGGATTCTGCACTGTGAAGTCCCGTAACACTCTCTGGGTATAAGAGTGAGAACTGGGTATAAGTGTCTGAGAGCTGACTGTGCAACGGTCTTGTCCAAAAGCTCAATATTTTAATGACTACAGATAAGTATCTGAAGAATACGGCAGGGAACGTTGCAGGTCAATAAGATAAACGGCCTTGGAAGAATTTTAATTTAAGATTTTACGAAAAATTCCAATAAGGCAGAAGATTGAATATGGCATACCTAAATACATGCTCAGTGTGAAGAGATACACGCATGTGACAATTCTCATGTCTCTACACACGGCTGTTTCAAAACATCAAAATACTGCCGAAGTGCCTCTTTGAGAGCCAAACAATGCTTTGTTGTGTGAGTTTCTGTTAAAGCTCCCTAAAGACCTGTCAGGTTTGGAGGGCTTTTGATAAACTATGTGGATTTTTATCACCATGTTGGCAGACAAAAAAACAATAAGAATTTGGCATCTACACACAACAAAAATGGTGGTGTACATTTAACACTCTCGGGTGTTAATTTGAGTCCGTGGTCTCATATAAACCCCAGAGGGTGTTAAATGTACACCAGCGGTGTTAGATTTACACCGACATTTTTGCTGTGCAGTGTTGTTAAAGGTCTATGAATAATGACTCTACATTAAGGCTACTGTGATCCCAGTAAGACATCCTTTCAGGATGGAATTTTTGGATGTGATGATTTTACTCTTAGATAATACGCTCTAAAATAACCCTGAATCAATTCACCAGCGCCTGTGTCAATGCTGTAGATCAAAATCCTATCCCATGATGCTATTTAGAGATGGTGGGGGTGTTAATGAGGACATTATTACCGTCCATTTGACAGTGCTGGCTGGAAGAGGCACTGGGCCTTATGCCGGGCGCATCTGCCAGGTTTTCCACGCGACACACAGAGCGGCAGGGCCCTGAAGTCTGCCGCCTGGAGCCGAGCGACCGCCCTACGGGTACAGCGCACGGCGGGCTTGTGTGCATCCTGTCCTTCTGACTGGGAGAGAACGGCGAAGCCCTGATCGTTTAAGGTTTAGATGCAGCCTCCAGCCACACGGCGTGCCAGAGGTCAGCGAGGACAGGGGAACTACACTGAAACAGTAACTCCCTCGTCTGAAAGGATGCATTGTCAGGCCCCTTTAGAAACACTGTGGCCGTGTCCGAATATGACCCCAACACCCTTTTGAGGGCGCATATTTGAGTCCACTTCGTCAAACAGCCTTTGAGTGGGTAACTTTTTCTCACAAATGGAGGCACTTAAAATACCAGGATGAACCCCTTATTTCCGGGGTCTTGTTGAGGGAATTCAGAATTTATTTTTGTTAATTCTATCTTCATTCACAGTAACAATCATCATATCTACCTGATTGATGTTCCCAATAAAAAAATTTTTTAAATAAAAATATTATGAACTACTTCCTCACTAGTTTGGAAACAGTTTTGCGGAATTTCTTTCGCACACTGCTTGCAAAGTGAGGGGACAGGGCACATAGCAGACAGGGGTCAGAGAGTGGACAGAGAACAGGGGTCGTATTCGAACACAGCCTGTGTCTCGTTTGCCTGTATCGCCCTATTCCACCCAGTGGCATAAATTCAGAAGCCTTGCTCTCACTGGCAAATGGAAGTGAAGAAAAGCAACAGAGGTTTGTGAGGCAGCCCAAATGCAATGGATATCCCTTGACATTTGAGGTGAAATATGAGTGTCCATAGATTTCCTGCCATTTCCCTATCCTGTGGGGAAGTCAATAAAGGTTAATAATTGCTTTACGGCGGTTTCAATGCAGACTGAAGGTTGCACGCTCAATCACTGTGCCCTCACACTTGCTTACTCTTACTTGCTGGCACGCGCACACACGCGTGCACGCACACACACACACACACACACACACACACACACACACACATGCGCGCGCGCATGCACGCACACACACACACACACACAGACCCACCCACACCCACACCCACACACACACACACACACACACACACACAGACCCACACACACGCACACGCGCACACGCGCACACACGCACACACGCACACACGCACACACACACACACATTTATATGGGAGTGACAGCAGCTGGAACCAATTATGAACTAAAGAGATCCTGAAGCCCACCTCTGTTTTACAATCATCCAATAAACTCATTGCACCATCTCCACCTCTAGCGATGCACCCCTTGGGCTCTGTTTACTACAGTTTAATTTACAGTGGTAATAATGGCAACACATATGCTATACATTAGCATATAATTAAAGTGAAAATTTTATATTTCCTCATTTCAATGACTAGCAGAGTAAATAGCAGCTGAGGGATCAGTAAACACGTACCTATAATTAATTTTAGAGGTGAGTGTGATGTACTTTACCAAAATCAGAACCCACACTCACACACTTACAGGAGACACAGAGGGGGAACAGTTTTGTATTTAAGCATACAGTCAGATAAACCTGTAGAAAAGGTACCAGGAGCTGAACCGCATCAGAGCGATGATATCGGTTATAAATTTAGCAATAAATGAAAAGCAGTGACTACCGCTGACATACAGCAATGGGCACATACTCCCGTAGGCGAGGCGGCTAAAGCTCTCCCTGATTGGATGATATATGGGGCTGCTCTTAACAACAGGATATCTGCCAGAATATGCTTTCAGTTTCTGACACTTTCAGAGCTTAGTTAGATAACTACTGCAACTGCCAAAAAAGCTGCAAACTTGCATAAGAGTTTATATGCCTCCATATTCTTCCGCTTGCAATTTGCATGTGGCATTTATGTGAAAGGAATTGTGCTGTGTGTACCATAGGAAGCTTACAGACAATCGCATAAATCCTCCACCCATCAGTCATATACAGTGCCTTCCACTATTATTGGCACCCCTGGTAAAGATGAGTAAAAAGGGTTATTAAAAATTCACCGTTTGGTGAAGTAGCTTAATCTCACACTGAAAAAATGAAAATGAAAAATCCAACCTTTAATTGAAGCAAATTTATTATGAGAAAAAAAAAATCCCTCCTCAAGAAATAATTATTTTTAACAAAACCACGTGTGCCACAATTATTGGCACCCCTCCATTTATATATAGAATAAAGTAATAATTTTAAATATTTGGTCGCATGTCCTTTGCATGCCATGACTTCCTGATGTCTGTGACCCAACAACATCAAAAGACTCTTGATATCTTATTTTCTGGCACTCTTACAAGCGATACTATAACGTCTCTGCATTTGAATGGATCTCTATGGGAATTGGGGGGTGGGACTAGATTTAGCTGTAAATTACACTGGAACAGTATGGAACACATGGTTGGCTAAATGGCTCATCAAGGGCCTGACATATCAAATCAGCCTTAAACCATCACTCTGCTGCCAGATATGCAGTAGATATGGATGGATAACTTGAAGGGTTTCTTCTCCTGACTTATTTTTCCATAGAGTTCAATAGAAAAATTTGTCAGGAGAAACGACCCTTAAAGCGATCCATCCATATCTACTGCATATCTGGCAGCAGAGTGATGGTTTGAGGCTCGTTTGATACCTCAGACCCTTGATGACTTGCAGCCATCAATTGAAATTTACTTCAATTAAAGGTTTGATTTTTCTAATTTTTTCAGTGTGAGATTAAGCTAATTCACCAAACGGTGATTTTTTAAAACCCTTTTTATTCATCTTTAACAGGGGAGCCAATAATAGTGGAGGGCACTGTATATTATCCAATCAGCAAGGGCGCTGGGCCAAGCGGGAGACTGTGTCCGTTGCCGGACGCACAGTCGCGGCTTGATTAACAACAGAAGAGAGTGTGTGATGTTGATCCCACCCAAAGAGAGGGCAGTCAGGGTCCTTTCCTAGACCATTAACCCACAGCCAAGTTCACCCCAGCCCTTATGAACCGGGGCATCTATGGGCTGTATGCAGATTGTGGGACCACACATTCTGTAGAGATGAAACAGTTGGTGTGGGCTTCACATTCTGAGCATTGAAAGCAGTCTCTACCGATGAAGCTTTCCAAGTTGATGCATCTTGTGAATATTCATGAAGCGGCATTAGAAAGGACAATGCCTTGCCAATGGATGTTCCTTCTCTTCATGAATATTCATTAACTTTAAAATAGCACCAAAAACTCCTGTTATCCACCACAACATCCTACGATAAAGAAATGGAGAAGACTGAAGTAAAGCAGAAGCTGGCATTATAACCGGAAAACCTGTGGTGGGACCCCTGAGGTAGGACCCCTGACAGCACTCCTCCCGAGCTGTGCCGAGGTCCACAAGAGAGTTACGCATCTCCGTAAGAAGGAGGGGTATTAGAAAGTGTGGGCCGAGACCGGGGGATAGCTGAGCCAAGCTCAGTCCGCACTCCAGTCATCTGGTCAACGCGCAGCCCAACTGCTGAGACTTGAGGAACAGCTTCCCCCTGACGCTTCCCCATAATTCATCCAAATGCAGCTGTTCCCTCTCTCCGGTTAGCACCGGGCACTGGAGCCTGACAGGAGGCCACCGGGTGGCTCGGGATCAGGAGGATGAGCGGTAAACAGACGCGCCTCCAGAAATGCCAGAACGGCGTATGTGCGCGGCTTTCCCGCGAGCACTTCCCCTCTCTCCCTCTCATTTGTTCCCTCTTCTCTCCCTCTTTCTCTCCGCAAAAAAAAAACCGTCTCCTTTTCAGAAACGCCACCTTTGTGTTGCGCTGCTGACAGCGTGGATAGAAAGCGCGCTCGTGTTTAATATCGCCGCGCTGCTGTTTGCGATTGTTCTTCTGCGGCTATCTCTCTGCTGACGCTGCGCTCCGTTGTAAAAAAGGCTCCGAACGTGGAACAGCTGAAGGGAAGGCAGTCAAAAGACACTGAGGGGTCAAAGAGAGAGCTTAAACACACTCCAGACTGGCAGACGACACGTCTCTCTCTACCCGGGGGAACACCATGCCAACACTACGCAGTGTTTACTTCAGTCTCACATTCCACATACAGCTCACCTTAAGACCGCCGAAAACTCAAGATATTGCAGTGATAATGCCGCAGTACCTGCTATAGTACCTGCTAGTCACACCTTTAGCTACCTGTTAGTTACACCTTTAAAATGACTTAAAATTGAAAGCTTCCATAAGAATATACCCAGTTCTTCAAGGCACGATGCTTTTCTCTGCACCTTATTTCCACACACCAGGTTTTTTTCCTGCGATCCAAAATCACACCCAACAACCTGAAGACTAATCACCCGCTTCCTCAGAGAGAGAAAAAAATCAGACGCCTACATAAAACACAGATACATCAGATACCTCTTTAGAGACAGAATAACTCTTACACCCAAGAGCTGTGAGAGAAAAGCACCCCAATTCTACAGTAAATAAAAAGGTAATGTGGAAGTGAGATCTTTCAGTGTGCAGGGAGCATACATGTGTAAACACAGACTTTGTTCTTGAGGCTACAAACAGTAATTCTGGACTATCAGACACTCTACATCGTCTGCTGGCTTTTGAAGTGTTTCAATATTTTACAGTATAATTTAAGACACTGATTGGCTAATTATTTCAAACACCTTGTTTTCAAGGCCAAAATTGCCACTGCAGGACTTGAATAAGAGATCTCTGCTCTGGGCCTAGCAATGACCTGGACCAATGAGTCCTGTACTATACACTAGGCTGTGGGTAGCAATGACCTAGAACAATGAGTCCTGTACTATACACTAGGCTGTGAGTAGCAATGACCTAGAACAATGAGTCCTGTACTATACACTAGGCTGTGAGTAGCAATGACCTGGAGAGTCCTGTACTATACACTAGGCTGTGAGTAGCAATGACCTGGAGAGTCCTGTACTATACACTAGGCTGTGAGTAGCAATGACCTGGAGAGTCCTGTACTATGTTCTAGGCTATGAGTAGCAATGACCTGGACCAATGAGTCCTGTACTATACACTAGGCTGTGGGTAACAATGACCTAGAACAATGAATCCTGTACTATACACTAGGCTGTGAGTAGCAATGACCTGGAGAGTCCTGTACTATACACTAGGCTGTGGGTAGCAATGACCTAGAACAATGAGTCCTGTACTATACACTAGGCTGTGAGTAGCAATGACCTAGAACAATGAGTCCTGTACTATACACTAGGCTGTGAGTAGCAATGACCTGGAGAGTCCTGTACTATACACTAGACTGTGAGTAGCAATGACCTGGAGAGTCCTGTACTATACACTAGGCTGTGAGTAGCAATGACCTGGAGAGTCCTGTACTATGTTCTAGGCTATGAGTAGCAATGACCTGGACCAATGAGTCCTGTACTATACACTAGGCTGTGGGTAACAATGACCTAGAACAATGAATCCTGTACTATACACTAGGCTGTGAGTAGCAATGACCTAGAACAATGAGTCCTGTATTATACACTAGGCTGTGAGTAGCAATGACCTGGAGAGTCCTGTACTATACACTAGGCTGTGAGTAGCAATGACCTGGAGAGTCCTGTACTATACACTAGGCTGTTAGTAGCAATGACCTGGAGAGTCCTGTACTATACACTAGGCTGTGAGTAGCAATGACCTACAGAGTCCTGTACTATACACTAGGTTGTGAGTAGTAATGACCTGGAAAGTCTTGTACTATGCTCTAGGCTATGAGTAGCAATGACCAAGAGAGTTTTGTACTATACACGAGGCTATGAGTAGGCATGACCTGGAAAGTCCTGTACTATACACTAGGTTGTGAGTAGGAATTACCTGGAGAGTCCTGTACTATACACTAGGTTGTGAGTAGCAATGACCTGGATAGTCCTGTACTATACACTAGGGTATGTGTAGGGATGACCTGGATAGTTCTGTACTATGCTCTAGGCTATGAGTAGCAATGACCTAGAACAATGAGTCCTGTACTATACACTAGGCTGTGAGTAACAATGACCTGGAGAGTCCTGTACTATACACTAGGCTGTGAGTAGCAATGACCTGGAGAGTCCTGTACTATACACTAGGCTGTGAGTAGCAATGACCTACAGAGTCCTGTACTATACACTAGGTTGTGAGTAGTAATGACCTGGAAAGTCTTGTACTATGCTCTAGGCTATGAGTAGCAATGACTAAGAGAGTCCTGTACTATACACTAGGCTATGAGTAGGCATGACCTGGAAAGTCCTGTACTATACACTAGGTTGTGAGTAGGAATTACCTGGAGAGTCCTGTACTATACACTAGGTTGTGAGTAGCAATGACCTGGATAGTCCTGTACTATACACTAGGCTATGTGTAGGAATGACCTGGATAGTTCTGTACTATGCTCTAGGCTATGAGTAGCAATGACGTAGAGAGTCTTGTACTATACACTAGGTTGTGAGTAGGAATGACTTGGAGAGTCCTGTACTATGCTCTAGGCTATGAGTAGCAATGAACTAGAAGGTCCTGTACTATACACTAGGTTGTGAGTAGGGATGACCTGGAGAGTCCTGTACTATACACTAGGTTGTGAGTAGTAATGACCTGGAAAGTCTTGTACTATGCTCTAGGCTATGAGTAGCAATGAACTAGAAAGTCCTATACTATACACTAGGCTGTGAGTAGGAATTACCCGGAGAGTCATGTACTATACACTAGGCTATGAGTAGGCATGACCTGAAAAGTCCTGTACTATACACTAGGCTATGAGTAGCAATGACCTGGAGAGTCCTGTCCTATGTTCTAAGCTATGAGTATCAATGACCTAAAAAGTCCTGTACTATACACTAGGTTGTGAGTAGGAATGATCTGGAGAGTCCTGTACTATACACTAGGCTATGAGTAGCAATGACATGCAATATTCCGTATTATACTCTAGGCTGTGAGTAGTAATGACGTGCAATATTCCATACTATACTCTAGGCTGTGAGTATTAATGACCTGCAATATTCCGCACTATACTCTAGGCTGTGAGTAGCAATAACATGCAATATTCCATACTATACTCTAGGCCATAGGTGTCAAACTCAAGGCCCGCGGGCCGAATCCGGCCCGCCACGTCATTTTATGTGGCCCGCGAGAACTTAATTATCAGGGCCGAATCCGGCCCGCCACGTCATTTTATGTGGCCCGCGAGAACTTAATTATCTGACGCGTTTATCTACGTGGCTGGTTAACGGGGATTTACTTTTACGATATAACAGACAAACGCAGACGCGGACGCACACCCGCGGTACATACGTTAAATAAACCGTTAAATAAAGTTTGTATAAAAAAAAAGAAAAGGTGATTGCACCCCCCCCCCCCGTCAACAATTACAATCGAGGTCCGCAAAAATTCTTGATTGCACCCCCCCCCCCACCGTCAACAATTACAATCGAGGTCCGCGAAAATCCTTGATAATAAAAAGTGGTCCGAAATTAAGTTAAGTACAACCGGCCCTTTGAGGGCAACCATAATGCTGATAGAGTTTGACACCCCTGCTCTAGGCTGTGAGTAATGACTTAGAGAGTCCTGTACTATACTCTAGGCTGTGAGTATCAATGACATGCAACATTCCGTACTATACTCTAGGCTGCGAGTAATGACTTGGAGTCCTGTAATATACTCTAGGCTGTGAGTAGCAATGGCATGCAATATTCCGTACTATACTCTAGGCTGTGAGTAATGACTTGGAGAGTCCTGTAATATACTCTAGGCTGTGAGTAGCAATGGCATGCAATATTCCGTACTATACTCTAGGCTGCGAGTAGCAATGGCATGCAATATTCCGTACTATACTCTAGGCTGTGAGTAATGACTTGGAGAGTCCTGTACTATAGTCTAGGCTGTGAGTAGCAATGACATGCAATATTCCGTACTATACTCTAAACTGTGAGTAATGACTTGAGTCCTGTACTATACTCTCGGCTGTGAGTAATGACTATCCCACTGTGGTAAGGAATGTCCGGGAGAGTCCTGTACTATACTCTAGGCTGTGAGGAATGACTATCCCACTGTGGTAAGGAATGTCCTAGAGAGTCCTGTACTATACTTCAGGCTGTGAGTAATGACTATCCCACTGTGGGAAGGAATGTCCTTGAGAGTCCTGTACTATACTCCAGGCTGTGAGTAATGACTATCCCACTGTGGTAAGGAATGTCCGGGAGAGTCCTGTACTATACTTCAGGCTGTGAGTAATGACTATCCCACTGTCGGAAGGAATGTCCTAGAGAGTCCTGTACTATACTCCAGGCTGTGAGTAATGACTATCTCACTGTGGGAAGGAATGTCCTGGAGAGTCCTGTACTATACTCTAGGCTGTGAGTAATGACTATCCCACTGTGGGAAGAAATGTCCTGATGTGTTATTAAATATTTCCTCATACAGTGTCAGTCCCAATACTAGGAAAAAAGTAAAGCTTCATAAACTCTCCAGCAGCATCACAAACATCACACTGATAGCTGAAATTAAGATGATTGCTCTGAAAAAAAAATCTTGGATTATAGTCAGACAGGGACTCTTCATCACAGCAAACTTCTTCCCTAAGTACTTGAAGACCGAGTGTATTTAATTAAATTACTGCTCGAGATTAACTTGATCATTAGCTGATGAAATAGTAGAGCGGTGCTTATTAAAGCTGTAAAAAATGACAGTAGATATGGCATGACATCCTGGCATCACAGCTGAAGCCAACCCACCATTCTCTGGGTGAAACAGTAAAACTCGTTCCCTTTCGCATAAAATGGAACGGCACAAAATAATGACATCATTAAAAACAGTCCAAATAAAAAAGGAACGGCATTGCATTCACGCTGAAGAGAAACTGTGCAACACAAATAACACAATTGTTATTTGGCAACCAATTATAAAACTGCATATTTGCATTCCATGAGATCCAGTGTTAGTAAATAGACCTGGGACTGTAATAACTGAGGTGTCACAGACTACCCTAAAAACCATTAAACATATACAGCCAATTCAAAACCACTTAAAACTGCAGAGAGGGAAAAACAGACGCTCAGCTCCATACCCTGTGTGACGTGGTTGAATTATACCCAATTACACCCTCCCCCTGTGTGTGCCTGGACTAAATGTACCAGCCCCCCCTTGCGAAGACCAGCTTTTTGGCCCCGCCCTCTACGAGTACCATGTGGCCATCCCCTGCCCCGATACGCACCTGCTCATTGACCCGGCAGTGGGAGGGCCCGTGGTTAATCAGGATCCGTACGATCTCCACGTCCCCCTTCCAGGCCGCCAGATGCAGCGGGAAGCATCCTTTGCTGTCAGCCACGTTGGTAGAGGCTTCATACTGCAGGAGTCTAAGGACCACATCCCTGTGAGGAAGAAATACCAGGTTTGTGTAAGAACACAACAGAACATGTAGATGAATGCAAAGTTCTTACGCTTCTGAAGCCACCAGCATATAGCTTCCCTCACACAATGAACACCAGCTAGGCTATGCAAACTATGGTAAAAGAGCGATGGGACTTAAGTGTGTGATTTAAAATATATATATATATTTCTTGGTGGGGCAGCACTACATTCCCTCAATACCACCAAGATGTCTGGGGAATTCTCTCGCACACGCCCTCAACTTCCCAGGAGTGAGTGTGTCTGTCAAGTCAACAAGGCTCTTCAAGAATTTCACGATGAATCAAAAAATGTGAGAAACAGGACAGACTGTGAGGTCTTGAGAAAAGACGAGGCTCCACTGACTCACACAGACAGTGACAAAGCGGACCTCACACTCCTGTTACTCATGCGATGCAGGGGAGAGCGTTACCTCCTCAGCTCTCCTACACAAGGGGAACTCTTCAACTGGACTATGATTGGACAGTCGTTCAAATCATGTTTCAGGCTGGTGATATTGTGGTGCGGAGTTTGGATCTAGTAATGTTTATATGGGGTGTCTTGGTGGCGTAGCCTGTAAGAGCACCGTCTAAGCGCTCATTGCGAGACGCGATGTCGGCGGTTCGGATGAAAATCCATGTAAAGGCCAGAGTATTGGGTTTTGGCAAAAAATCCATGAATGCTGGCGTGACATCTATGCATATTTGGACTATGGATATGCATTTTGATTAATCAAATATTATCAACTATGAGATCCAGGATGGAATACTCAACTAATCCCCCTGGTATCCCCAGGCACAGTTTGAAGCTCGAGCTCATTATGTGTAAATAAGGACTGACTGGGTGAAGAGATCAGCATGCATTTGCAGTTCCAGACAGGAAAATTAACAATGTCAATTAGCTGTCTGTAATTTTATGCTGGCTGTTCCTCCCTGAATATTGATGAGAATGAATAAAACTGAATTTTTCTTTGTCTTGTTTATTGCTGCGCGTTAAAATACTGATTTGAGCGATCTATTAACACTCTCGTATTAACATACTCAAATGATTCAATATTTGATCTTGCACCTGGTTTGGTCGTGTGAGAGGTTCACGTCTAAAAATCAAACATGCTTTATCCAGGACGTAAAAACAGCTGGATCAACAGGCCTTTCAGGAAAGCGTTCTGAAGATTCAGTTCATAAACATCCTCAGACAAAGCTTCGGCACTGCCTTCCACACCGAAAATCAGCACGAGCATTTATCTCCAGACTGCTGGTTTCCCAACATCACAGAAAATGGCTGATAAATCCTCTCTGTTCCCTCTCACATGCCTTTCCACAATGAATATTTTAAATGAAATATGAATAAAATATTGTAACAACTCCCCAAAGCCTGGCTTTACAAAAGAATCATTACTGAGACAGAGCCGTTCCAATCCTATCCACCAGGGGGCAGTGTCTCAGGATTTCACCAACCGGGGAATGGAGTCCGCAGATCTAAAACATCAGTTTTCATTGACTGGCAAGGTAGTTACGCCGGCATCAGCTGGTGCCACAGCAGCGCATGAGGACAATGAGACTAAGACCAATGAATCCTTCTGTGATTTGCCCTGAAAGCAGGATGACAGAGTCTGTCCAAAAGTGGCTAAAGCCTCAATCCCAAACAGGCCACAAATGAGCCCCTCAGCGAAAACAGGCAGAGAGTAACTAAGATCAGTGATACAGCCTTTATCAGAAACATCACGCTCGTCACCGCTCAGCTGAAACAAATTACACTGGAGGGAATGGTTGTGGATTAGTACTGATGCAAGAACTGTCATCAGAAGCACTGCTGTCGGCCCATCAATTTAAAAATATTATACTGCCCTAGTACTGGTCCCAGAGCGGTCATTAGAAAGAGTAGCCTTCAATGCAGAACAAAACGGTACTGCCCCAGTACTGATATCGTCATCAGAAAAACAAGCTTCTCTCCTCTAATGAGGGGAATGGCTACAATCCAGTACTGATCCCAGAACAGTCATCAGAAAACATGCGACTCCATTTATCTTGTTAAAATAAAATAAAACACAGACTGTCACACTGATCCCAGAACATTCATCAATTTTCACCATGGTTTAAGGACATCAGGCACAGACAGCAATAAGCATGGACTATGGTTGGACTAATGCATAAATCGTAACTAATCCTGCTCTGTGAAGCACTCCCTATGTTCCCTTGAACCAACCAGGAAAAGTGTCTTATGGCCTCCCACAATTAATTAATGCGATTGTCACAAGATAATAACCACAGACGGAGTGATGCAAGCAGGCTACCTTTGTTACCCGTCTGAACCCTAATTCGTTTGAGGGTTTGCACAGTGTGCTTGTGTGGAACGTGTGCGAAAATCCCAAAACAGAGACAAAATCCACATAACTGTGGCCAAAACTAGGAGAGAATCCATATAATTACCCCCCCCCCCCCGCCCTCATCCCCCAATATGGAGAAAATACACATAATTAACCCCCGAAACAGGAAACAGAAAATGTGCCTTTCTGCTGCAGTGTGATGCTTGCCATTAGAATCTTAATCCTCTGCATGGAGAGGATTAATTAGCCCACCCGCTAAAAGAGCCACAGGCCTCTTCCCCCTCTTCCGTCCCGCATTACTTCTGCTCCAGGTGATCAACCTGAAACAGTCTTTTCCAGCAATGCACCGCTTCTCAGGCAGGCCGAGGAGCTATGACTGCAAAGCGTCTCCGGTGCTCGTCTTTAGATGTTTCATTTTGCTCCGGAAATGCAGCGTTGCTGCTGGTTCAGATGCCACTCAGGATTTTCACCGTGGTTGCTGCTTTAAACGGTGCCTCAGAGCCGGCTGTCATAACTCCCATTTGCATGCGCTGTGGATCTCACCCCGCGTTATCAGACTTCAAACATATGTCCCCTCTCATACACACGGTCGGGCTCGGTCACAACGCCTGTTTCTCCATGCTCGGCACTGCGGCGGCAAAGGAAAAGAGCCAGGGCCGTCCAAAACGACCGCGCTCTGAACCGGCAGACGAAGGGGGATTAACCTCTGCTTGGGGTCTCTTACCTGTGTCCGTTGAGGGAGGCGTGGTGCAGGGGTGTGTACCCGGAGCTGTCAACACAGTTCACGTTCAGCCCTCGCCAGATACTGTAGAAAGAGCGGACACAAAGAGACACATTTACACCAACACTCGTACCGGCTAATGAAAGAGCATAATAATACAATTACAATAGCATAGCGCACTGGTTTCGATTTCATTTAGGTGCACCAGGTGCACAAAATCACAAAGAAGTTTGTAAGATTAAAGGAGCCCTCGGAGTGGACCACGGAAAATCAAAAAAACATCAGCCATGGAATATATACTTAGTGGACATCGAACGTTTCTGCTCAATTCTTGTACAGATCATTGACTTCAAACCAAAGAATTTTGGATTGATTTTTGTGGAGTGGCCTCACTTTGCATAAAAGGAATAAAAATGGCGCACTTCCAGTTCAAAGAAGCATCATCCTCACAGGGCACAGGGTGAGGCAGCTTTTCTACAGAAATAAATCTCTACAGTACATATAGCATGATGGTAGGATGATAGTGTGACTTTCCAGCCAAAGCCCATATTTTCCCTTTAATTTGCCCCTTGCCCAGATCATGAAATAACCTGCAGTATATCATTACTGAACTTCAATTCTTGCGCTTGTGGAATTTTTCCACAAAAATATGAGAGGGGCAGGGTGTGAGATGTACTTGCAATAAAGCACATTGAAAGCTCTGCTGTATGTAAGATTTCTATATACCCCTCTGATTGTCTAGGTCTCTAAAAATATTCCATCATGAAAGGGATGGGCTTCTGCTTCAGGAGACTGAGTGACTGACAAGTCAGCGGACCAGTCAGAAGACAACAATAACTGTTTCTCCCATGCTTGGCTAATCAGGGCAGGGAGTAGCTGAAAGACCACAACAAAGCTGTGAGAGCCTTAAAGAGATAGCGTAGCATTTATACTACAGTGTAATGGAATGTGTCTGTCCCCGTACGTAAACAGAGAACAATATCCTGTGTTTTCAGTGCCTCTCTCAGCAGGATAGAACATGTTCTGTTTGAAGAGGACAACCTCTGAGCCTTAATCACATCGGGGGGTACAACCACATTCCTGACCTACTGTACAATACAATCCAGAAACAGCACGATCCCACCGCAATATACAATCCCCAGAACAGCACAACCCAACCATAACGCTTCACAATCACTGCCACAGCACAATCCCAAAACGCAGAACAGAAAAAGGCGAAACCATTAGCAGAAACTAAACACACAAAGATATAAATGCACAGACACTGACACACACACACACACACACACACGCACACACACGCACACACGCACACACGCACACATGCACACACACACGCGCAATCTGACTCCCTAGTGACGCACTGAGGAGCGCACGAGCCACGGGTGTGAGAAACCTCCACGCCCAGATACCAGCTCAGACCGTTAGCCTTATGTTGTCACATGATGCTGTCCACACTTCAGCACTGACCCAGAGACTGAGCTGAACACCATGTCACATTGCGAGCTCAAGGAGGCTGTGGGGACCACATCGCCGGACAGGTCGGCACTGGTAAGCTCCCACCACCGACTGGGACACGTGACGCTTACACAACAGCAGGGGGTTGGGGGAGGGGGGGGAGGCGCTGGAATGTGTTTATGTTGCGCGGGGTAAAACGCGGTCAATGTACCGTTACACAAAACAGGCCGTGTGAAACTCGGGAGCGCTGTGAAAATCTCTCTCATTCCCTATTGCATCGTCCAGCCATCTCTGAATCGCTAAATCGTTTTCACAGCAGCGCCGACCGTTGAGTCCCTGGCATACAGTGGGGCACTGGGGGGCAACCCTCTCTCTGTAACTTCCTCCCATTCCCCCTGCTCAGGTATGGAACAGGACCTCTGGGTTTCAATCATAAGAAGCTCCCTGCAAAACAGACCAATGAGTGTTATTTTATGACCCTGTTGTCAATTACTCATATTCGCTCTCCCCCCCCGGGGAGCTGTTCTGCCTCTCAAACAGGTCCGCATGGTGAGTGATGGCCCCTTAACATGCCCCCTTCCTCATGTCATAGTAAAGCACAGATCCTACAGACGCCCCTTCACACTGCAGGCAGTACAGGTTTTCAGGGACAGTACATGGCCGAGCCCCTACCAGGCATGACCCAAAGAGTCAAAACCAGGCTTCATTTTTGAAGCTCACTTCCTGGTTTTGTTGAGAGTGTTGCTCACTAGCGCTAGTACGGTTGGCTCCAGTATAGGCCTTTCTAGCCCCCCTTTTCAATGTAAGTCTATGAAAATTTTTACCAATGCAGTCAAAATACACATAATAAGTCAATAAGTTCATTTTTTCCAACAAGAACATCTAGTCGCAATAGGTGTTTTTTTTTGTCTAATGTCTCTCCATGTGACAATTTGTTAAGTTATTGTCAAGTCATTTGGACAATATTTTAACGTTTTGTGGACCAATTACAAACAGTTTGCATCACTGCGCATCACTCGGCGGGGGCGGTACCTCGCGCCATTAGTGGACGGCCCAGACATAATGACCATATAAGGGTCCCTCTTCTCCCTACTGCACAGTGTCTGGCTCCAATGTTTGTACAACACGGCAGCACAAAACTGCACTGCTTCAGAATGGTTTTCACAAGCCCATGGGAAGTCAGTGGTGACATCACAGTCACTTTGTCTAGATTTCTTCTACAGCCTATGGCACGACCTCACACCCGTGCGTGCCTTGCTGTATTCACAACTAGTAGTCTTCATCTCCCGCCCACTTTATCACCATACTGTATTCAACAGTGCAGATGTTCTACTACAGCACATTGCACATTCCTCTTAAGAATGAGAGTAAAACAAAGTGAGGGGAAAAAATGTCCACTGAAATCAACTTATGAATTGAAAACTAAGAGAGAGATACTTTCGGATGTCTATTAAATGAGATATTAGAGGGGAAATGCTGAATGCCTTCCCCTGCCTGACAGTGATTCTGTGAAACACTAATGTAATTAAGCCCTGGGCTCTTTGTCTCACACACAGACGCCCTCTCTTTCTCCCCCCTCCTTCCCTCCCTCCTCTCTCCTCCCTCCTCCCTCTTCTGTTCAGGATGCCAGCTTCAGTCTGATTGCGGTGTCCGCAATGACAGTGCTCTGTCATAGGGTCAGGGACACGTTTACAACCCCAAATGTATGCAGTGCTAAAACACAATTACAATAATGACTATGCATGACAGTTAATCAATGGCATTTGTTATCTGATTTATTTGATATGTTTCATTACTTTATCAGATGCATTTCATGTCATTACTAGTAATTACAACAGGCATCCAACACATTTTTCTCTTTATCTTTCTCTTTGCGCAACCTGTCCCCTGAGAAAAGCTGACTTTCCCTACAGCACTAAAAGAATGCTAGCTATCGGTTTTGTTTCCACCCACTTTGTTACCCACTCAATGCACATGTGCACATAGTTGCAGTGACATATTAGGCCTACAACTTCTACCTTGCCTATTTTACCAGTCTGTATACACCCTAAAAGAGCAATTGCTATATCTATAATTTAGCTGTATCTCAACCACTTGTGATGTTTATCATGTGACAAAGGTATTTAATTACAGCGATGCTCCAACAACCTACGTTTGTTATCTGGTAGTCACACCGTGAATTGATCTATGGTTAATTGATTTCTGGTTAATTCTGCTACTAAATAAGGCCATGATAGAAAATGACAATTTTCCAGCAGACAATTGTGGTAAAACTAGAGCTTTGTTCAGAAACACGTGTATGCATGCTATGAACTCGATGGGCTTGATGATACATACTTCCATGCACAGTGGTGAGCACTATGTGTCACTATGGAAGTGTGCAGTACATAAAAATATGATTTGTGTTTGTAATCGCCTTGCCATGACCTTTGACCTATATGTATATTTATCAAACTCCCTGAAATCTTTCAGAAAAGTATCTCTATTAACACTTCTTGTGAAGTATTTTGAAAACCAAGTATTTGTTGACATATAACATTATCACCAATGTACCATTTTCATTGAATTAGTATTTGGGTCAATATCATGACATTTAAATCATGTCTGAAAGCAATATGTTCCAAAACAAAGTTAATACAAATGCATATTAAGTTATGTAACTGTATTTGTCACTTGTTCAAACTGATAAAAACACAATTCAAATCAATTCAAGCTACAATTTTGTGTCCTCACAGGAATGTGAGACATTTCTCCGCATATTCTATGCATGTGGAGTAGTGTTACAGTACCCGACACGTCAGCCACAAACGACCATACTTCTAAGTATTTTGTGTAGCATGTATGTATGTGTCTTGGAACACGGCCTAGACAAGCATGGCCTTAGTACATTGAGCAATATATTATAGCATTGTTTCACTGAAGCATGAGAGAAACTGGAATACAAGGCAAATATACACAACCGACAATTTTAGCGTGCTGGCTAACACTAAATAATTAGCACCCCCAAAACGCAATAGCAGCCAACAGTATCATACATCACCCAGGGTGTAAATGTATGGAGGGAACAATGTAGTCTGAGCACCGGTAAAGGTCAAGTTGCGAAGTTTAGAGAAAACATTACTGTAAAGTGGGTTAATCTTCAGTTGTCCTTCAGCTGTTACAATTTTTTTAATATAATTTTGACACTTACTGTATATCCAAATCCCACCCTAATTTGGAATGTCCAATTATCTGAAACTGCAGCTGCGGTCATGCGCAAACCCCACAGCCGACTAGAAAGAGCATAGACATCTGTGGTTCTTCTAAAACACGTGGTGTCAATATAATTTCTTTTCACACTGCAGATTACAGCTAAGCTCCCATAGAGTCCTGCAAGACCTGTCATATGAGGCTTTGACCTGCAGTCTGAGGGGCAGGCACCTTGATTGGGGTCACTAGAAAGCAAAGAAACGTGGACCCCTAACCGACTGAACCCTACCATACCCTGGGCGACGCAATCGCCAATTGCCTGTCACCCTCTGGAGCTACCGGCCACAGTTGGCACGCGCATGGTCTGGATTCGATTCGAGGCAGTGAGCCTTATCCATGTACCACAGCATGGCGCCTTAACCGAATGAGCTAGCCAGTAGCTCCCATCCCTTCTTTACTTTTGCACTGTTATCATTTACCTAGGGCAGCATGGTGGTGCAGTGGATAGCACTGTCGCCTCCCGGCCGAGGGCCTTTCTGTGTGGAGTTTTTGCGTGTTCTCCCCGTGTCCATGTGGGTTTCCCCCCACAGTCCAAAGACATGCAGATTAGGCTAATTCCTCACCAGGAATACGTGAGTTAGATAATGGCTGGATGGATGGATGGCTGGATCATTTACCTATGACCACCAAGAGACTAACTGAATATAGCCCACTACAGGAACATTGTATGTGGGAGAGAAAACAAGGTCCCATTCAGTGGTGCTGCATTGTGATCAGGTCTTAAGTCTTGGGAGATGTGGAGTGGATGTGAGAAGAACTTTATAACAGACAAATTCACCTTAAGAAAACGGTGACTGCACACGCTCACTAACCCTTAGAGGGAGGAAAACTGCAGCTCTGACTGAATTTATACTCATTCCTCTGGGACAGGGGATCAGTTACCGGGCCTTTTGGGTGTGAAATCCTGATTTACAGGATGGAATTTGTTATCCGCCCATGAGTACATTAATTAAATTAACCAACATGAGAGGCCAAGATGGAGTCTATTACCCTGGCGCTAATAAAAACGTCAGAAGACAGAGGGTCCACATGCTAACAACAAGCAGGGGATTACAGCATTAGCATATCATGCGCAATACAGTTTGTACTATAAGAAAATGAAAACATACTACTAGCATTCCAACTGGTAAAGCCTTTCTCTCCTGCAGAGTGGAGTTTCTTTGGAGATGACAATACCCAATTCAGAGCATGAGTAGTTGACCAATGATTATAGAAGTATGATATTGTTGTCCATGTCTCCTGACCTTCTCAGTCATCCGGCCTAAGCATAAGCAAGCATTATGAAAATGTCTGGAATGATGGTTGAGACAACTCTGAGTTGACTGACTTTCTCCTGGAAGAATGAAGTCCCATTCCTGCTGTAGAATTCAAGATGCTGGTAGACTTTTATGCCACAGCGCAAACAAGCTGTACTGACTGCACATTATGGCCCAACACCCTATTAGCTGACTTCACATTGGGGTTTCCAACTTTCCAATAGTTTGTTCACTAGTATGTGTACCATTCTCTATGTAAAGAGGCAGAGACATACACTTGCCTGTAAAGACCTGAGAGCCATACACATGACAACGTATTGATTAACACACATAGTTCTGAAAGCAGTATTTAAGCGTACAAAGCTCAATGAATATTGGGCCTTTTCCTCTTAAGTTTAATAGTCTGACTGAGTGATTTATAAATATACTTAAAGACTTTAGCAGCTATCATTTGATGAGTTATGTCATGCTTCTATTGAAACTTCCATAAAAACAATTTATGACTCTTCCCTTCAACAGGGGCTTCAATCGACCAGCCAAATTACTTGACAAATTGGCAACCACAGCACTTTAATTTAGATTAGAAACATTGATATCATGGCTGTTCCATTGCATTATGTCAGGGTAGCGTACGGAATGAAAGACCAAACGCGACAGTGGGGGTTCTTTAAGTGCTCAAATATGAACCACAAAAGCGGGGGGGGGGGGGACCCACAATCAGGGAATAAAAAACAAGAGAAGAAATAATAAACTCTCCTTAAAACGGAAAAGCGGGACAGGTGAAAACACTGAGTAGCAGGACAAACCAAAAACACAGGACGGATAAAGAAAACCAAAAGAGGACGCAACACGACCGCTCCACAGAGAAGTGGCCAAAAAGGGAAGAGCAGGCTGAGAACCATGACAGGACCCCCCCTCTAAGGGACAGCCCCAGACGATCCCTCAAGCCTGCGACCCCGGAAACTCCAAATAAGTTGAGGGTCCAGGATGTTTCTGGAGGGAACCCAACAACGCTCCTCCGAGTCATAACCCTCCCAATGTACCAAAAATTGGGACCCTCTACCCACCCGTCTCTCGTCTAAAATGCACTGAACAGTGTAAACGGGGCCTCCCTCCCTCATCCGGAGAGGCGGCGGTGGTTTGTCCGCCGGAGTCATAGGGCTAATAAGCACTGGCTTTAGCCGAGAGACAAGAAAAGTGGAGTGGATGCACATAGAACGTGGAAGCTGCAATCTCATGGTAACTGGATTTATTCGCCGTATGATCATAAACGGCCCAATAAAACGGAAAGCGAGTTTACGAGATTCTACCCTAAGAGGAAGATCACGCATAGCGAAATTCCTTCGTGCGGTGAACGCTCAGGTGAGCAGTCAACTGAGAGGTGTGTCCCCATTGCAATACTCAGGACCTAAGCCTCGGCGGAACGAACAAGCAGTGAGGTGCCCCCCCCCCCCTCCCTCCTTTATTTCAATCATTAATGCTCTACTGAATACATTAGGTTTACCTTGCAATGAATAGCATCATGTTCAATTAAATTTGCAGTTCAAATGTTAGCAAAACATACAACAAGTCTGCAAGACATACAACTAAATGTACATTATTTAGAAAGTTTAATAGCAACCTAAACAGTATGTTTATTTCTCTATGTCTCAATCTCTCCTTCCGTGCTTCAGATTAGATGATGATTCTGAAATATAAAAAAGTGGATTGGTGCAACCCTCAAAACAACCGCTAATGACTAAAATGAAGAAATCTTCTTCAATTCTTCTTGTGTTGTGTTTAATATGTTTGACCCATTGGTACAAGAGGGGAAAGGAAGGCAGGTCTCCCTGAGCTGGAAATTAATGGTTGAAGGCTTCTTGTCTCACATTCAGTGTAAAATAAAATCACACAGCCGTGCTAAGGGCTAATGTCTGGACACAACAACACACATCCTTCCTTTTAAACTGTGAATACCAGTTCGCACACACACAATGTAAACCATGTGACATGCACTGTACTAGACATGTAAACCACATGTCACAGTCACACTATGTTAGACATGTACATTACATTACAGTCATTTAGCAGACGCTTTTATCCAAAACGACATACAGTAAGTGCATACAGAAACGTCATCGAAGTATGTACAGAACAGATAAGTGTACAACAGAAAGTGTACAACAGAAAGAAAGACCACATGCATCTGATGCACATGAAAACCACATGCATCAATCAAACTGTATTAGACATGTAAACCACATGGTTCTGTCACACTGCATTAGACATGTAAACCTCATGCGTCAGTCAAACAGTTTGAGACCTAAATCACATGGCTCAGTCATACTGTATTAGACATAAATACCACATAGCAGTCACAGGTTATTGGAAGTAAATTACAGAATGAAGCACCAGGGGTGTTCTTTAGGTCTTTGTTAAAAGCCGAATCATGGTAAACACCTACAATGAAGCCATTAAACAAACTAGCTTGGTGCACTTTGTACAGAAAACACTATGCCTGCCCCCCCCCACCCCATAAAAAAGGCTTGAGTTCCTCATTAAAGTAAAGTAAATTAGTTTAATTCACAGTTGTCATAACAACCTGCAAAATTACCCAAGTACATTTAAAAATCCCAGTACAGAGAATGATTAATGAAGGCCAGAGTTCCGTCTGATCCGTAAAGGCCTTAGTAAATTGCTGTTCTGTAATTTTCCCAAACACACAGAATCTCACACACACATACAAACACACACACGCATGCACATACGCGTGCACACACACACACACACACACACACACACACATAAATACAGCCTTCCTAGCAGTAAAACAGAGCGTGAAGACCCATTTAATTCAACCCCCCTTCGCAGCCCCTGTCACGGAGACAACTGAAAAATGTGAACGGCGATGTGTTTGACCTTTGACTCTGACTCATATATCACTCACATTACCCAGTGGTCTGATGTGGAGCGGGGAGGACGGGGACAGGACAGGGCTGGAGTCTCACAGCAGGGTCCTATGTTACTCATGTTATTCATGTTAATTCACAGACACCATTAATCCATCTAGTAGGACTCGCATCACTTCCTGCTGACAGTCAATGTGCCCAGTCGGATGTACACTCACTGAGGCACGCTTTGTTTCAGGCCCTCAGCCGAAGCACGCAGCGAATCGGCATACAATCCTGGATTGGAACCCCTGCCCTTCAGCCGAGGCACAAAAGGCCGCCGCCAGGTCCGCCTGACAAAGAACGGCACGTTCGCTGAGCTCTGAGAGTCTCGCGGTAATCAGTTCATAACCCGCCACTTCTGTCTCTTACTCACCAAAGGGCTGCAGCCAGCCCAGAGATTCTGTGTGTGTTATTGAGCGCTTAGTACCACGGCGTTCTGGGCCTGTGATTCAGCCACTACAGAGTTACTGCTAGTGACCTACATTCTACATGCTGGCAGTGTGGCATGGAAATTAAGCTAACAAAACAGCCTTTACTCCCAAGCAATCTGGCTTTTTTCTGCCCTTGGCTTTAACAGGGATGAGGCTTAGAGTGTCCTGGGCACGTTTACACACTCACACGCACACGCACACACACACACATGCGCACACACACACACACACACACACGCGCACACACACAGTGTACAATGGCAATGCCAAAGCCAATGAGATGTTCCACTGGTATAGTATATTGAAGTATGACTGTTCAACATCTAGTACCATGCCTCTTTGAAGGTGACACTCACCAGTGCAGCTGACGTAGGCCTATTTGGCCTTTTCTAGACTTGTAACAGATTCAAAGGGAACGTGAGCCAGCAGTACACCTCAGCTTTATGCACCTTATTAGGCTGTTGTTCTTATCCAAGATTAATTCCGTTTGTCATACAAACCGTAGCTCAAATCCGCCCGAGGACGCCGCTGTTTACACTTCTAAAGGAACGAGGCACCGAAGATCCAAACCCATGACGGCAAAACCATCACGCTGACATCTAATTTAGAGCACTTTTTAGTACATTTGACCACAACAATAAAAAAAACGAAAAAACAAACAGCGAGCTCATAGTCCTTGTGTCCCCTTGGCAATGCTTCCCTGTAACCTCAGCTACACAATCTATTGATATCATACGCTACCCCATAATACCATGCTGTGTCATTATTACCAGAGCTAAATAATGTACTACACAGCAAAATGGTCTGCATTAAATCAGCTCAGTGTATTCTTTTGCACTCATATAAAATCCGATCTGAATGAAGTGCAGTGTCCGCTAACCCGAGCAGTGGCCCTGAAAGCAGTCCCAAATTACTGCCGTGTTCTGAAGGGCATGAATCTTTTCCCTTTGTATTAAGCCGTATTGTATTATGTTTTTGGAGGTTCGATCCCAGACCGGTTGTGTTAACCGAAGCAAAAGGAGACCAAAAAACTCTTATACTTTACAGTTCCTATCTTCGGTATTGATTACTACCACAGTCATTTAATCAAACGCCACCGGGGAGACAGATTGCACAGAGACCAGCTGTGCACTGAATGAGATACAGAGAAGCGCTTTAGTGGAATTAGCTATCTGACTTCTCCTATAGATCATGCAGGTTACGCATTCAATGAGAAACAGCCAGACCACATTTTAAAAAAAACCTCCACAGGAAATTTAATGAGATTCATCGATTTGGTAGAAATCCAGTAACAAAATGACGAAATGAACACACCTTCATCTTTCAGGCCAATCAGGTGAACGCTGAGAGTTTTCTCTGTAATACTACCCAAAAGGCTGTGGAAACATTCATTCAGAATGCAGTTTCACATGGAAACAATGAGCTAGGAGTGGGCCTTCCACTTCCCAGACTCGCAAACTGAAAGCCAAGACACTGGACACATTCTCAGGCTCCCAAAGATTCCACCATTAGTCAACTGTGAACCTGACCGTGGACAACAGCTTATTCCAAATTAAATATTCCCAATAAGATGTTTGTGCTTACTCCAAATAAAATAAGCAGGATTTATTGCATATTCCTACAAAAAACATAATAGTGCCCCAGTGAGCATAAAATTCTGACTTCTTAATTCATTCTGATTAATGTAATAATGTACACAAGCTTGCACTGACATTGACTGGAATTATGACAAACAAGAACCCACTTTAACCAAATGCTTCGGAAAAAAACTTTATAACAGAACAGAAACCATAAAAAGCTATTTGTTGGGTTAAGCAAAGAATTATGGGTTCCACTTATTAACCCAATAGCACTTCTTCCTTCATGATTCTACTGTAGATTTTTTGTGAAAGGATTTGTAATTGAACCATGCAGATGCCGGAAGCACTGATTGGACGATGTGTCCTGTTACTCTGAGAGTGGAGAAAGAAGCTTATTTAGCAATTTCTCGATTTGTCTTCGAACGCATCAGAAAAAACATATGAGCAGCGACACCGAAATCCTGTTTGTCTCCCTGTCTGTTCAGATATCACTTACAATATGGTTTTTACAGCATGCCTAAGCTTTTCAGTTTATTCGAAACACCTGACTGCTTATAAACAGTGAGTACAAATGGAATATTAATCTTTGTGTGCATGTAAACACGGTGTACGGATCATTAATTTAGAGTGCACATTTTTGGAACATTGCCTGTTTGCAAATGTAGGCCTAGTCACTAAGAGCTCAATAAAAAAAAAACTGAACGGAGCTCGGCATTAGCAGTGACCGGCTAATATCAGGCATCACGACTGACATGCTAATATCAGGCATCACTACTGACCTTCTAATATCAGGCATCACTACTGACCTGCTAATATCTGGCATCATTACTGACCTGCTAATATCAGGCATCACTACTGACCTGGTAATATCAGGCATCATTACTGACCTGCTAATATCAGGCATCACTACTGACCTGCTAATATGTGGCATCATTACTGACCTGCTAATATGTGGTGTCACCACTGACCTGCTGATATCTGGCATCACTACTGACCTGCTAATATCAGCCATCACTACTGACCTGCTAATATCAGGCATCACTACTGATCTGCTAATATCAGGCATCACTACTGACCAGCTAATATCTGGCATCATTACTGACCTGCTAATATATGGCATCATTACTGAACTGCTAATATGTGGCGTCACCACTGACCTGCTGATATCTGGCATCACTACTGACCTGCTAATATCAGGCATCATTACTGACCTGCTAATATCAGGCATCATTACTGACCTGCTAATATATGGCATCATTACTGAACTGCTAATATGTGGCGTCACCACTGACCTGCTGATATCTGGCATCACTACTGACCTGCTAATATCAGGCATCATTACTGAACTCCTAATATCAGGCATCATTACTGACCTAATATCAGGCATCATTACTGACATGCTAATATCAGGCATCACTACTGACCTGCTAATATCTGGCATCATTACTGACCTGCTAATATCTGGCATCATTACTGACCTGCTAATATATGGCAACATTACTGACCTGCTAATATATGGCAACATTACTGACCTGCTAATATCTGGCATCATTACTGACCTGCTAATATCTGGCATCATTACTGACCTGCTAATATCTGGCATCATTACTGACCTGCTAATATCTGGCATAATTACTGACCTGCTAATATGTGGCGTCACCTCAGACCTGCTGATACCTGGCATCATTACTGACCTGCTAATATCTGGCATCATTACTGACCTGCTAATATCTGGCATCATTACTGAACTCCTAATATCAGGCATCATTACTGACCTGCTAATATCTGGCATCATTACTGACCTGCTAATATCTGGCATCATTACTGACCTGCTAATATCTGGCATAATTACTGACCTGCTAATATGTGGCGTCACCTCAGACCTGCTGATACCTGGCATCATTACTGACCTGCTAATATCTGGCATCATTACTGACCTGCTAATATCTGGCATCATTACTGACCTGCTAATATATGGCAACATTACTGACCTGCTGATATCCGGTGTCACCACTGACCTGCTAATATCTGGCATCATTACTGACCTGCTGATATCTGGCATCACTACTGACCTGCTAATATCTGGCATCATTACTGACCTGCTAATATCTGGCATCATTACTGACCTGCTAATATCTGACATCATTACTGACCTGCTAATATATGGCATCATTACTGAACTGCTAATATGTGGCGTCACCACTGACCTGCTGATATCTGGCATCACTACTGACCTGCTAATATCAGGCATCATTACTGACCTAATATCAGGCATCATTACTGACATGCTAATATCAGGCATCACTACTGACCTGCTAATATCTGGCATCATTACTGACCTGCTAATATCTGGCATCATTACTGACCTGCTAATATATGGCAACATTACTGACCTGCTAATATATGGCAACATTACTGACCTGCTAATATCTGGCATCATTACTGACCTGCTAATATCTGGCATCATTACTGACCTGCTAATATCTGGCATCATTACTGACCTGCTAATATCTGGCATAATTACTGACCTGCTAATATGTGGCGTCACCTCAGACCTGCTGATACCTGGCATCATTACTGACCTGCTAATATCTGGTATCATTACTGAACTCCTAATATCTGGCATCATTACTGACCTGCTAATATCTGGCATCATTACTGACCTGCTAATATCTGGCATCATTACTGACCTGCTAATATCTGGCATAATTACTGACCTGCTAATATGTGGCGTCACCTCAGACCTGCTGATACCTGGCATCATTACTGACCTGCTAATATCTGGCATCATTACTGACCTGCTAATATCTGGCATCATTACTGACCTGCTAATATATGGCAACATTACTGACCTGCTGATATCCGGTGTCACCACTGACCTGCTAATATCTGGCATCATTACTGACCTGCTGATATCTGGCATCACTACTGACCTGCTAATATCTGACATCATTACTGACCTGCTAATATCTGGCATCATTACTGACCTGCTAATATCTGACATCATTACTGACCTGCTAATATCTGGCATAATTACTGACCTGCTAATATGTGGCGTCACCTCAGACCTGCTGATACCTGGCATCATTACTGACCTGCTAATATCTGGAATCATTACTGACCTGCTAATATCTGGCATCATTACTGACCTGCTAATATATGGCAACATTACTGACCTGCTAATATATGGCAACATTACTGACCTGCTAATATCTGGCATCATTACTGACCTGCTAATATCTGGCATCATTACTGACCTGCTAATATCTGGCATCATTACTGACCTGCTAATATCTGGCATCATTACTGACCTGCTAATATCTGGCATCATTACTGACCTGCTAATATCTGGCATAATTACTGACCTGCTAATATGTGGCGTCACCTCAGACCTGCTGATACCTGGCATCATTACTGACCTGCTAATATCTGGCATCATTACTGACCTGCTAATATCTGGCATCATTACTGAACTCCTAATATCAGGCATCATTACTGACCTGCTAATATCTTGCATCATTACTGACCTGCTAATATCTGGCATCATTACTGAACTCCTAATATCAGGCATAATTACTGACCTGCTAATACGTGGCATCACCACTGACATGCTGATACCTGGCATCATTACTGACCTGCTGATATCCAGTGTCACCACTGACCTGCTGATACCTGGCATCATTACTGACCTGCAGATATCCAGTGTCACCACTGACCTGCTGATACCTGGCATCATTACTGACCTGCTGATACCTGGCATCATTACTGACCTGCTGATATCTGGCATCACTACTGACCTGCTGATATCTGGCATCATTACTGACTTACCTGCTGATATCCATCATCATTACTGACCTGCTGATATCCGGTGTCACTACTGACCTGCTGATATCCAACATCATTACTGACCTGCTGATATCTGGCATCACTACTGACCTGCTGATATCCAACATCATTACTGACCTGCTGATATCTGGTGTCACCACTGACCTGCTGATACCTGACATCATTACAGACCTGCTAATATCTGGCATCATTACTGACCTGCTAATATTTGGCATCATTACTGACCTGCTAATATCTGGCATCATTACTGACCTGCTAATATTTGGCATCATTACTGACCTGCTAATATCTGGCATCATTACTGACCTGCTAATATTTGGCATCATTACTGACCTGCTAATATCTGGCATCATTACTGACCTGCTAATACGTGGCGTCACCACTGACCTGCTGATACTTGGCATAATTACTGACCTGCTGATATCCGGTGTCACCACTGACCTGCTGATACCTGGCATAATTACTGTCCTGCTGATACCTGGCATCATTACTGACCTGCTGATATCTGGCATAATTACTGACCTGCTGATATCTGACATCATTACTGACTGACCTGCTGATATCCGGCATCACCACTGACCTGCTGATATCCAACATCATTACTGACCTGTTGATATCCGGCATCATTATTGACCTGCTGGTATCCGACATAATTACTGACCTGCTGATATCTGGTGTCACCACTGACCTGCTGATACCTGGCATCATTACTGTCCTGCTGATACCTGACATCATTACTGACCTGCTGATATCTGGCATAATTACTGACCTGCTGATATCTGACATCATTACTGACTGACCTGCTGATATCCGGCATCACCACTGACCTGCTGATATCCAACATCATTACTGACCTGCTGATATCCGGCATCATTATTGACCTGCTGGTATCCGACATAATTAATGACCTGCTGATATCCGGTGTCACTACTGACTGGCTGATATCTCACATCATTACTGACCTGCTGATATCCGGCATCACTACTGATCTGCTGATATCTGACATCATTACTGACCTGCTGATATCCGGTGTCACTACTGACCTGCTGATATCCGGCATCATTACAGACCTGCTGATACCTGGCATCACTACAAACCTTCTGATATCCAGCATTAATGCAGACCTGTCAATAACCGGCATTGCTACTGATCTGTTTTTCCTCAAGACAAACAAAGCATATCACTGCTGATTTCATGATATCTAGTATCACTCCACTGACCTACAGCTGTAGGTTTACTGCTTAAATGGCTTCTGTCACCAAGTGATGGCTTACCTTATTCAAACATATCCATTTCCATGCTGTAGTATAATGGTTGGTAACCTAAAGGTTATAGGTAGGACACTGGCATTGTACCCTTGAGCACGTAATTTAACCCACGTTGCTTCAGTATATATCCAGCTGTATCAATGGTAAAAATTCAAATTGCTGGATCAGAGCATCTGCTAAATGCCTGTAAATAAATAACAGAAAGTATATATCAATTTTCATAAAGTATATACAGTGAGCACCATAATTCATTAGACAGTGACACATTTTGTGTTATTTTGATTCTGGATATGCGACTAAATATTAAAAATGCTTATTATATTCTACATTATGTTAAACTGTCCAATATTTGTTGATGCCCAAAAATGTGGGGGACTATGTACAAAAGGTTCTATCATTTCTAAACAGTTCATCCGATATGGATGAAAATACCCTCAGATTAAAGCTGACAGTCTGCACTTCAACCTCATTGTCATTGCATCCTTTCAAACTCCTTTCAAAGTGCTAGAGTACAGAACCAAAATAATAAAAAAATGTGTCACTGTCCAATGAATTATGGTGCTCACTGTATTTAACTATACATAAAGAGTATATTTAAACTGGGAAAATCAAATAACAAATAGGATCTGACAAATGATGACACAACATGGTCAGTTAGTCTGAATTTGCACAAATTCTGATCAAAAGTATGATTATACTGACAGTAAGAAATGAGAGCACTGGACTGACATGAGCAATACTGCTCTGTTGGACTGTTCAGCACTGTACGATTCCTCCTATGTCAGACTTGATTTGCCTATTAATACATTTTGTGGCAATCTATACCTTTAGCCTGCTAATACAAATAATATTTTATTTTGTCAGATATTTCAACATGAAATTTACAGTGCAGCCTGTAAGTATTTGGACAGTGAGACAATTTTTGTTGTTTTGGTTCTGTACTCCAGCGCATTAGATTTTAAATGAAACAGTGACTATGAGGTTAAAGTGCAGACTTTCAGCTTTAATTTGAGGGTTTTTCCATCCATATTGGGTGAACCGTGTAGCAATTGTAGCCATATTTTTTTCATATGTAGTACTTATTTTTCTATAGAGTTCAATAGAAAAGTTAGTCAGGAGAAACAACCCTTCAAGTGATCCATCCACATCTCCACATCTACTGCATATCTGGCAACAGAGTGATGGTTTGAGGCTCTTTTGACGCCTCAGACCCTTGATGACTTATAGCCATTTAGCCAACCATGTGTTCCACACTATTCCCATGTATGGGGGAACTATGTATATTGGGGGCGGACTAAGTATAATGTACAATTGCTACATGGTTCACCCGATATGGATGTAAAAACCCTCAAATTAAGCTGAAAGTCTTAAGCATAGTCACTGTTCCATTTCAAATCCAATGTGCTGGAGTAGAGAGCCGAAACTACAAAAATATATATCACCGCCCAAATGCTTACAAACTGCACTGTAAGTTCAGATATGTAAATGGCATCCGGACTGTGCCAGTGCTGACTGTGGCAGCCCCACAGGGTAACGCACAAACTCTAGCGCCACCCAGAGATCATAGGGTTTCAGTTGTCATAATGCCCGCAAGTCCACCTGTTAATCTGCACATGAAGTGTCTACCTCTAACTCATGTCTGTGTGTGATAAAAAAGCGGCCACTCTATGAACGCTGATAAAAATACGAGTGGGCGTTCCAACTTAGAGAGTAAAATGGCTGTAAAGGCACTATAGGAAAGACGTACAATTACAAGCGGATAAACTGACCAGCTTTCAACATTTAAATAAAAGCTGAAATGAAATGCAGGTTAATGTCTTCCTGTTGAGGTAGAGGACCTGCTGATATTGGTTCTGCCGAGCCCATCTGACCCATTTGCGCGAGGCTGCTGGAGGGTGCGGGCTGTCAGATGGCTTGTGGCGCTGTGGGCAAGCTGCTCTCCTCACGCTCCAGTGGAGCAGAAAACAGCCACTGCGGCGAGGAGCTGTGGTCAGCAGTGAGCAGTCACCGTCAGCAGCGAGGAGTCTGTGTCGACGGGGAGGAGCCGTATGAACGCACAGTCTCATCGACAGCTTCACGTTCAATACATTCGCTCTGACCCTCAAAGCGCCAGCTGCCTACATGGACTCAATACTCAATCCTAGCCCCAGAGCTTACAGCCCAAGTGCAGCTGTCCCAGAACCCAGAAAATACACAGTGTAACCAAGCCACCCATGTCATCAGCCCCAAACACACACACATAAACCATTATCCTTGTATTCTATTCACTGACACCACCAGTACCATAACCCAGTGATCCATACCATCAGTACCATAACCCAGTGATCCATACCATCAGCACCATAACCCAGTGATCCATACCATCAACACATAACTCAGTGATCCATACCATCAGTAGCATAACCCAGTGATCCATACCATCAGCACCATAACCCAGTGATCCATACCATCAACACATAACTCAGTGATCCATACCATCAGTAGCATAACCCAGTGATCTATACCATCAGCACTATAACCCAGTGATCTATACCATCAGTACCATAACCTAGTGACCCATACCATCAGCAACACAACCCAGTGATCTATACCATCAGTACCATAACCCAGTGATCCATACCATCCTTGATTACTGATGTTCTGAACTTAGAAAATGAAGACGTGGTTAAACATAATGGGCCATATACATGAAGCGTTCCTAAATATACGCGTACATTTATGTCCGAAGGGAGTTGTTTCGAAAAATTTACGCTGGATTCATCAAACCGTGGAAAAGGTAGATTTTTTCGTATTCACATATGCATGTCCACGTTATTTTGTGATTAGCATAAATCCACACCCATGAATTGCCTTATATGGAAGCTTCCATTTAAAGATCCATATCTAGTCAGAATGGAAAAAGCAAAGAAAATAATTATTCTGACACTGAAATCAAAGTTTTATGAGCAGATGTTCAATCAAAAAAAATTGTTTAATATTGTCAGTACCGGCGTCATGAACTGGTAAAGTAAAGGCCTAGCAGGAGACGTACCATCAATACGAGCGCTGGAAATAAATTAAACGTTATTAATTTTGTAATTCTGTTGGGGTTCTGGGCATGTGAGTTGTGGTTTGAAATTGGGTAAGCTGTTGACCACAATTGCAACCCTGGCTACAGACATGTAAGCCACTTTAAAGCAAATTTAATTGGTTACATTTGTGTTTTAATTAGCATAGCCTATGTAAGGTCATGTAGAATTTCAATTTTGAGCAATTTAGAAAAAATAGTAAGCTACTGGGAGCGTTCATTAGCCTACGTTATGGGTCTAATTAAACGGCTTCATAACATACAATGGATTAATGGGTGTAATCTAAGTGTTTGCTTTTTACAATCATAATTTATTACGTTTGCAATGTGTATTCCAAAGGCTACATTTAGTCTTGTGAATTTAACAGAAAATTTTAAAAAAAGAATATTCTAATTATCACTCAGAAGCTACATTTACCGACATTCTGAATTGACGAACGCGTGCTCTTGAGCAGGTGTAAATCTTGTTCGTAGGTACTAACAAATCTCAGATACGAAAATGTTGATGAATACCAAAATACGGGCAAAATTGCAATTACGAACGATTTACGTACAAATTCGTTCTGCTCACGTTTCATGAATGAGGCCCAATCTGTGTTTTCATTGGAACTGGAAAACACCACTAGAAAGAATGGGTTGAGCAAATGTGGAAGGCCACAATTTGCAAGGCCTCATATTGCTTTGTTTGTTTGTCAATGTACCACAATTTTGCAGACCGGCAAGTACAAACTATGACCTGTGAAAAATGAAAAGTTTAATAAAAATAATAAATAAAACCTTATTACAGAAATTAATTCACCAAAAACTTTGAATTCAATACAGCCTTTCAGGGCCTCTAGATGGTACTTTGAGATGGCACAATTGCAGAGTTTGTGCTGGAGCTCCGTGGGTTAACTGTTTAAATGGCAGTGATGTGCAGCCACCTCGCTGAGCGGCAGACTGATCCTGGGCATTGTGACGAACACCTGCGGTGTCGCGCGCGGAGTATGGCCACTAGCTGAGCGGCTCCCACCCTCTGCTCTGGAGCGCCATTAGAACACAGCAATGCCCTTCTCTCATTCTGATACTCCACTGTAATTCTAATACAAAATATCCTCCCCACAGAGTGGGCTCCACTGTCTTTCCCTCTGACATCATTCATTATTCAGCAGCATACAGCTGATCTCCAACTGTGACCCCCTGTAAGCTGGGAGGTCATTATGAGGACTAAGCTTCAGATCCCCATCATTACAATCTTTATTATCACTCTCCTGGCTGGCTGCCATCGTCAGTCACTGAAAACAGATGGTCCGACAGGAGTTAAGATAAAATACCAAACAATACAGTGAGGTATGATATCCGTCTTTATCCAAACACTACAGTGAGGTATGATATCTGTCTTTATCCAAACACTACAGTGAGGTATGATATCTGTCTGTATCCAAACACTACAGTCAAGTATGATATCTGTCTTTATCCAAACACTACAGTGAGGTATGATATCTGTCTTTATCCAAACACTACAGTGAGGTATGATATCTGTATTTATCCAAAAACTACAGTCAGGTATGATACCTGTCTTTATCCAAACACTACAGTGAGGTATGATATCTGTCTGTATCCAAACACTACAGTCAAGTATGATATCTGTCTTTATCCAAACACTACAGTCAGGTATGATATCTGTCTTTATCCAAACACTACAGTCAAGTATGATATCTGTCTTTATCCAAACACTACAGTCAAGTATGATATCTGTCTGTATCCAAACACTACAGTCAGGTATGATATCTGTCTTTATCCAAACACTACAGTCAAGTATGATATCTGTCTTTATCCAAACACTACAGTCAAGTATGATATCTGTCTTTATCCAAACAATACAGTCAGGTATGATATCCGTCTTTATCCAAACACTACAGTCAGGTATGATATCTGTCTGTATCCAAACACTACAGTCAGGTATGATATCTGTCTTTATCCAAACACTACAGTCAAGTATGATATCTGTCTTTATCCAAACACTACAGTCAAGTATGATATCTGTCTTTATCCAAACACTACAGTCAGGTATGATATCTGTCTTTATCCAAACAATACAGTCAGGTATGATATCCGTCTTTATCCAAACACTACAGTCAGGTATGATATCTGTCTGTATCCAAACACTACAGTCAGGTATGATATCTGTCTTTATCCAAACACTACAGTCAAGTATGATATCTGTCTTTATCCAAACACTACAGTCAAGTATGATATCTGTCTTTATCCAAACAATACAGTCAGGTATGATATCCGTCTTTATCCAAACACTACAGTCAGGTATGATATCTGTCTTTATCCAAACACTACAGTCAGGTATGATACCTGTCTTTATCCAAACACTACAGTCAGGTATGATATCCGTCTTTATCCAAACACTACAGTCAGGTATGATATCCGTCTTTATCCAAACACTACAGTCAGGTATGATATCTGTCTTTATCCAAACACTACAGTCAGGTATGATATCTGTCTTTATCCAAACACTACAGTCAGGTATGATATCTGTCTTTATCCAAACACTACAGTCAAGTATGATATCTGTCTTTATCCAAACACTACAGTCAGGTATGATATCTGTCTTTATCCAAACACTACAGTCAGGTATGATATCTGTCTTTATCCAAACACTACAGTCAGGTATGATATCTGTCTTTATCCAAACACTACAGTCAGGTATGATATCTGTCTTTATCCAAACACTACAGTCAGGTATGATATCTGTCTTTATCCAAACACTACAGTCAGGTATGATATCTGTCTTTATCCAAACACTACAGTCAGGTATGATATCTGTCTTTATCCAAACACTACAGTCAGGTATGATATCTGTCTTTATCCAAACACTACAGTCAGGTATGATATCTGTCTTTATCCAAACACTACAGTCAGGTATGATATCTGTCTTTATCCAAACACTACAGTCAGGTATGATATCTGTCTTTATCCAAACACTACAGTCAGGTATGATATCTGTCTTTATCCAAACACTACAGTCAGGTATGATATCTGTCTTTATCCAAACACTACAGTCAGGTATGATATCTGTCTTTATCCAAACACTACAGTCAGGTATGATATCTGTCTTTATCCAAACACTACAGTCAGGTATGATATCTGTCTTTATCCAAACACTACAGTCAGGTATGATATCTGTCTTTATCCAAAAACTACAGTCAGGTATGATATCCGTCTTTATCCAAACACTACAGTCAGGTATGATATCTGTCTTTATCCAAACACTACAGTCAGGTATGATATCTGTCTTTATCCAAACACTACAGTCAGGTATGATATCTGTCTTTATCCAAACACTACAGTCAGGTATGATATCTGTCTTTATCCAAACACTACAGTCAGGTATGATATCTGTCTTTATCCAAACACTACAGTCAGGTATGATATCTGTCTTTATCCAAACACTACAGTCAGGTATGATATCTGTCTTTATCCAAACACTACAGTCAGGTATGATATCTGTCTTTATCCAAACACTACAGTCAGGTATGATATCTGTCTTTATCCAAACACTACAGTCAGGTATGATATCCGTCTTTATCCAAACACTACAGTCAGGTATGATATCTGTCTTTATCCAAACACTACAGTCAGGTATGATATCTGTCTTTATCCAAACACTACAGTCAGGTATGATATCTGTCTTTATCCAAACACTACAGTCAGGTATGATATCTGTCTTTATCCAAACACTACAGTCAGGTATGATATCTGTCTTTATCCAAACACTACAGTCAGGTATGATATCTGTCTGTATCCAAACACTACAGTCAGGTATGATATCTGTCTTTATCCAAACACTACAGTGAGGTATGATATCTGTCTTTATCCAAACACTACAGTCAGGTATGATATCTGTCTTTATCCAAACACTACAGTGAGGTATGATATCTGTCTTTATCCAAACACTACAGTCAGGTATGATATCTGTCTTTATCCAAACACTACAGTCAGGTATGATATCTGTCTTTATCCAAACACTACAGTCAGGTATGATATCTGTCTTTATCCAAACACTACAGTCAGGTATGATATCTGTCTTTATCCAAACACTACAGTCAGGTATGATATCTGTCTTTATCCAAACACTACAGTCAGGTATGATATCTGTCTTTATCCAAACACTACAGTCAGGTATGATATCTGTCTTTATCCAAACACTACAGTCAGGTATGATATCTGTCTTTATCCAAACAATACAGTGAGGTATGATATCTGTCTTTATCCAAACACTACAGTCAGGTATGATATCTGTCTTTATCCAAACACTACAGTGAGGTATGATATCTGTCTTTATCCAAACACTACAGTCAGGTATGATATCCGTCTTTATCCAAACACTACAGTGAGGTATGATATCTGTCTTTATCCAAACACTACAGTCAGGTATGATATCTGTCTTTATCCAAACACTACAGTCAGGTATGATATCTGTCTTTATCCAAACACTACAGTCAGGTATGATATCTGTCTTTATCCAAACACTACAGTCAGGTATGATATCTGTCTTTATCCAAACACTACAGTCAGGTATGATATCTGTCTTTATCCAAACACTACAGTCAGGTATGATATCTGTCTTTATCCAAACACTACAGTCAGGTATGATATCTGTCTTTATCCAAACACTACAGTCAGGTATGATATCTGTCTTTATCCAAACACTACAGTCAGGTATGATATCTGTCTTTATCCAAACACTACAGTCAGGTATGATATCTGTCTTTATCCAAACACTACAGTCAGGTATGATATCTGTCTTTATCCAAACACTACAGTCAGGTATGATATCTGTATTTATCCAAACAATACAGTCAGGTATGATATCTGTCTTTATCCAAACACTACAGTCAGGTATGATATCTGTCTTTATCCAAACACTACAGTCAGGTATGATATCTGTCTTTATCCAAACACTACAGTCAGGTATGATATCTGTCTTTATCCAAACACTACAGTCAGGTATGATATCTGTCTTTATCCAAACACTACAGTCAGGTATGATATCTGTCTTTATCCAAACACTACAGTCAGGTATGATATCTGTATTTATCCAAACAATACAGTCAGGTATGATATCTGTCTTTATCCAAACACTACAGTCAGGTATGATATCCGTCTTTATCCAAACACTACAGTGAGGTATGATATCTGTCTTTATCCAAACACTACAGTCAGGTATGATATCTGTCTTTATCCAAACACTACAGTCAGGTATGATATCTGTCTTTATCCAAACACTACAGTCAGGTATGATATCTGTCTTTATCCAAACACTACAGTCAGGTATGATATCCGTCTTTATCCAAACACTACAGTCAGGTATGATATCTGTCTTTATCCAAACACTACAGTCAGGTATGATATCTGTCTTTATCCAAACACTACAGTCAGGTATGATATCTGTCTTTATCCAAACACTACAGTCAGGTATGATATCTGTCTTTATCCAAACACTACAGTCAAGTATGATATCTGTCTTTATCCAAACACTACAGTCAGGTATGATATCTGTCTTTATCCAAACACTACAGTCAGGTATGATATCCGTCTTTATCCAAACACTACAGTCAGGTATGATATCTGTCTTTATCCAAACACTACAGTCAGGTATGATATCTGTCTTTATCCAAACACTACAGTCAGGTATGATATCTGTCTTTATCCAAACACTACAGTCAGGTATGATATCTGTCTTTATCCAAACAATACAGTGAGGTATGATATCTGTCTTTATCCAAACACTACAGTGAGGTATGATATCTGTCTTTATCCAAACACTACAGTCAGGTATGATATCTGTCTTTATCCAAACACTACAGTGAGGTAAAATACCTGTCTGTATCCAAACAATAGTCAGGTATAATAACCTTCTGTATCCAAACAATACAGTGAGGTAAAAAACCTGTCGATATCGAAACAATACATTCAGGTAAAATACCTAACTATACCCCAGCAATAGATTATTCAGATATAATAAATGTCTATATCCAAACAATACAGTGAGGTATAATACCTGACTATATCCAAACAATATATTCAGATAAAATCACTGTCTGTATCCAAACAATGCATTCCGGTAAATTCGTTGCCTATATCTAAAAACATTCAAGTAAAATCTCTGACTATATCCACAGGTCACATACAGGTAATGTCCCTGTCTAGATACATTGGTAAAGTACACATCTATACACTGATTACACATTCAAGTGACGTATTTGCCGGCATCCCCAAGACACACAAGATAAAGTACCTACCTACAGTATATCAATAGGATGAATTCAGGTTACCCGCTTTATTTTAAAGTTGGCAATCTTACCCAGATATAAACCACTGTTGTAGACAAGTACAATGCTGTCTTACCAAGGGGAGTTTTTTCTCACAACCGTTTGAGTGTTTTTCTTCACACTGAGGATTTTCCTTTATTTCAATATCTGGCTTTTTGGGAGTTCAGGCCTGTTTCTTACCCCATTTTCTTTTGTATTTCCACTGTAAAGCGTCTCTTTGTCACAGCGCATCTGTGAAAAGCGCAATACGAATCAAATTTAATTCAATTCAATTGAACAACACTCCATCTTACCTAAACTGAAAGAAATCAACCCATCTGAATCTTGTATTACATTAACACCTGGGTTGACACACAGTGGTATGCGGTGGTAAGTTTCCAGAGAGAGAAGAAAAACAATTTAAGTTAAAATGATTGGAAAATGGTACAGGATTCCCTGAAGTGTGCTCTGTTGACCCCTGCACTGACATCTGAATGTCAGTGGAACACTGGGTCCTTCTGTGTGTGGGACCATGTAACGTGTTCAGATTTCTGTTTTTACTGCCCTACATGTTATTTGATGACAGTTGATTCTCCATTAGGCACTGTGACAATCCTGAACCTGTGTTTACCCAGGTGAAAAAAGATTATACTTGAAATATACTTTTTCAAAGTTTTTGTACTAATTATGTACTTTGTGCTAAATTGGCAGCGCTTTAAATATACTAAGTGGACTAAAGTTGTTCAAAAGTAGAACTTAAGTCGTACTTAAGTGTACTTCAAGTGCAGTGTGTATGTTAAAATGGGACTATTTTTAGTATACTTAAGTGTCAGGGTTAGCGTACGGAACTAAGGACCAAACGCGACAGTGGGGATTCCTAAAGTGCTCAAATCTGAACACCACAAAAGCAGGGGGGGGGAAACAACAAGAGGAGAAATAATAAACTCTCCTGAAAAAGAGAGAATCCGCTACCAAACTCAAAGCGACCCGTTTAGGGCGAAAAACACTAAATCTAGAGATTAAGACAAGACAATACAAAGAAAGACCTCAAGCTCACAAAGAGTGAAAGACTGAAAAACACAAACAAGAAGAAAACAAGACGGATTTGTCTAGGACAGGGAGACAGAGAGGTTCCGCGAAGGGACAAACAAAGGGTAGAGAGTAAATAAGACTAAGGTTCTAGCTAGCTCTAATGACACCCGAAACAAGTCCCATGTAACGACAACAAGTTGAAGTGAAACGGTCGTAACGATCTGTCAGTCCTATTCCGTGAATTACCGGCTTTCCTTGTCATATAAATAGAAATATGGAAGCGTTAAACAAAGACGAGGCGAGGTTTAAATAATGACAGGAAATGCGGCACAGGTGAAAACACTGAGCAGAAAGAAAAACCCAAACACGGAACGGACAACGAAAACAAAAGAAAGAGAGGCTACAAGAGCGCTCCATAGGGAAGTGGCCAACAAGAGAAGAGTAGGCTGAGAAACCATGACACTTAAGTGCACTATGTCTGTATGTTAAAATGGGACTATTTTAGTATACTTAAGTATATTTAAGTGTGTTAACGAAAAGTATGATTTGTAGGTATCTTAAATACGCTTGCAGTACAATTTCATTATGTCACCAGTCCGTTTGAAACAAACTTTAAATTAATTACGGTGTGTTTGAGACAATACTTGAAGTACACTTTTTAAAAGTACATTTTAAACATACTTCAAAATAAGTACAAAAAGGAAAATTATACTTGTGATAACCTTTGTATACTTAAATAATATTATTATTACACTAAAGTATACTACTTTTTCACCTGGGTACCTCAGGGGTCTACAGGGACAGCTGCTCTTCTGTACGTACATAAAGGGGCTCAGCTGCGCTGTGCCAAGGATTGCAGGCAGCATTCATGCCGCAGCCTTCTGTATTGAGCGACAGACAATGTTCTCATTTTAACACCACCGACTCCGTTGAAAGCCGAACAATATTATTACTGCCACACACCCAATGTACCATGCGCTCTGAACAATATTTTTACTGCAACTCAGCCTGCTGCATTCAGAACTTAACAGTATTCTGCCTCTCAGCATCCGGACACCTAATCAACCCCTACATCTGATTGGCTACGCAATCCATCGCATTCCCTACCCACAGCAAAAAATAACTGAGTTCTCAGTTGACCTACCTGGTTAAATAAGAACACTTTTGTAACTTTAACACAACCTACTGCACTAAGAACTGGACACATTTCTAGTATCGCAGCCTGTTCAATTCACACTGTGAGAGTTCTGAACTCTCACTGTCATAAATCCGCAAGTTCCCCGCAGACACTTTTCTGTCGCTTAGGCTCTGATTTCTCTTTCACATCCTTCCTTTAAGTTTCAACTGATTTTACTTCCCAGTTTCAAACGAAACCGCTTTAACGCCTTAACCCGTAACCCCCTCCCACAGCCGAAATTAAAAACATAACGGTAGATGAACAGAGGGATGACACAGGGCTGAGATTTGCAGCGTCACGTTACAACAAAGTTTAAGCGTGAAGTTAAGAAACATCCTGCGGAAGGCCAGGAAGAAAGCAACATGCATCGGCGCATCTGTGCTTTTGCCAGAGCGACCTCGAACGCGATCCCAAAGAAGGGGCGCTTCAACCACACAGTGTGACTGTGACAGTGACCCTATGAGGATGGACTAATGGACAATGTGGAGGGGCCTGGTGCTCCAGCCCCCCACCGTCCCCCGTCCCCAGCCCCCCTTCAAGGAAGAGTCGTGAGAATGACCCCTCTGCGATTAGAGCAAAGGGGAATTTGGGAAAGGCTGGGACGATCTATCTGGAAGGGCCTGGAAGGGAATTTAGCGCTCGCTGGGAGCAGCTGTTCTGCTTCCTGTTGCCCAAATCCTAATCCTTCCTCCGTGACATTAATCCCCCGTGCCTGCGTAGCGGCCCCGCCGCGGAAAGCGGGAACGGACCGGAGACCTGGCGAAATCTCAAGCCCAAAAGGTTTCTCCTCCTATCGTGTTCAAAATATTATTTAGATAAAATATATGTTCCTCGGGGTGTTCCGGGCTCGGATTGATTCTCCCAGATTGTTGCCGCAGGCAGTTCATTTACGGAAAAGGCCCTGTTGCAGGAGCACAGACTCGCATCTCTTCATTGACAGGTCCAAATGGTGTCTATCCCATCACCGATGATTCTCACAATCATACAGTCTGTAGCAACATGAACAATGGACAAATGCATCACAATTAAATGGCCTGAAATACAATATCTCTGTGATTACAATAAACAACAGAATGATTTTCTGTATTTTTATATGTTATTGCTAGCCATAAATTACACTGAAAACCTATATAAACAACATGAACCACCAACCACAGAACAAAAGGCCAATTTAAATAGGTACACAATCAAAGGCAAATGATTTGCTATTCTCACACACTTGAGCATGCAAGGACACACACACACACACACACAAGAAAGAGCCAAGCGAAAATCTGTTCACACACAGCTGTATGCAATTACTCTCCACAAGAGCGTATTTAAAACAACAGTGGGCTGCCCTCTGCTTTCTGAATATCAGCTCCATCACCACAGCTTTCCCAGAGAAAGCCACAAACAGACAGCATTTACAGACAAATGTTCATACAAAGACGCATACAGACACACACAAACGGTATACACACGAACGGTAAATATCACAAGTATACAAAAACACACACTTTACTGGGATCATTACACATGCACTCATTTTCTTAGGGGTTTTCTTTGTTCTCCTTTGTTTCTTTGTTCCTTTCTGTTTCTCCCTCCCTTATCATTTTATTGCTATATGATTACTCCAAACCATGTTCATAGAAATGTTGAAAAAAGACCTCTAGCTCTCTCAATCCACTTTTTGAGAGGGTTAAAAATATACAAATAAACCCCGATCTCTCCCAGAGAGGCCTCAAACACACCGTCTTCAGATACTCTTGGTACACAGCCCATAAAAGCTCACACCACAAGCTCTTCTGAGCTTGGCAGTTACTTAAATGCAACACCATTTTGTTCCCAACATTCACTGACTGTAAAAATGGATGCCCTAGAGCTACAATTAGACCTATTAAATATCAAGTGCCTTCACTTTAAATACACTTGTTCTTAATCCATTCAGAAATTGCCTCCCTCTTTTTTGAAAGTTTAATAAGATTTGATAGATATAGGGACAGCTATCTGTTGGTTTTCTGAAACCAAACACAACAGCTGCTTGTAAAAACAAAGAACATGTGTATATCCACACACACACACACACACACACACACACAAAACAAACTCACACATCCATCTACACGTAAACAAATGCATGTATGCATGCACACGTGCACAGTAGCATCCCCGTGCTGACCACATGCAGTAGGTTACAGGAAGACATGCAGGCCAGGTGCAGCTCAAGCATAGCACTGAACCTATGCAGCGACTGATGTGATCCACCTACACAGTTGCCACTGTCATAAGAAGATGGAAGAGATGGATTTATTTACTTGAATTAATTAATTAATCGTTTTCACATCTAGTTTGTTTTATACAAAAAATCTGCCTTTTGCTATGCGCTGTGCCATGTCTGAGACATAAGTTATGAATACTGGTGACAGCTTTCGGTATCGACACTACGTGGCATCACTGAAAGGAGCTATGGATAAATAGAGCAGCCGCTTCACTAAATAGTACCTCTCACATGTGTTTAAAACACTACTGTGTTAGAGTGAACTGTGCCAGAATGGGCACTTTATAACTTTATTAACTCTCCCACTGCAATTAGTCTCCTCTCTGTATTCCCCCCCTACAGTAACTAAGAGGAATCGTATAAGCATTAAATCCTCTATTCTGAAGTAATTAAGATAAATTGTACGTGGAATCCTCTACACTGAAATAAAGTAGAGAAACTGTAGAGATATTAAAACTTTAGTACAGGAGCAAGTGAAAACAATCTTACAGGTATTAGGCTACATTAAGCCTATTCACACTGTCCTTAGCCCCAGGCCAAGAGCTTCCTTAGCCCTGGGCTAAGAAAGACTTTTAGCTCAGGGGTAAGCGAGTGTGGACTAACACCAACCTTAGCCCTGGACTAGCTGACCCTGCTTTTCAGGGTTAGCCCTAGTAACCTACCCAAACACAGTCCCAAAATAGCCAGTGTGAAATGGTGTCAATGGCAACCATGGTGGCAATGCATGGAGTTTTTACTGTCCAAGCGTTCAGCGCCCTGAAGTAAAAAGAACTGTTCTGGGTTTCAATCAGTGCAGTTATCCAGCTAAATCAGTAATCTTGCTTTGTGGAATACCCCCCTGGTCCACAACATTGCAACCTGTAGACATGCCCACACCAAACAGTTGTATGATAACGTCAAATGCTGTAGAGTCATAGCCACTCTCCTCTCCACCCCAGCCTCCCGTTGCAGTGGCGTGTCCATCTTCTTTATGGCACGGTGGACTTGGTTCGACAGGTATGAAAATAGATTTGTCATCTGATGTGCTTCACCCAGTCTGAATTGTTAAAACTCCAGTTAACGATCATAGATCACCAATAGTCAGATTCGGGTAGAGACATAAACACAGTCCACTGCAGGGTAATTTACGTGGACCGCTGACAGTGTCCTGATTAGAAAGCACCAGAGGTGGAAGGTCCAGGTTCAGAAAGTAAAAGTCCTCCCCAGTATTTTGTTCCAATCACCTGGATCTGCTAATCAATGCAATTCTTAAGCCAGGAGGTAGAACTAATTAGTGAAATCAGCTGGTTCAGTTCAAGGGGGAAGAAAAACATGGCAGCAGGACTTTTACTTTCTGACCCCTGGACTTTCCACCTCTTATAATTCGGAAATTGTACAAACAGCTCGTACACCCTCTGTCTCATACTCTCATTCTTTTTCCTTTTTTGTTGTTAAAATTTGAACAGCAAATGGACAGCTAGTGGTGACAGAAGTGATAGGCGATGTTAGCTAACAAACTCATTCACGCTATAGAATGTAAACATTTGCCACGTGTAGAATGTAAACATTGCTCGTATGTTGCGTTTGTCAAACAGCCGTTAGCCCAGGGCTTAGGGGTACAAAGTGTGAATCCTTAACCCAGGGATAACGCTTAGCCCAGGGTTTAACAAATGCTTGTGTCAACACAGGAGGAGCTAGCCTGAGTTATCCTTAGCCTGGGGCTAACTACAGTGCAGTGTGCAGGGTAAAAGGTAATCTTACAGGTATTACATTTCTGTGCTAGAGTAACTAAAGGTAATCTTACAAACATAATTCTGCATGAGCGTAAATCAGAGGTAGAGCCAACCTTTTTCCCAACACCAAGCCCTCCCTAGACATGATGCATCTCCTCCAATAATCCATTGTTTCCCTAAACAGTGTCAGACATCTAATTGAGCAGCAGACCTGTGGCTAGACTTCACAGTTGAGAGGACTGAATTGCATAGATAGGTTATATTCCAATACTTAACAATGTCATTTACAGTGCCGCGGTGCCGCAGTGGTAAAAGCATTAGCCTTTGAGTGAATGCAGTTGCACACAGAGAACCCAGATTCGCACCCCGGTCCTGCCAGATCCGAGTATGGCCGGTTCTTTGAGGGAGCGACAAAATTGGACTGCCGCTACCGGGGAAGTTGGGTGGGTCGCAGCGGGGAGAATTGTTGTGCACAACAGCCCCATGTAGTTATACATGCTGGAGTTAAGTATAAGGAGTATAAGGAGTCACGACTTGGAGAAAGTGTGGCGGGCTCCTTCTTACCGCCGGCTGATGAGGTTGTGTAGCAGCGAATTCGCCGCAGTACATAGGGGAATTGATTCGTACTAGGGTACAATTGAAATAAATAAAAATTTAAAATTAAAAAACCATTGTCATGTACTTGTAATGAGACTTCTGATACTTAGTAAATGTGATTGAAAATTTCCAAAAGCTGAGGTTTATTGGCCATGCACATTCACAAAAAATAATCAGTGAACACTTAAATGTGTAAAATGTATTTGCAATATTTTTTCTATTTGGAATAGTCAGTCATAAGTGTTAACCTACAGCATCCTCTGTAAAATTGGAAGGGCGTTGGCATGTGTTCTCCAAAAAGCACAGAGCCAGTCACCACTGGTTTTCACTCTGCACTGCAGGAGGACTGTGCAACTGGCCCTGGCTCAGGCAGATCACAGGTCCAACCAATCACAGAAGTCGCTGTGGAGCAATGAGGTGGGGAACACCCTGCCGACTGAAAGACTTCCTTCCTTTGTGAGGCTACAAGGCTCAAAATTAACTCTTTTTTTTGCTGGTTTTTGCTGCCACCAGTTAACAATTATTTCGTTTATTTATAATAATAATAATAATTTTTTTTTTTTTTACATAAGATAATTCATTCTTTTGCTTAATTCATTATTTATAGGCTAGTTATCTAGCAACTCGCCTGCTGATGTGTTTTTAAAATCTACATACCTTCCCAATAACAGCGATAGTTATGTAAATATTCCAGCTATAGTTGGTTGATTAGTTGACTTGTTGATTTGATTGACCATCTATTTACGTTACCGTGTGTCAGAGCGCTAGACGGTTCTGATAGCTTTTTCTTTGACCCCTCTACTTTCCCAATACAATAGCCTAAGTAACTCATTCGACTGTAAAATCCAACACATTGTTGGTAAAATATATATACACCTAATGATGTGTGTGGTTGTGTGTGTGTGTGTGTGTGCTTCATAACTAGTAACTAGCATGCACTAGGGCCCGTCACAATAGCTTGCACTGGGGCCCGTCGTAACTACCTTACGCCACTGGGTCTGCCCCATTGTCTATGTCTTTTTTTGTTGTTGCTGGGGCTACAACTGAAGTTCCCTAGCGGGAAAATGAAAGTTATTCTATCCTATTCTATTAGCTCACGTGACAGTGGAGTGCCAAGAAAGGGAGTGATCGAAGGCTAATATTAACCAATCTAAAATCAGCATTAAAGGTAAGAACGTCAAGCTCACGTTTGATTGGTTAGAATGGTCACTGTCAGCTCACAAGGCACATACTAAGTGTGAGAAAGGGACGTTTGACTGGGGGGAAAAAAGGTCGCACCAGAACAATTATTTGCACTCGCACAAATGCTCCCAATTATATTTTGAGGTCGCACAGATTCAATTTCGGGAGCATATGCGACCAAAACGGTCGCACTTTCGAGCCCTGGGCTATGACCAATACCACCCACCCAATGGGATTCTTTGCTGATATGGGGAACGTACAGGAAGTAAAATATGTGACCAATGAGGTTAGAGGTGGGTGTGGCTGGGCTGGCTGTCAAGAAGACACACAGCCATAAAAGTAGAGAATGCTTGTTTGTTTCAGCAATGCAATAGCGAGATGCTTCATGCAGCTCGGGCAGCCTCCCTCTCCTCTGTGCTAATACTTCTAGACCTCTCTGCCGCCTTCGACACCGTAGATCACTCCATCCTCCTGTCGTCCCTGTCTGCAGCGGGGATCCGCGGCTCGGCCCTGGCCTGGATTGAGTCCTACCTCTCGGAACGCTCCTCCCAGGTTGCCTGGGCTGGTAAAGTATCGGCACCCCGTCCCCTTACCACAGGAGTCCCCCAGGGCTCAGTCCTTGGTCCCCTCCTTTTCTCCATCTACACCAATTCCCTTGGCCCTGTTATCACTGCTCATGGTCTTTCTTACCACTGCTATGCTGACGATACTCAACTCTTTCTCTCCTTCTCACCCTCTGACACTCAGGTATCAGCCCGCGTCTCCGCTTGCCTGAGCGACATCCAGAGCTGGATGGACAACCGCCATCTCAAGCTCAATCCTGGCAAGACTGAGCTCATCTACATTCCTGCTTTAACCTCTCCTCCTCTCAATCTCTCTATTTCCCTAGGGGACACTCCACTGACCCCAACGCCCTGTGCCAGGAACCTCGGCGTCGTGATGGACAACAGGCTGTCCCTCTCCGAGAACATCGCAGCGGTAACCCGGGCATGCAGGTTCTTCCTGTACAACATCAGGAGAATCCGCCCCTTCCTCACCACCCACTCAACCCAGCTCCTGGTCCAAGCAATGGTGCTGTCTCGCCTGGACTATTGCAACTCTCTCCTGGCTGGCCTGCCAGCATCGGCCATTAGACCCCTTCAGCTTATCCAGAACGCAGCAGCGCGCCTGGTCTTTAACCTCCCCCGACACTCCCATGTCACCCCCCTGCTCATTGACCTCCACTGGCTACCGGTGATGGCTCGCATCAAATTCAAAACATTGGTGCTCGCCTTCCAGGCAGTCCGAGGTTCTGCCCCCCCATACCTCCAAAAACTAATCAGACCCTACACACCTGCCAGATCCCTGCGCTCCGCCTCCTCAGGACGACTGGTACCCCCCCCTCTTCATGCTAGCACCCGGTCTCGACGTCTGTCTGTCCTGGCCCCACGGTGGTGGAATGAGCTCCCCGTGGAGGTCAGAACAGCAGAAAGTCTGACTGCCTTCAAGCGCAGATTGAAGACTCACCTCTTCAAGCTGCACCTCTCTCCACCCCTCCCTACCTCCCTGTGACTATTGTTATTAATGTTGTGTAATTCCCCCCCCAAAAAAAAAAAAAAAAAAAAAAAAAAAAAACCCCAATCATACTGACTGCGCCTAGTACTTAGATTCATATTTGCCTTTTTAGGGTTGTTTTTAAACGTTCTTGTTCCTAGTTTGAAAATGCACTATGTACGTCGCTCTGGATAAGAGCGTCTGCTAAATGTCTATAATGTAAAAAAAATGTAATAGACACATAGGGACCAGATGGACACATATCTCCGGGTAGTTAGAGTCTATATTTATCATGGAATCTTCCTTTGCCTGCCAGGGACATTACGCCTAGTGTAGTTCGCACCTTTCAGTTCCAATCAGCAGAGACACCTTGAGTATACGACGCAGTTCAGAATCTAGGCCCAGTGCAGAGTGCATTAGTTAAACAGACAGAACACATATAAACAGTGTATCCGGCCAGTCGAAACAAACTACGCCCCAGTCAATCCATACTTCACTAATGAAACCATTTTGCTGGGGCCGAGAGGCCGAGTCATGCGTGCTAAAACTGAAGCGTCCCCTTTGAAACTTGAGCTCCACACATCAGCCATGGAGCATCTCCTCAATTCCTCCCTTTCAGACATAATGGATCCATTATCCATGGAAGGACATGAATAATGCATGTGTGAAACAGAAATGCAGGCGGTGGCAGGTGTAGTCACACTGTTGCTCCCAGAGAAGAGCTATTAACTGCCTGAGAGTCTTTAAAAAGCATAATCAAGCTTTTATACAGTAATCAGACATGTGCGGTAGTGTACTTACTGTCCTTTGACGGATCACTTAGAAATACAGCCCCCGCAAGCTCAATTTAAACAGTAGGAGTACGGTATTCATGCGATGGTCGTAGTTGTTTCTCTACAGAAAGCTCGCAGACATTGGAGGGTCAGCAAAGGAGACATCTTTCAGGCTTCTACAGACTGATGATCTATGTATCCATTGGAAAATGTTTTATTGTTTTTCCGTTTCTTTTTTCACAGGTGAGATCAATAGAATCACTCCATACCTCAGTGATGGTTACCCGTGCAACCAATGGAATTGCCAACTGATCCAAGCAAACAAAGAAAATAACTTTGAGGCTGGAACATTCTTCTTTTGGGTATGTAAGCCTCGATTTAACCATAGCAACCAAGACCTCACCTTGTGAGTTTGAATACTCCTTTCAGTTCTTTCATCACCATCCTTTGTAACCACTTCTGCAGGCACTGCAGCCGCTGTTGGTTGCTGATAAGATTTATAACATGTCTGGGGTCCAAACAACTGTTACAGGGCGGTTCAGAATAATGCTTTCTTAGAAACATTTTGAGCAAATCTCATAACAAAATGTCCATATCTTGTTAAAGCATTCCGCACTGCACTGAATAGGCTCAGACAGTACTGCTCATGCTCAGATAACACTTAACCAACACAAACAACACTGAACTTGCTCCCATATCACTGACCACGCACACAGCTTAGTGTGCTCAGTGCGCAAAGAAAGAGCGTTGGATGTATCAGAGAAGGAAGATCCACCAGCAGGATTTGCCATCTGCTCCACTGCAGGCAAAATGCTTCACTGACATGTTGCCCATGCCATGAATCTGATGATGAGATTGCCTGTTGGAGGAGAGGAAGAGCAAAGAGGATGCAGAAATGCCCTAATCGACACGCAGCTGGGAAATCACAGTCGCTACAGAGGAAAAACATCCCAAGCTGAGAAGAGGCTTTCACAGTCATGTAAGGCAGAGCGTGAGGCTTTCACAGTCATGTAAGGCAGAGCGTGAGGCTTTCACAGTCATGTGAGGCAGAGCGTGAGGCTTTCACAGTCATGTAAGGCAGAGCATGAGGCTTTCACAGTCATGTGAGGCAGAGCGTGAGGCTTTCACAGTCATGTAAGGCAGAGCGTATCTTTTATATTGGTTACATGGTTTTATTTGATGCTTTTTTTATTCAGAGACATTTTGCATAGGGTAATAGCCTGGACTTATAAATAAGTGAAAGCTCATGCTTTCGGTCGGAATAACACTTTTTGAGGTTCTCATCAGTAATCTCCTGTCACTTTTAGAAGATGTGTAAATGGCCAAAGATGGGCAAAAATACATACATTTTTTTTATACCCCAGTTATATTTATAGTTCACATTGATTAATTTCCTTTATCAATGTGAACTATAAAATGCAGCCTGTTGTATTTTTTTATTTTTATTATTGAAAAGCAGTACATTTGATTTTGTTGAGCACGGGACCTTTTTTTCTGGATAACATCCAATTAGTTTTCTGCATTTCATGTCTGTCTATCCTGGTAAAATTTGTAACAACAAATGTTCCATAACAAATTTCTACAGTGCATCACTTATGTCATGTTAGGTTTTGTAAAGCTTAGACATACTGTACAATGGTCTACAAACACAAATATCCTAACTGCAATGAAACAAGGCTCTATTTCTTGGAAGATAAATCATATGGATCAGGGCCTATTTTCCAATAACCACTGTAGCGCTAGATAATTTTCATTCAAAGTCAATGGTCCAAGACTATCTTTGCTAAGGTTTTGGGGGAAACTAGGCTCAGATTAGCAATGATGTAAGTCACATATCTCATTATAGTTTTTTTTACCATTTATTGATACCAACATGTAAAATTTAAGCCGTCTTTTGGAATTTACAACAGAATCACAGAATAAAAATAGAACTGTATATACAGTTCACTGTCCTATGATTTTTAGACAGGTGGACCTAGTGAGCAAGCCAAGCTACTTAGCTAGCTAGGTAGTTAGCGCTGCTCTAAAGTTAGATGTTTAGCTCACAATGCACAACTTCATTTTTCCATCCACATCAAAATAACACATATGGGAGTAAAACAATTGAAATTTTCAATAAAAAAACAACAATTTTGTTTTATTTAAATACAAATTCTTGATCGGAGAGAAAGACCAGGATGCATTTTGATATTTTGAAAATACAGAAATACCAACTTCTGAAGTATCATCAAGATTTCTCAAAGCACATACAATGCAAATGACAAAATACAAATGAAATGCATATTTCAAATCCATGTAATTGAAATACTGCCCAAACCTGCAAATAGCAGCGGTGCAGAAGACCTAAAAGCTGCCTTAAATTAGGCTGGCAGAGAGATGTTACAACAGACTGGCACAAAGCTGAGTTATTATATATTAGCACATACATCATATCTTTCTTCCATTACTATTCAGGGCTAGCAGATGGGTTAACAAATTTGCCAAGATCATATGGTTGTTTCCAGCACATATTCTCATTTGAATGACTTCGCCTGCTGTTGGCATGGACAGAGAGTTTACAATTTTGGGGCAGTCTACTGTCAAAACCTTACAATACTTTTTGCATCACAGTTCAAACAGCACTTTTGAACTTGCTTGTTTGTGTCAGCTTACACATGTCCAGTGAGAAACAGTACTACACGTTCATTTAAAATCCACAATTAGGTGAAAGTACCTCTAAAAATATAATGCTTTTTTGCTATTTGTTACTGTTTAAACTGTAAAAATGGCATGGCCGCAGTACAAATTTCTAGCAAACTGTTGTTTATTTAATTTCCAAACAACCTAAAATACTCGGAAACAGGAAAGGCAGAATTGACGTATATTAAATTTTCTGCTTACAATCCCAGTCTCACAGGGCAAACTATTCCTGGCCAAACTGACTCTCACGTTTTCCCACAATGCCAAGCTAACCAACTCAAAGGCACAGTCTACTCTGGATAAAATTAGATTACATTACAGATAGCTGTTTGAAGTTGTTCTATTTTTTGTTTGTTCGCATGACTGAGAAAATCTAAATTTCAGGATTCCTTCTTGTTTACTTTTAAAGATTTCACGTAGAAGTTTTTCAGCCAGATTCATTCAGATGTTATTTTCCTTTGTTTAACTTTTGAGACCAAAGGCCTGATTTACTAAGACCTTTAGCATGTGCAACACCATAACATATGCAAAACAAACAATGATTGGTGCAAATTCTGCAATACAAATACCATGACCAATCACTGGTCATGTTATTGGTTTTTGCACATGCTAAAGGTCTTAGTAAATCAGGCCCCAAGACTGGCTGCAAGGTGGCAAACAACGTTAAGGCAGGTCCTAAAGAAGATCCTTGTGGATCAAAATGTTTTCTTTGTTTATGTGCAAATGAACTTTTCACAAGAGCTTGAAGGTAATTGAAGGCCCACCATTTCCATTGTCCCTTGGTATTATTCATGCTGCGGCTACAGCACAGCTTGGACGTGCAGGTGGCTGCAAGTTGTACATGTCGCTTCTGTGACTTGTACAATCACATGGATTGCAATGAGAATTACTGTGAATACATTGTATGTTACTATGCTGTGGAACATATAAAGAGTTTACCATTCCAGGTGGATGAAATAAATCTGTTTTTGCTTCAAAGTGTGCAAGGACAAATTTGGAAATGCCATATTCTTTTTTGATTGAGTAGCTGTAGAACAACCGGTTGTGCACTGAGATGAGAGAAGAAGTTGAGAAGTTGAGTCGAGATGGCAAGTGCGCGCTATAAGCTTTAAGCACGTGGAGAAACAGTGCGGCCACTAACACTAGGTAGCTGTGTTTAGATAATTCTGAAACATTTAAAGCTGTGTCCGTGACATGAAAACATTAAATTATTACGGCTATGCAGGCGTATTTAACCCCCTGCGGCTACGAGGTTAGTGGTCCGAGGCTATATTAACCATCCAAAAATAAGTCAGTCTTAACAAGCATTTTAGTCTTTTTAGTATTTAGGCTTAAAATCTTCTTTATATAACTTTTTTTGCTTAATAAGACAAAAATATTGCCAATGGGGTGAGATAGTTTTACTCATTTAATAATGAATAATTTCACTTGCCAAAAGTAACTTAAAACAAGCTAATATTTTCCACTTGTGAGAAAATAAATAATATTTTAAGTCTCATTACAAGACTAAAACACTTGTTAAGACAATAATGTTTTGCAGTGTGGTGGAAACGCAACTGGGCCATAACCCAGGCTGGGTGTGAGAATGTCAAAGAGAGTGACACCGGGCTTATAATAGTCTTTCCCAGGCTTGTGATCAACTGTGTCAGGAGGATGTCAATGCAGGTAGAATCCTCTGGCATTATGTGGCCCTGTTTACATGCCCAGAAATTCCACAAACAGATAGTTTTGGACCCATTCCCCTAGCGGTCTCACAAAGGGTTGACTGAGTTCCCCTCTCGGACTGCAGACATGACGCAGACTCTGGGACTCCAGAACTGGCCCCGTTTCTAATATTACCCTTTATGGAGGGACAGTTAACCTGATATAGCCCCAGGCCCTGAGCCAATGCAGTATGTAGCAGCATGGGCGAGTATGGGGCACTATGCATCAGTATGGGGTAGTGGGTAAAGGAGCGTCCACAGTGAGTATGAATACATACCTTACACATACTATTCAGTGCATATTGTCAATAAATTGGACCTGTTGAATTATTCAGTATAATTTTTTCTTGTAAATGTCAAAATGGGTCTTGGTATAGAAATTGCCTTTGGGTAAAAACACAAGTCTACTGTTGACATACACATGCTCAATACACACACACACAAACACACATGTGCACACGCATATGAAAATAAACACACGCAGCGACATGCGTACACACAATCACAGAGTGCATGTCAGTGTCACACATATAGAAGAACGCACACATTTAGGTCCAGGAAAGGGTGTCTGGGCTCCCCTGAAACGGTACGATCTGGAATCCTGCAGCTCCCGCATTCCAGAGCGTGTAGCAGTGCTCTCCTCCCCCACAGCCTGACGCAGAGCGAGACTCCCTGAATTCAGCAGCCGCTGCTCTCTCTCAGTACCTGTGCAGCCTTATCGGATACACTGCACCAGTTCCAGGAAAGGGGTCGATATTCCACTGATTGAAAGAACGACATGTTCACTGCTAAGATACAGTTCTGCTGCCCTGACACTCAGGGAAGCCGCGGTCATTGGATGGCAGGTTGGTCCTGCTTTATGTTATGTTCAGTTACCACATCCCTCAACTACCAACAGATTACATTACTGGTGACCATAACAAGACAAAAGTGCTTATTGCCTGCTTTAGTAGACACTAACTAAAAGATACAAGCTCATAGTAGCTCACTGAATAAAGCAAACCTGTGTGGCATAAGTTCTCTACAGTGTTAAACATTTTGCAACTATTAGCTCTCAAGTCACCATTTATTTAATAAAAAGACACCATACCCCAGAGTAACTAAGTTAATATGTTTCACATTTAATTAATCCCATGTATTACTGCATTAGAGGGAGAGATGAAAGCCACTCTGATTAACAGAAGTCTCAAGCCACATAGTATCCCAGCCTTTACACTCCCACTCCCAATCCAGTTTTGAATTAAAGACCCAGTCAAATGTCCCAAGTATAATATCCCAGACTAAACTCCTGGTCTGACAGCACAGATCAAATACCTTGAAGCTCAATTGCATTCGTCCTGCAGATCCTGGACTACCAGAGTCCATAGACCCCTTCTGAGGTACATTTTGGAAAAAAGTGGCTAAGGAATCATCTCATCTTTTAACCTATTGACCCACAAACCCACTAACCTATTGACCTCGGAGATGCATTACATACAATGGACAGAGATGTATGGCAACATTGATCACAGGATTATAGGAAACTCCTCGTCAGCACACGGTACTCAGAACAGTAGCCTTTATTATATCTGTAACATCATCATTAGTGCCACTGAACAATGTTACAGAAATTATATTGGATGTCATGAATAGTTTCTCTGAAGGTTTCCAGAAGCACTTATGACTCTGAATCCAGGTACTGCTTAAGTTGCCTCCAGGGACAAGATCAATCTATGTGAAATTAAGTGGGAGCTGACCACCAGGCCTTGCCCCCACCCTGAACCACTGATGATGAGCTCCCTGATGACCTCATTGCTGACCTCACTCCAGGTTTCAACGCTGAACTGAAGGCAGCACATTGACATAATCGCTGACATCACTATGATTTTAAAGGCCCAAAGAAATTGGCACAATCTACAGTTCTATAGAGTGATGCCGTACCTTTATAACAAAAGACATTGTTGCTCTCGTTCAAGGACATCTACTGTTGCATCAACCAAACCATATAAAACTTATATGCCTATACATAATTAAAAATTATATTGAGACCACAAAATTATCACACTGTGTGTTCATCCATGTGTTTGTCTGTGAGGCTACAGACCACTGAGTTGTTCTGGATCTAACTGGCTTTCCTCATTGGCCAACCTGGCACATAGCCCAGAAAATCCTAGGTGGCATATTATTACATTGAGAAAATATGTTTTTGTCTAAAGAAACAACATTTTTACTAAAAAACTGAATACGACAGTATGGTGGTCCTGTTTACAGGCTTGGTACTGCTACTGTAACTACAGAGGTGTGGTAACTTACAACAGCAAGAGCTGTATTCCAGTATTTGAAGAGTGAATTTTGAATGTTCAAAAGTAAACATTGTAAGGAAAAAACTCAACATCGTGAAAAAAATTTGAATGGATTAGCTGCTAAGTACTTATTATTGCAGTTATGGTGATATAGCCTAGTGTTGTAACTGCAGTCAAATATAGTGGAAAACATGGCTTAACATACAGTCACAAACAAGATTTACCTTAGCAAGTACCACACAGCAATGTGTACAAAATAGTTACATTTACCTATCACTGTAGTTATATTGTCATTACAGTTATAGAGACAATTAGATGTAAAGTGGGACCAATGGCTTAAATGAGTGATTTTACTGAACATGCACCAAAATGCTGAAAATGTGATTCAAAGATTAAAACATAAATTAAACTTTCAGAGAGAGAGAGACAGCCACTGGGCTGAAAATAAAAAAAACTAACCGGGACAGAAGATAAGAAAGAAGATAATGTGGACGGGCACAGAAAGAGAGAGAGAAAGAGAGAGAGTGAGAGAGAGAGAGCCTGGCCTCTTTCTGCTGTAGTGCTGTAGTGCTTAACTATTTTTACTCGATCAACAGCAGTACTGGAGACCTTTGCTCAAGGCGACAACCAGCCAGTCTATAGAGTCCTCCGCTTTGAGAACAGCTGCACAAGCAAATCAGAATACACAGAATGCCCATGCGTCAATCTGTATTGACAGGGCCGTAGTTGACCCACTCAACCCTGCGAGACCCTGTGTTGCAAAAGTGCAAAGACTAGTCTTCCAGTATTCATTTCCTCTTGAAGAAAGTTTTAAAAAAACGACATATACCATCAACTACACAGACCAAACACTAGCAACCACTTTGGAGAGACTCTGAGCATTGTATCGCTAACCTATTAGCCACTGATACCACTTATGTTCAAACATGGCTGTACTCCTCTGACAAATTACAGATCCAAAGATTTTAAGCTTTTCAAAATAAGGCCATATCACTATCTATACGCCAATGTGTATGCCACACATGAGAGATACAGTTTCATTTCGTATGCAAAACGTATTCGAAAAAGCACTGTACCATTGGTTCCAAATACAAAACATTTGTTAATTTTCAATCCTGATAAAGCAATTCTTTCTTATTCAGTCTTCATGAGACCATCTGTCCATTTTCAGTCTTCATGACATAATTTACCCTTTCTCAGTCTTATTGAGAGACCGACCATTTGATTGATTCATTTTTTCAACGCTTTGTTTTTTCTTTTTTCTTTTTTTTTTACAAAAAACAGTCACGGCATGTTCCAGCATTACATTGGCTTGTCTGAATGGAAAATTTGACTGAGCATCTGAACTCACATCACATCACATCCACAGATCTGCCCTATATTAGGTCTCTGAATCAGCCTTCAGATATTTTCTCCTCTCTCTAGTGGTCGAGACACAAAGCAATACAGTCTAAGCGCATGGAGATGGCTGAAGTCATGCTGTTTAAATTCAAACTTTATCCTTCACAGACGGAACTACGGCGGAAAGATGTGGAAATGAACACCGCCATTAACAGAGAGGTTACTGTCTTATGAGAAGAAAGTGCAAGAAATGAATGACTTACACACCAGAAATTAAGAGAGCCTGAAACAGATGGAGGAAGGTGAGAGTTAACAGATGAACATATATCACATTTCCTCTCAACTCAATTCCTTATTTCCCCAAGCTGAAGGTCTTATCCTGATTTAATTTTGCACCTTCCTATACATACGGCCAAATCCTGTATATACAGTAGACTACCTGTGAGTTACCACAGATTCAATAGAGAAAGAGAATGGCCAGCTCCAGATTTCTTAACATTGAAATTTCTGCCTCTCTACCACTGAAGCTGAAATAGTACAATATTCATAAAGGAGCATTTACAAGAAGTCATGGGTCCCACCATGACACAAGCCTACACGGTCAGTTCCAGAGGCCAGGAATCCAGAGACGGTAATCTCTAACACACTCTATATATGCTGAATCATCATTCCAGAGTCATTATAATGTCCTATATTCTTCAAACTGATATGGCTTGCTATAGCCTACATGTTGATTCTGGCAGTGGTAGGAGCAGAGCGTTGGGGGGGGGGGGGGGGGGTTAATTTTAATTAAAATGTCATTTGAAAAAATATTACCTACAGGGAGAACATGTGAACATGTCTGTGCCTATCTCTACTGATGAAAGAGAGGGAGTAAGGATAGCACAAGGACATCCCACGGCCACGGAGAGAACTGGCTCAGTGCCTGTGAATCTGAGAGAGAAACTGTGGGAAGCTCCTCGATGTCTGGGTGTCACAAACAGAGCAAAGCTCCCAAATAAAAGTGATGATGAATGCCCAATAATGGATATGTGTTACTAGCTGCACTTTCAGCTTACCTAATGAAAACCTAAGCAGATTCATTGTGCCACAGTGATATACGGCACGGGATAGCCAGTCTACATTGATTACAGAGAGCGTTCCTCTGTCTGACCTCTGTTGGATTTAATCAATGTGAACTCATAAAGCATAAACCATGATTGTGACTGGACAAACATTGAGAGAATGATTGATTTTTGCCCATGTGTGACGACCATTGACTGCTATTAGTTTGTTTCAGCTGAACCGAGAAAAGCCAGGTATCAGAAAACATTTCTTGAGATTTTAAGGCCTAAAATCAATTGTTTTCTTGTCTCTTTTTCTTTAAAACCACTGGCTAAATGGTTATTTGGAAATGCACTCATTTTAGACTTTATGCTCCAAGTACTACAGGGTATTTCAGACTTATAAAATAAAGGTAATCAGGTCAATGGAGAGGAGAACTCAATGAGGGCAGTGGAGAAAGGAACTAAAACAAACTATATTAACTATATTATATTATAACTAAAAGGAACTTTTATCTGAACAATTGAGAGGGAAACCATCATAAACGTTGAAAGTGGAACTTTTATCAGAACAATTGAGAGGGAAACCATCATAAACGTTGAAAGTGGAACTTTTATCAGAACAATTGAGAGGGAAACTACCGTAAAAGTTTACAGTGGAACTTTTATCAGAACAATTGAGAGGGAAACCATCATAAAAGTGAAGAGAACTCTACCAGAAGAACAGAGAGGGAAACTTTATCTAAAATGGAGAAGTGACCTCTATGGCCCTGTTTACACTCACATCAATCCAGAATAAGATTTCTGTATATCTGATAGGCCTATATGTGGTCAGGATATGCGATTCTGCTGATAATGGATCTGAATTCACTCCAAAAGCAGAACAGTGGAGAGGTGAGCTTTATCAGAACAACGGTGAGGGGAACTCTCACAGTGGAGACGAGAATATCTGACCAAGAGCCACATTTGTAACAGGAGGTAATCATTAGCATAGGTAGGGGGACATTGTCAGTTGCTATAAAAGATGACCAATCATGTTTGAAGGCTTAATTCTGGTTTTATGGGACAAAACATAGGGCAAAGGGAGGAACTCAATGTTCCTCTCCAACCATGCTTAGTTTTATTTTCAGATCATACCGATACATAGCAGCGCAATGGCAAAGACCACAACCGAAATTACCGTTAAAAGTGCTAATTTATTCAACGAACGTAATTATTTCCCCCATATGTCTACATTAACTGGCGACATTATGTGGAATATTAGGCTACTGCTACTACTCATCTGACACTGACTATAATAATCTCCTTTATGAAAGCATTTATTTACAAAGTATTGTGTACTGAACAAACACATAATCACCCCACTGCATTTTGGTAAGAGAACAGCTGGGGAACTGTGCACTATGAAAAACCTCACTGCAGCTAAAACAGCCAATCCGCTCAGACTAGGGTTGCAGGATTTTAGGAATATTCAGGGGTGGAAACTTTCCATTGGAATTAATGGAAATATATGGGAATTAACAGGAATAAAAGGGAAATTGTGGAGCTTATTTGCACAGGCTGGATTTACCATATTTGTCATATGTAGTATAATGGTTAAGGAACTGGACTTGTAACCAAAAGGTTGCAGGTTTGATTCCCAGGTAGGACACTGCCGTTGTACCCTTGAGCAAGGTACTTAACCTAAATTGCTTCAGTATATATCCAGCAGTATGAATGGATACATGTAATAAGAAGTTGTGTAAGTCGCTCTGGATAAGAGCGTCCGCTAAATGCCTGTAATGTAATGTAATATGCATATAGAAACGTCAACCTTTTACCTTATCCTGAGCATACATAATTGAAAAATCTACTAATAGAAATCTATTAACAATTTAGTTATGAGTTGAACTTTAATTAAATGTGTTTTCACATGACATTCTTTCACTGAACAACAAAAAACAGGAATGTTTAATAAAGTATTCCCTCTGATGGGAGAATGTACTGTGTATGCAGAGGATTGCATTTTACACATTTCCATTAAATGGGATGCTGACAATTATCTGTGCGTGTGATGGAAGAGTGCACTGCACATGAGATGGAAGAGTGCAAAGTGCAGGAATGACCATTTCCACTAAATGGGGATATTTTAAGCCAAACTCTCAAGAGAAATGCATTTTTTGTGTATTTTCCACAAAAAAATATTCAGTGTTATAAGGAAACATTTTATATTGTAATTGGGAAATGTACAGGAATTTACAGGAAATTTTCAGACCCTTTACAACCCAAGCTCACATCTTCTGTCTACAGAGTAACCTCCCACAAATACATCCGCTTCTATTTCTATAAAAATAAAATTGCCTAACACAACACTGGAACAAAACAGATCCCAGATGAATTGTCAATAAAACCAGATGCTCCTGTGTACAAGCCTCTGTGGAGTATGAACAGGATTTCAACACCTAACTTTCAAACAAAAAAATATGGCAACCAGACAAAATAAATTGATGAGGTTAGATGAACCCAGTGAGATCAAGAGGACGATATATATATATAGTTCATTCAAATTACATATAGATATAGGCTGGGCAAAGACAAGATTATTCCATTTTTCATTCACGTAAAAATTTCTAATGGTACACAGTTCGATGTTTCAACAGCGTGCCCTTTTAATGAGTGGATGTGGATATTAAAATATAATTAAAAGATATGAAAAGTGGACCTCTTTGGAGTGTATCAGGACTAAATTGAGTAACTTTAAGGACTGATATCTTATAAAGCAGCACATTAAGTATATCATGCTCTGGGTGTTTGTGTTCCCGTCTGCAGACAGCAAAACATTTTAGGATAATATTTCCTTTAAGGGAACATCAAGAATCAGCTGTGAAAATCACAGAATAAAAGGCAGACAAGGCCGACCGAGTCTGGCCTTTCAAATACATAGACTTCGTTATATAACAAAATGAATGCTGTTACTTCAAAATAATTCAATGCTATTGATGTTACAGGGAGCCTTATGTAAAAGAAAAACATGAACAGTCTAGACCAGTGGTACTCTCTTATCCTCGGTGAGCCACAGGATGTGCCAGTATTTGTTTTCACCTTAAAGTCAGTTTTAAACCAATTCAGACCCAAAAACACAGGTACGGTAACTGTGTAATGAACTGCTTTAATTGATCAAGTTCTGAACAACAACTAAAAAAAATCTGCACACACTCTACAATAGCAACACTGTACTGTGCTGCACTGACACCAAACACAGTCCTGAACCTTGCAAAATAGTCAATAAAACAGGGTTTGTAAATCTAATCAACTCAAAATGCAGAAAGCAGAAAGAGGCAGCCTTTATGGTCTTTGCAAACCTTTTGAAGAGTCCTCTCCATTTCAGATCAATAAAGCGTGTGGTGTAGCAAATGGAATATTTCACCCTGAAGCAGCTCCACCATTTTCCACCCAGGAGCCCGAAGGGAACGAGACAGAGGTCTGCTGGGACTATGAGTTTCCACACTGAACTACACATCAGGTTACACACTGTGCAATGTCAAATTTTCCTGCAGTTAGTACACTATCCTTGTAATAGCTTTTTTTGTTTTCAGCATATGATCAGCAGGTTATTGACAATTGGCAAAAGACACAAAAAACACATTTATTCTAGACAATTGCACGTATTCCAGATTAATTCAAATCACAAGGGATCACAATATGAAGTATCAAAATATATATTTTCTGAAGACAGAATAATAAGATTTAAATATAAGCATGCACACACAAGTACATAAAAATAAACCCATGCACATATGCAATCACCCACGCACACATACACATACACACACACTTTCTCTCTCGCGCGTGCCGTCCAAGACATGACTCACTACTTTACTGTTGCCCCCCCCCCCCCCCACACACACACACACACACACACACACACACACACATACACACATACACACACACACACACACACACACACACACACACACACACTAACACAGAATAGGCCTTTATAAGGTCGTGTGGAAAGTACAGCGTTATTGAACAGAGCTCTGAAGTGGCATCATCCACAGGCTCACCAAGTCAGTCTTAAATAGGTGTTCAACAGTAGCCACATAAACTCACAATGCCTATGTTTCCCATTCAAACACATATACTGTACATCCACACATACTGTACATCCATACATACTGTACATAAATACATACTGTACATCCATACATACATACATTCAAACACACATACTGTACATACAGTGCTAATTGGAAATGCAGATATCTCACCACTTTTTTTTCCATTTGTGATTTCTACTGTGTATGTGGCCCCACAGGCTCCAGGATCGACAGCCGGGGGACTTTAGGTCAAATTACAGGTGGATTCCAAAAGCCTTGCTAAAGACACGGCCTGGACTGCACAGCACACAAACATGCTAGCGTCATAGGTCACTTGAGACCCTCAGTGAGAGCATGAGTCTGGAACATGAATGAAAATGCAGAAGCGATAGCCGCGGGGAGACAACGCCGTCCACAAGGGGAAACAACACCACCCACGAGCACACAGCTGGGTCACTGTGGGTTCAGAGCCACGTGAGGGAGGAAGTGCGAGAACGCCATCCTGCATTAGGAATCACAACCTTGTTCCGAACGCATTCTGTTTCCGAGCACGATTAAACACTCGCAGTACTGCAGAAACGAAAAAGAGACTGACACCTGAGTCTGAATCATCCGTGAGACTGACACCTGAGTCTGAATCATCCGTGAGACTGACACCTGAGTCTGAATCATCCGTGAGACTGACACCTGAGTCTGAATCATCCGTGAGACTGACACCTGAGTCTGAATCATCCGTGAGACTGACACCTGAGTCTGAATCATCCGTGAGACTGACACCTGAGTCTGAATCATCCGTGAGACTGACACCTGAGTCTGAATCATCCGTGAGACTGACACCTGAGTCTGAATCATCCGTGAGACTGACACCTGAGTCTGAATCATCTGTGAGACTGACACCTGAGTCTGAATCATCCGTGAGACTGACACCTGAGTCTGAATCATCCGTGAGACTGACACCTGAGTCTGAATTATCCGTGAGACTGACACCTGAGTCTGAATCATCCGTGAGACTGACACCTGAGTTTGAGTCGGAGGACAGTTGGTATGCATATGATGCATCTGGCTGTTTTTATCATTGTAAATCATTCTCGCAAACACATTCCAGACTATTCGTAAGCGAAGCATTTTGAGTAGCCTTCGGCAGCACTCTTTAACCGAGACAACGGAGGAACGGAGTGCGAATGCAGTCTTGTGCCGTGATAGGCTAAGTGTCTTCCCTGGTTAATTTCACATCATTTTGTATTGTTTTCCGAACAATGGCTGCCATTGAAAGGTCAGCGACAACACCGTCAGCCGTACTGATTCGATGACCACATTCAGATGAACGGCTTGAAGGAAAGCATAATCAATACAACTGGCCACAAACAACAATGCAGAGAGAGAGGAGAGAGAGAGAGAGAGAGAGAGAGAGAGAGAGAGAGAAAACCAAATGTACAAATATCAAAAGTCCAGCTGGAAGCGGTTTATGTAGTGAATGAAGATATCTGTGCCTAAACCAGTCATCTCTCTACAGTGCACATGTATAGAGATTCAGGATGTAATAAATAGCATCTTTACACAACCTAAAGACTTGTTTGTATTTTACATCCCCTTGTCCAACATATAGCTCACAATTTCTCAAGTTCCTGGATTCATAATGACCAGCTGTAAGAGAATGCACGTGATTGGAAAATTCCACTCCCAGGAGGTTCCCATGGATACAAGTCCATGGAGGACAAGTCCGTTCAACAGCAGGTCAGATAAGCTAGTGTTGTCAGAAGAGGTGGGTATACTGTGAGCACGAGGTTGTATATCAACACCCCCTGTTTTAAGCAAAGGACTGGTTTCAAAGCAACAGATATGAGATTTGTTATAAAATACACTGCAAGTCAATGTTCACAAAAAACTTCACACTGCTACATTACAATTAATTTATAGTCACAATGAACAGTTAGAATAAACGTTGTAGTTACTTCGCCATCCAGTTACAAATTCACAGATTCTGCTTAGCATCATCTTGCATTTACACCGAGGTACATGCAGCGTTTCCCCTGAAGGTCATTTATCCCCCATCACACCAAAAATAATACATTTTCGCAATTATATTTCAGCCAGACACGTGATTTGCCCTGCGCTAATAACAAGTAAACGTGGTATGAACCGTGGCATTAAAATAACACATGCGTATGGTGCTGAACAGCTCCTCTCCTCTCCTCTCCTCCGATTCAAATACAGCAGCGAGCACCGACGTCAAGTTAACACACTGACAGAGACTGAATGAATTGACCTTGTGTTGGCGTAATTGGCGAGAACACTGGACGTTGTGGTTTGGTAATTGGCGAGAACTCTGGACACACAAAATTACATAATAATTTAATTGGCTGCTGCACGTCTCCCATTACATTGATGGATAGTGAGACGTATCACTAGCTATTTTTAGGTGAGTATACGGTAAATCCTTCCCTGCAGAGGTGGCTATACCCCGTATACCTGTGTATACGCTTCACCAGACCACGTTCATGTTCCGCTCCAACCTTAGACAGGAACATGGTTCTCAGTTTGCTCTCCACCAATCTCCATCGACTCAGTAGCGGGAAGAGATGTACACCTATCCATTCTAACTCAAAAGTGAGATGAGTTCTCCACCTATCTTCCATGTATTCAGACCATGTCTAAATAACAAGCACAAATAAATGCACAAAACTACCACAAATACACACTATGTTTCCATTCCTGCCTCAGCTCTGTCTAGTGAAATTAAATCAATTCAAATAGATGTGCAAGATCATTCGGTCATTCCACATGGTTCTGCATCCAACATGAAATTGGCTGAAAACAAGCCCCCACAACGACCATCTACCTGGTGACAGTCGATAGCATTTTCCTCTGCATAGGTCATGTATTCATTGCACCACTGTTTATTTTTTAGCACTTAAAATGATACAAACACAACCATTTAATATGCAACTCGGCAATAAATACAGATTGAGGTGATGGCCCTGTGATGCTGGCAAGCTGCTTCAGGCTGCAGAAAATGGGACCTCTTCCACAACAGCGAGAGATCCAGGCTTGGACACAGTTCTCATGGCTTCATCGTTAATAAAAGAGTATGACAATGTATTCTATACATACATGTATACCTCACATTACTGCAGAGGCAGACTGACTGAACTGGGCCTTTTCATTGTTAGCCAAACCAAACCAAATTAATGGTTGACCACATGTAAGTGCTGGCCATCCATATTTTATATGACCAAAAACAATCTTTGTCGACGTTCAAATAGCCTACAATTCTAAATAGAAAACATTGTGTTCCATAGGACCATGAAACTATCTCTTTTGTATTCATTAATACAGGATGCCATACTATAATGTATATTAAATAGCCTGTTCTTAGCGATCTAGCTAGTAATTATTGCACAAGGGCTAAATGTGGTTAAGATGTTCTTTGGGCACATACTCTTCAACACCCATAAACAGCCTGTGGATGATCGCCAAACAGTGCTACACTGCACTCTCACCCAGAAACAGTAGCATTAACACCCTGAAAAGCTCCGCACAACACTCCTACACCCCAAACAGCGCCACGCAATATTCTTCCACCCCAAACACGATGGACGATACTCCCATAGCCCTAAAAGCATAACACTGCTCACGCACTCAAAAAATTCACGTCATCCTTTCAAAAGAGGCATTATTTTGAAGGTGATTGACAGTCACGAAAATGAGGCCTCGTGTCTCTTTACAGCATTGATCTCATCGCTGTCCTCTTCACACCAACTCATGTGGATTCAATTCCATGAGTCCAAGCAGAAAATAAGGCAATCACCACACTCTCATACCTGCCCCATTACTGCTACCAACCTGTCAAATGTAAACCTCTCTGGGTATGGAGACGAAATTGTGTTATTGATCATTCAATTGGGAGTGCGATTCATAATCTCAGAGTCAATTGTGCACTCCTAAACAATGGCAGACCTTGAAAGTTTAATCAAGCAACAGTGAGCAACCTGGTTTCTGTCGTGTACAATAGTACAATACAACAGCACTGTCTGAAAACGCACCATTCACAAGCACATTGGCACATGCATATAGTATACACAAGAACTTACACAGGCATACATACACCCACAACATTCCATTAAATCCATCTAGCCCCTTTCTGAGGACCTACACAGCATGCAGTCGAATGCAGAGATTCTTCTCATGTGTTCTTATACTGAAACAGGTAAAAAAAGAACATTGAACACAGCAGTTGATTTCCAAGTTCAGCCTAGAGAAATGTAAGCTATTTTACTGGGTTTTGTAGCTTCCACTGTAGCTTGTCTAGAAAACATTCCTATGGTTATTTGGGGCCAAGCTTTTCCAGACTTGAGATTTAAGAACGGGCCCTGTATGGTCTCAAACTACACAGTTGGAATCGAAAGAAATGAGAGGAAACTTCCGTAACCTTTGAGCTGAGGCCTACCTCAGACAACCCCTCAGGATATCCCTTAAATAAAATCAACAAGACTGCAATCTTTAAATATATATATAGTTTGCGTTACAAATTCCCTGCAATACCCACACTTGTTAACTTTATGCGGCCTCAGCAGTGGACTTATTAGGAGTCTAAAATCATGAATATACCACCAGGCTGTGCAAAAAAAAAAAAAAAACCTCAAGATTAGGATCTGGTTTTTAGTTTGACGCATCAGATCTGTCTTTAGTCTGGCTCATTGGCTCATCTGATTCCCATTGACATGTTCAGAAAAGACACAGGTATAAAGTGTTTTTTGTATATGAGATGCAGTCACTGCGTAAACCCCTGACCTGGCAGAGAGAGAGAGCACAGGCCAGGAAGGTCCTCACCTCAGATCGTATGCCATTCACCTCAGTCAAAATCAAACCAGCTGCCTTCAGTTCAAGTCAGAGCCTATTTAACCATTCGGTCAAGTGAGAGGGTGACTGACAGATAAAGACAGACCAACAGTGAGTGAGAGAGTGTTTTAGTGATACATTACTAGAATCCATAGTAGATCTACCCATCATATGTTTGTAGTATTCAAGTGGCATATGCACTTTTTGTTATCACACTATACATAGGCTACACCAGTGGTCCCCAACCCTGTTCCTGGAGATCTACCGTCCTGTAGGTTTTCATTTCAACCCTAATTTGGCACACCTGATTCTGCTAATTAGCAGCTCAATGAGATCGCCAGCTGTTGAATGAGATGTGCTTTATTAGGCTTGGGGTGAAAACCTACAGGATGGTAGATCTCCAGGAACAGGGTTGGGGACCATTTTAACCCATCCACAGTTGTGTAACTTGACCTACCTCTCAACAAACCACATTCCATTGACTGTTACTCATTACAGTACAGTACTCATGAATACAGGATTGTTACAGTATAAACTCCCACCATCTGAAAACTTGATACTTGTTTTAGTATGGGCCCCTGGACAACAACACCCCCAGCTTTTACTGCCATGGTTCTAGTACAAATCCCAAAGTTACAACACAGTTACAGCTATAGTACAGAACTACAACACTGTTACTCTTCCAGTATGGAAAAACAAAACTGCAACAGTTACTGTTACAGTATAGGATTACAGCACTATGACACTACTACTGTTACAATACATAATTACAGAACTATAACAACTATACGGTTACAGTAGAGAATTACAGAACTATAACATCTCTACACTTTCAGTCCAGAAAAACAGAACTGCAACTATGGAGGTAGATTTCTATCAAAAATAAACAAACACAAAAGTATAATCCACAATTATTTTTACCATCCACACACAAACACCTCTCAATTTGTGTTCGTAGGTATAATCCACAAATGTGTTTTTGCCATCCACACACAAACACCTCTCAACTTGTGTTTCGTAAATCATCATTTGGATGAATGCAAAAATTATATTCACAAATGCAAATAAAATTTTCAGATATGTTTCTAATGTTCACATTTACAAATCAAAAGCGTGGCTTGCGAACTGGCAAATCTACATTTGGCGATCGAAGGACACACTTGATCTGCTTGGATTTACATATGTAATTTTGAGACAAATATTCCGCTGTTTTTTTGATTATTCATTTGTGATTCACACGCAAAACTTCTTCTTCTTCGCCGCTACCTAACACGGCGATGTGTGTTCGGCTCATCAGTGCCACTTTTACATTAAAAGTAAAAAAAAGCAAACATTAGCTTGGTTTCCAAATCTTTCTCAAAGATAGAAACCAGAGATGTAAAACCATTGATAGAAACTAGGAAGTACAACACTAAGAGCTAAAATAAGGAGAGCACTCCATGCTATTTGAATTATCATTTAGGTGTCTTATCTACTAGCTAGCTAGCTGAACAAATAAAAGATTTAATAGGAGACATTGGTATCAGTGAGAATAGCTGTCAAATGAATTTAATTGGCTGCAATAATGTTACTTCATATGATTGAGTTTGTTTTACATAATCTTTCCCATGAGGGGCGAAAGAGTTATGTAGCTACTGTGTACGGACCTATCCCTCTGTAATGTAATCTAGCTATCTACATGCAATCTGATAGGAGTTTTGTGCAATGACTGTTTAAAAAATGTCCCATCGCAAGATTAGCGTGGGGTTAACTTTACAACCTAAATAAACTCAAAACTCCGTTTTCATTTACCATTAATCCACTTTTTAAACATATTGTGCGATAATGGCCACTTGTTCTAAAAGTGGCGCTGATGAGCCAAACACACATCGCCGTGTTAGGTAGCGCCGAAGAAGAAGTTTTGCGTGTGAATCACAAGTGAATCATGTGTTAATCGACACGGGGAAAAACTGCAGAATATTTGTCTCAAAATTCAGTACGTAAATTACAAGCAGATCAAACGTGTCCTTGTGTACGGCAAATGTAGATCCGCCAGTTCGCAAGCCAAACTTTTGATTTGTAAATGTGAACATTGGAAACATATCTGAAAATGTTATTTGCATTTGTGAATATAATTTTTGTATTCATCCAAATGATGATTTACGAAACACAAGTTGAGGTGTTTGTGTGTGGATGGCAAACACACATTTGTGGATTATACCTACGAACACAAATTGAGAGGTGTTTGTGTGTGGATGGTAAAAATAATTGTGGATTATACTTTTGTGTTTGTTTATTTTTGATAGAAATCTACCTCCATATGCAACAGTTACAGTATAGAATTACATCACTGTTACTGTTCCAGTACAGAATAACAGAACTATACCAGTGCTACTGTTACAGTTCAAAATAATATAACTATAACACTAATACTGCCACAGTACAGGATGACAAAAAACAGAATACAAAAAAAACTGAGACTCTGTTACTGTTACAGGACAGCATTTCATCACTGGTACTGTTACAGTACAGCATTACATAAGTATAATACGTTACTATTACAGTGCAGAATAATGGCCGTTACAGAACTACAGCACTGTACCTAAAAGAGACCAGACACCCTAAAATACTGCACTGTATGTGACTCGTGACTTTTCTTGAATGCATTCCAAGCCCAACACATTAGTTTATTGTTTTGAAAAACTACCTATGGCTGCACAAACAGGGCGTGTGGGTCGTGACGCTGTAGATTTGAGTCACAGTTACTGTCTGTCAAGGTGTCTGTGTCTGAATAGCTATTGACAAAATGTCCCGCCCAGTTAACGCCACTTTTAGTGACACTGACAGATTTCAATAACTCATTGTCCTCAATTAATTCTCCTGACATCGCAGGGAGTCAGCGTTGCTGGTTAGAGTGAATGTGAAATTGTGGCTCTGGTACAGAACCAAAATCTATACTGTTCTGTTATTGCATAAGAGTTATGCTGTGAAAGCACTACCTCCCACACTGTGTGAGACAGTAACTCTCAGTGAGGTCAACTGTGTGTGTGTTTGTGTGCTTGTGTGTGTTTGTGTGTGTATGTGCGTGCATGTGCGCGCGTGTGTGTTTTTTTAATTAGATTAAAATGTCATCTCGTCACACGTACTTGACTAGCAGTGTGAAATAGTGAGTGGTCAGCTGTCAGTGAGATGGGGCTGATATTCTTCCTCAGCCGAAACAGGAATGATCTCACCAGAGACACTCTCCCGCAGTGGAGCCTTCACTTACCTCGCTCTGATTAGAAACAAGCATATAATTACACATCTCACTGATTGCTGGTTGTGGTTGCAAAACACAAAGAGATTTATGTACAGAGAGAAGTGATGGTTAGACAGGCCTACAGCATTGTTCGTTGGGTTGTACACTGCCTCCAGTCATTGGGGAATGCTATGGAGTGAGGTCATTTCCTGTCTCCCAAGCTGATGTTCCTTAGACCATTCTGTGGGACAGGCAGGATACCTGAGTTCACCTTTGGCAAGAGTGTAGAACAGGGGTGTCAAACTCTAGTCCTGGAGGGCCATAGTATTAGCAGGTATTTGTGGTTTCCTTTCAATCAGCAGCCAATTAAGACCTTGAGAACAATGCATGTGGACTCTTTAGCCAATCAATGACTTAAATGAATCACTCATGCTCTTAACACACCTAGAGCCAAGAGACACTGCGGCCCTCCAGGCACCCCTGCTGTAGAAGCTCTTACCGGGCTATATTTGTACAAATGTGTGCGTGTGTGCATTCATGTTTTCATGCATCTGTTCTTGCATGCATGAGTGTGCTTGTGTGCGTGTGTGTGCGTGTGTGTATGCATATGCATTTGTGCGTGTCAGAAACAGCAGTCTTGTTGAACAAGCCGCCGTTGGGATGTTCCAGGGAAACTCTCTGATACACGGAAAGCTGATACAAGCCCGACCCAGTTTGCACCAGTGCTGTGCTCGTGAAATCCTCCTCAACACAAATCCGTCTTACCTGAAGAGCTGGGCTCCTCTGGGACATGAATGTAAGACACAGCTTCTTATAAAGGTCTCTACAGTGGAGTTTAACTAGATGAAAAATGTACAGCTGACAATCTCATTAGGAGTACAGCACCATATTTGGTCCCACTCCCAACCAATGAGGTCTCTCATTCAGGAGCCAAGGAGAAAGAGTGACCTGGGAAGATTTTTCTTATAATAAAAGAAGATTTAATTTCGCAAACCATTTTTTCTGTTAAGGTACTGTTCATACAAACCAGATATTGACCTTATATGTCAGCTTTGAAGGATCACCCAATGCTGACCACCAAACAGCATCCACAAATTCCAACACTTCACCACATTCTGCAGTGTAAGGCTATAAAAGCCCTGTTTATTATGGTCTGTCAGCTCTGAGGAACTCTGTGCCTGAGGTGCAGATATGCTGCCCTGCTGCTGGGAGCGGGGGTGACCCTTCGTATTAATTTCCGGTTGCTGACTCAGCATGTCACGTTCCACCTTTCCTTGCAGGTCCCCTCATATTTCCACGCGAACATACCTGAGAGGAGGGTTTAAACGCGGCTCTCCGTCACGCCCGCCAGGTGTGTGAGAACATGCAGGATCTCAGGACCGCCTCCTGACTGAGAGAGAAAGACGCGCGGTTCGCCCCCTCCCCGCATGCCGCCGCCGCCGCGTCAGGGCGCACCGCGCGTCCTTTAACGCCAGGGTTCGCCACAACGAGCGCTCGCTCACCGGGCACGGAGCAGTCAGCCGAAAGACCCGAACCTCCCGTTTTATCAAAACCGCAGGAATTCGAGTTCACACTGGCTCTGACACTGTGCTCAAAAGAGCATAAACACATGGAGTCATTTGGACTGACAGATGCTCCACCTCCAGGCGACGGCAAAAAGACATCGATGAGCTAACGGGCTCACACTGTCTCCAATGGTCTACTCCCTGTGGCGTTTACACATCAAATTGCTGAAGAGTTCACGCTGCAGGTGGCTGCTGATTGGAAGAGGCAGACAGGTTACATACGCTTGTTAATTGATTGCTTTGCATGAGTCATAAGCACACCAATCACGGGCATGCAGAGGCAACACAACACTGTCTGCATCTATATTTCCATCTGTTCAACCAACAACATTACCTGCATCTATATTCAAAACTGGAGGGGGGGGGGGGGGGGGGGGGATGATATGGGGGGGGGGGGGTCGGTTCTTCTTGTTTCTTGTGTCTGATCTCTCTTCTGTGCACAACAAATGACCTTTGTTTCCACTTTTTTGATCTCAGCATACGAATATCGTCGGTCAACTTTGTGAAGAAAAAATACTCGTGTATAACGCATTATCTATACATTTCCGAATAGAGTAGCGGTCAGTACCGAATGGCCATATCAATTAAGATCATACGTTACCATTTGTCTCCACTCCACTATGTCTAATGTGATAGCATTACCACTGCGCCCTTCAAAAAGAAACCCTTTGTAATAATGAAGTTAAAAAACGATCAATGATCTCTTAAAGTATAATAAAAATTATTTTGTGTAACCAAATCTCCTTCTTACAGTAAAAATTATTCTAAGAGAAATTCAGAGCATATTAATACTAAGTACAATGGTCTACACTATTGGACCCCATTACGTAATGAGGAATCAGCCGCTTTCCCTGCTTATGGATGATCCTGATTAAAACTGCCAAATCCTTCCAGTCTACCCTACAATTTGCTAGATATACACAATGACAAAACACTGAAAGATTCACTGACTATAAACCCTGCTCCACGCATCAGGAACGCATTGATTCACCGGTCATGGAATGGTGGAATTGGTGTTGATAAAAATGATTGTCTAAAAGGTTGTGCGTTAGGCTTCTTCTCAATCTTTATAACATTTGAAAAACTATGAATATTTTATTTGAGTTAATGTAGCTCATTATTCATTATTGCTAGTCGGGTTTTGATTGAAGAGGACAGTGGAAGGAAATTGACGTTGAGCATAGTTTGAGAGGTGACCTGCCCTTCGTGTGTGCCAGTAAGAGTCCAGGAAACAGCGGTCAAATTAAAACACTTACAAAGAAGACAAGGGAGTCAGGAGTTCATTTCTTCAGATGAAAAATTGTTCAGCACTGATGGTTTTGTTGCAGAGAGAAGTCGGCTGCAGTGTGTTCCCGGGCAGTGTGTGTGTGTGTGTGTGCGTGTGAGTGCGTCTGTGAGTACTTGCGCGCGTGTGTGTGCGCGTGTGTGAGTGTGTGCGTGTGTGTGGGTTTGTGTGTGCGTGTGTGTGCATGCGTGTGTGACTGCAGTCTCAGTCTGGTTGCTTCACAATGTGTCATGCTGCAAAAAGCATCACTATTCGCTCTTATCAATCTCCATTAGAGGCCATCAGTCAGATCAGTCAGGGTAATTCACTTCCTGTTCTCCGGCTCTGCACTCAAGCTTGCCCAGAAACAAGAAATATACAAATGGGAAATCAATTAGCAGACCAATTAAAGAGACATCATAACCCAGTCACCATGCTGCAGCTCCCACATCAACTCTCTCAAAGAGTCATACATCATAGTTCCACTATGACAGGCCAGGAACACACTCACACATCAGTGTGAGCCTGGGGAAGCCGCATCACTGTTTGCCGTGTCACAGTGTCAGCTGACTAGCCACTTTATGTGCTAAGGAGCCCTGTTCATTCTGTTCTCCCCATCAGACCAAGATGTATACGTAGGCTGCATGTGTAGCGAGACTGATACTGAGAGTGTTCGGAGAGGTGTTTGGAGAGACATTTTTTTATATATAAACTGAATAATAGATAATTTACTGGTCATGACTAAGACGCACAAGTGATGTGACAGCTGCTCGATGTTAAGTTTGGTGAAACACAAGCTGGAAAGCAAGAATAAGAAGCAGAACGCCCTGCATACCAGCAGAGACAGGACTTAGCCTGTGCATTTCTGCTGTCTGCCTTGCATGACCTTTACAGCCAAATCCACTGACTGGCTGTTTGTTTTTCTAAAACAGGACCGCGCCAGGCTCCTCTGTTGCCTCCACCAGGAGAAAGTTATGTCTGCATCCCCCACCCATAACCTTGTCAAAGCATGCCTGCAGCGGTCACCTAATAGGGCGGCAGGTAGGGCTGTTCTCAAAATACTGATACAGCATAATATACAAACGTACAGCAATTGCCGTAATGAAATGCCAATAGTTTTTTTCCAATTAATTTCCATGAAATGGATGCACGTTTGAATGAGCGGTGCATTGAAATCTTTAAGAGTGAAAACTAAAAATATTCATCAGCATTCATAACCGTTTTCGTAATGCATTGTGTGGGTGCTCATTGATCTTCAAAGACTTTAGTGTATTTGTGTTGTTCTTAGCTGGCATTATATGATTTTTTTCTCTCTTTTACTTTTCTTGTTGACAATAAACAACTGTCAGACTGAGTGATGTTTTCCTCATTGTTAGCTGAATTGGTTTTAAAAACATTTTCAAAATTCACATCCCCATGTGAATTTGGATAAGTATTGAATTGTGACTGCCATTAAGCTGAGAGAGAAGTAACTGATATAGGCCTACATAAACTGGGAGAGAGGGAACTGATGTGTACTTAAACTGGGAGAGAGGAAACTGAATGTACTTAAACTGAGAGAGAAGGAACATAAAGCCATACATACTTAAACTGGGAGAGAGTGAACTGTACTTAAACAGATAGAGAGGGAATTGTACTTAAACTAAGAGAGAGAGAACTGTACTTAAACTGGGAGAGAGGGAACTGTACTTAAACCGAGATAGAGGAAATTGTACTTAAACTGGGAGAGAGGGAACTGTACATAAACTGTGAGAAAGGGAACTGTACTTAAACTGGGAGAGAGGGAACTGTACTTAGACTGAGAGAGAGGGAACTGTACTTAAACCAAGATAGAGGAAATTGTACTTAAACTGGGAGAGAGGGAACTGTACATAAACTGTGAGAAAGGGAACTGTACTTAAACTGGGAGAGAGGGAATTGTACTTAAACTGGGAGAGAGGGAACTGTACTTAAACTGAGAGAGAGGGCACTGTATTTAAACTGAGAGAGGGAACTGTACTTAAACTGGGAGAGGGAACTGTACTTAAACTTGGAGAGAGGGAACTGTACTTAAACTAAGAGAGAGAGAACTGTACTTAAACTGGGAGAGAGGGAACTGTTCTTAAACTGAGAGAAAGAGAACTGTACGTAAACTGGGAGAGAGGGAATTGTATTTAAACTTGGAGAGTGAACTGTACTTAAACTGGGAGAGAGGGAACTGTACTTAAACTGGGAGAGGGAACTGTACTTAAACTTGGAGAGAGGGAACTGTACTTAAACTGGGAGAGAGGGAACTGTACTTAAATTGGGAGAGGGAACTGTACTTAAACTGGGAGAGAGGGAACTGTACTTAAACTTGGAGAGGGGGAACTGTACTTAAACTGGGAGAGAGGGAACTGTACTTAAACTTGGAGAGGGGGAACTGTACTTAAACTTGGAGAGGGGGAACTGTACTTAAACTGGGAGAGAGGGGACTGTACTTAAACTGGGAGAGAGGGAACTGTACTTAAACTGAGAGAAAGGGAACTGTACATAAACTGAGAGAGGAAACTGTACTTAAACTGAGAGAGGAAACTGTACTTAATGTGAGAGAGAGGAAACTGTACGTAAACTGAGAGAGGGAACTGTACTTAAACTGAGAGAGGGAACTGTACTTAAACTGAGAGAGGAAACTGTACTTAATGTGAGAGAGAGGAAACTGTACTTAAACTGAGAGAGGAAACTGTACTTAAACTGAGAGAGGAAACTGTACTTAATGTGAGAGAGAGGAAACTGTACGTAAACTGAGAGAGGGAACTGTACTTAAACTGAGAGAGAGGAAACTGTACGTAAACTGAGAGAGAGGAAACTGTACGTAAACTGAGAGAGGGAACTGTACTTAAACTGAGAGAGGAAACTGTACTTAATGTGAGAGAGAGGAAACTGTACGTAAACTGAGAGAGGGAACTGTACTTAAACTGAGAGAGGGAACTGTACTTAAACTGAGAGAGGAAACTGTACTTAAACTGAGAGAGGGAACTGTACTTAAACTGAGAGAGAGGAAACTGTACGTAAACTGAGAGAGGAAACTGTACATAAACTGAGAGAGGAAACTGTACTTAAACTGAGAGAGAGGAAACTGTACGTAAACTGAGAGAGGGAACTGTACTTAAACTGAGAGAGAGGAAACTGTACGTAAACTGAGAGAGAGGAAACTGTACGTAAACTGAGAGAGGGAACTGTACTTAAACTGAGAGAGGAAACTGTACTTAATGTGAGAGAGAGGAAACTGTACGTAAACTGAGAGAGGGAACTGTACTTAAACTGAGAGAGGAAACTGTACTTAAACTGAGAGAGGGAACTGTACTTAAACTGAGAGAGGGAACTGTACTTAAACTGGGAGAGAGGAAACTGTACGTAAACTGAGAGAGGGAACTGTACTTAAACTGAGAGAGAGGAAACTGTACGTAAACTGAGAGAGGGAACTGTACTTAAACTGAGAGAGAGGAAACTGTACGTAAACTGAGAGAGGGAACTGTACTTAAACTGAGAGAGGGAACTGTACTTAAACTGAGAGAGGAAACTGTACTTAAACTGAGAGAGGGAACTGTACTTAAACTGAGAGAGAGGAAACTGTACGTAAACTGAGAGAGGGAACTGTACTTAAACTGAGAGAGAGGAAACTGTACTTAAACTGAGAGAGGAAACTGTACGTAAACTGAGAGAGGGAACTGTACTTAAACTGAGAGAGAGGAAACTGTACGTAAACTGAGAGAGGGAACTGTACTTAAACTGAGAGAGGAAACTGTACTTAAACTGAGAGAGGGAACTGTACTTAAACTGAGAGAGAGGAAACTGTACGTAAACTGAGAGAGGGAACTGTACTTAAACTGAGAGAGAGGAAACTGTACGTAAACTGAGAGAGGGAACTGTACGTAAACTGAGAGAGGGAACTGTACGTAAACTGAGAGAGGGAACTGTACTTAAACTGAGAGAGAGGAAACTGTACGTAAACTGAGAGAGGGAACTGTACGTAAACTGAGAGAGGAAACTGTACTTAAACTGAGAGAGGAAACTGTACTTAAACTGAGAGAGGAAACTGTACTTAAACTGAGAGAGGAAACTGTACGTAAACTGAGAGAGGAAACTGTACTTAAACTGAGAGAGAGGAAACTGTACGTAAACTGAGAGAGGGAACTGTACTTAAACTGAGAGAGAGGAAACTGTACGTAAACTGAGAGAGAGGAAACTGTACGTAAACTGAGAGAGAGAGGAAACTGTACTTAATGTGAGAGAGAGGAAACTGTACGTAAACTGAGAGAGGGAACTGTACTTAAACTGAGAGAGAGGAAACTGTACGTAAACTGAGAGAGGGAACTGTACTTAAACTGAGAGAGAGGAAACTGTACGTAAACTGAGAGAGGGAACTGTACGTAAACTGAGAGGGAACTGTACGTAAACTGAGAGAGGGAACTGTACGTAAACTGAGAGAGGGAACTGTACGTAAACTGAGAGAGGAAACTGTACGTAAACTGAGAGAGGGAACTGTACGTAAACTGAGAGAGAGGAAACTGTACGTAAACTGAGAGAGGGAATTGTGTATATCAGGTCTGGGTCTGAAGCTCTACTGGCACAGACTGAACCAGCAGGTGCACAACTCCCTCCAGATCCCTGAGACTACTTCCTGCTGCTAAGACTTAGCTGAAACACCCACCAAACCCCATTCTTAAATCCTTCATCAAGGTTATAATCACACTGAGAAAAGATGCAGAAAATGTGCAGCTCAACATTGGCCAGTCTGAAACTCATAAAGGCCAACCGCAGCTGAAGTGACAAAACATGTGAAGACAGTACCTCATAGATCTTATAGGCAAAAAATTTCCATGTGGTTTTGTTTGTAACAGCAAATTAAAACAGAGTTCATAGTACATATGCAGATTTTTAGCACATTAGGATTTCCGTAATAGCAGCATTCAAATCAACCGAACACAAGATTGAAAGAAAACTGGGAGAAAAAGGGTCGACTGTCCCCCCCCTAACAAAAACCCTCTCCCCCAATCCCTCCAACTTCCTGTTGGAATTCTATCAGGTGTTCGTGGAATAAAGACCCTGCCTGGAATCAGACAATCCCCCGTCAGAGTCGCTTGCCAGATGGAGTGGGAGAGAGAGGCAGGGCGACGCTGAATAATGGGACATCTGCCGGAAAGAGACGACAACACGGAGCACCGCTGGAGAGATATCGCCACACAGAAAATGAGAGGAAGACAAAGACGTGTTAAACTGTCCCCTCCTCTTCTCTAAAACACCGACAGACAGACAGACAGACAGACAAACATACACACAGGCACACACACATATGTGAGGGCTGAGTATGTTTGCATTTGGTGAATGATTTCTAATTAAAAGGGGCCTGGGTTTACGTTTACGTTTTGTTTTCATGTCATGTTTGTGTTTTGGTCATGGCATAACATTTTCATCCTTTTTATTTAATTTAGATTTTTTTCTTCATTATTTGCTTTTTTTTATTGTTCAATAAAGAGCCATACTCTTACAATATCATACAAGCCATACTCATACAAGAGAGGGTGCGCTCCTGAATTAGCGTACAGAATTTCACGCTCGTTTTCTCCCTTCTTTTAAATATCAGGATTACTCAGACTCGTGCTCAGCCCTCATATCCCCCTGCATTATTCCTCAGCGGTGGTTAGGAACTTGGCTTTAAACTCCAGCTCTGAAACTTGGCAGACGGCGCTTTAAATTTTGGACGTGCCCCTAATGGGGCTGTAAGCAGAGTGCAGGCTTCGAGCGCGGGTCCCGTCGGACCGGGTGGGTGTGTGAGTGCTTAATCACATCCCCGACGGCCTGACAGCGCTGCCCCGGACAGACACTCTCATCGATTACCGCCGAGGGGGAAGGAGGGCGATCAGTTCTTGGCACGAGGTGACCGGTCTCCTGGTAGCAGACACACAGGGGCCAAATCAGGTGATTGATCCTCGTATTGGGTTCATGGGGTATATCACGGCACACAACGCTTTGAAGCATTTATGATAAGTTTCAGGTTTGAATCCTGGGTAGTCAGCTGCAGACAATCAGTATCAATGTTGAGATAGTACAGTCCTCTAGACCCCCTCCCCCTTAGCCCACATTTTAGATCATTCCAGGCATGGCCGAGGTTTTTATCAGGAATGTTCATTACCATACTCATCCAGAACCACAGGAAAAAGTAAACAAACACAAATTAATTACTTCAATCACATTTATCTATTGAAACCAAGTTAAGGATTTATTCAGCTCCAATTACGAAATCACGTAAAAAAACATCCAATCATTTCCTATTAATAATATTCAGACCACAGAAGTTAAAAGACCACAGTCCAAGCAGGAACATTTACACGTGGGTTATGACTGCTATTACTTAAGGTACAAGCACTTAAGTAGTTGGTTCTGTTGCTGCTTGTTAGGTGCTAAAAATGAGAAAATAAATCAGTGTGAGAATAGGTCTTATCCAGAACATAAGTGGTTTACGGATTAGCCTGTCAACCTACCTTATCCAGCCGTTCTACACAAAACAGGCAGCTCACTAGTGCGTATGTTCGACATCGCATCAAAGCAGGACACCAACAGTGGCTCCAACAGACTAGGCTACAAGGTATAAAACACAAAAACTACAGGTACAGAACAAAGTGAATGCAAGCACAAGATAAGAAGACTAAATGCATGATTCAATCACGATTACTTTCTGCACACCCAAGCAGAGAGCAGGAATCACTCACACACACACACACACACACACACACACACACACACACGAATACCCACATACACACACACACACACACACACACACACACACACACACATGAATACCCACATACACACACACAAACACATCTGTGAGGGAAAACGACAGCCCTCAGGTTACAGGCTGCTAGAAGGTCCAGAGCACATTTGAAAATAAACACCACAAAGTCTGCCTCTGTTGCTTTGTGCCAATTTAAACAGAACCTGGTCTCACCCCCCTGTTTGTATGGGGCAGGAGATGACATCTGTGTTCTCTCTCCATATTGGATTAAAGGCCAACGGGGTCTGATGTCACAGCTCGCCACTGGTGTCACTGCCTTCTACTGAGGACTGAAGCTGAAACAAAGCCCGAATGTGCGCCGCATGGAAAGGCCCGCCTCATTTCACTGTCCACACATTACTAATCAAGTTTAACCCCCCCACTTTGAAGCTGACTCACACATCTGAAGGTATGTGGGGGTAGAGGTGTAGCATAGTGTTTAGAGAATTGGCCCGAAGGTTTGATTCCCAGGTGGGGCACTGCTGTTGTACTCTTCCGCAAGGTACTTGGATATATGTTTGAATAAGCCGTATAATAGACGGTGCAAGAATGTAGGCCAGGCTGTGCAAGTAATTCTTGAGAAGAACATATGTTAAATGCCTGAAATGAAGGTTCAACTCTTTGCAATGTTGACATTAGTCACTGATTCCTTATCACCCCCACCCCACTTCCCCATCTCAGATCTGTGATTGGATGATATCGTGACACAGGTATGCCAGAACTGGCATTTTTAAGTCCCTGGCAGCCTCATTTCAAAATATTTGAGAGAACAGATTTCATTTCTCATTACTCATTGTCAATATGCCTTCAACTACAAATTCCATAGACCATCGCACCAGGGTTACTTTTACTGTAAGTTTATAACCTGCCTCTGATTCACTCTTGGATGCAAAACTTAGAATGTGCTAGACAAAAGAACATGGGGTGATTACGCTAAGTCCTGGGTTTTCAATCGGGGGTCTGCGGACCCCTGGGGGTCTTTGAAGTTACTGGAGGGTGTCCCTAGCCAGACTTGATTTGCAATGACTATAGATTTGGGGAAATATTTAAAAATATAAAACCTTTTTTTTTTTTTTTTTTTAATATAAGCCTTTTTATCTTATGGTGGGGCTTCTCTGGATACCTTTGAGCCTGGGTAGGCATCTCTGGATCAGAAAAGGTTGAAACCCCTGCACTAAGTGATGAGCGTGCCCGCAATGGCTCCTGCTAGGCCATTACTCTGCTAGGAGGTCAATACCATTCGTCCGAACATCCACGAAGGCGTCGACTACCACATTATCCGAGCTGAATGTGCCACTCATTACAAAATCACAATCGCAGACCAGCCATTTCGGGACGGGCTGAAATGCTAGGATGTGGCATGCGTAGCGATGAAAGAAGCTGACATATTGTAGCTACGTCCACCTCCCTCCCACACTGGCCCCTTGTACACGCAGGCAGGCAGGCAGGCATGCCTTTCCCAGTTACCCCTCCCCCGTCCTTTCTCAGCTCTGAAGCGCACATCTTTGCCCTGCTGCAGACTTTAGCTGTCAGAACAGATGTGTTCGAGAAGCAGTCCTTTTGGTGTTCTCCTCATATTTACTGCAAGACTTAAGACAGAGCAGGCTATACCTGGCTGGGGCGTTACCGACCGGAGATGCATTCCCTCAGCCTGTTACTCTGGGGTGTACCGATGGCTAACCTGATCACTCCTCCAAGTTTGGAGAGAGACAGAAAGACAAAGAGGGGGTCGGTGTGTGTGTGTGTGTGTGTGTGTGTGTGTGTGTGTATGCATGGATGAAAGAGAGAGTAAGAGAGAGAAAGATTCCTTCTGTTTTGAAAGACACGCACTGTTTTATTGGGCCATGGCATTATCTTTATGTATGATGTGCACAATGTAATTGTACACATTTGACATACACTGATACTGTTATTTTGTCCATTTAGGCTACACTCTATTAATTTGATAATCTGAAGCACAACCCCACCCTCCAAGCATTTTAAATAACCGTAGTCACTCTTCCATATCAACAATACAGCAATCCAGTTAGACCATTCAATTTGGGAGATCAATGCATAATGACAAAATAAGAAAAAATACAAACAAATCACAAGTTGCATGAGTGCACTACAGAGTCCTTACGAATTAAACACTAGGTAACCAAGAACATTCAACCACAAGTACACCCCCACCACCACCCCCAGCGCGGTCGATCACTATAACCCGCATAGGTAGGTTACACTTCAATTAACGGTAATCTACGCTATTTCAACATATAGTCCGCTGATTAATCAAAACCGCATCGATTCTGGAGCAGTTCACCTTACTGCATCATTAACACGTAAAACAGTGACAATAAAACCCAGGCTTTCAGTCGAGCCTCCTTCCGTTGTGTTGTACAAGTGCGAGTAGAGTGATACAAAAGTGTGTTTACATACCTCAGCAAACTCGGTAGCGGTATGGATCCAGAAGACGTGCCCAGTAATCCTTTTTTACCGCTTAGTAATTTTTCCACTAAGATTACGTTCCCGGTCCGGGCCGCTTCCAGTAGCTCTTGCTCCTTCCCCATCCTAACGAAGGGAAATTAAAAAATATCCAACCCCGTTGGGTCGAGCCACAGGAAGAGCTAGGTATCCCCCTCACTGTGTCATTGTACCAAATATTATTTCATTTGTACTGCATGTTAAAACGACGCTCCCCTCAAGCACACAGAGCGCCGCCGGAGGTGCTCTGCAAAGCAGGCTCGGATGTGGACGAATCCCCGCTCGTCCACAGTGGAACGAAGTGGAGGAATAGTATAGCCTACTGTAAATAGCGGATTTCGCACGGTGTTGTGCAGTTCGACTTGAAGGAGCGCGAGCCGACTGTCGGGCCGGTTGCCTGGAAACGCTGTTCTGTGTGACTGTCACCCACACCTCTCTCACACATGCACAGACGCACACGCAAACACAGGTGGCCTATACACTCTCCCTTCCACGAGTAGGCTACTGTGCCTGCTATGTGCTGGCCTGGAGCTGCTGCTGCTTGTGAGGTTTCCAGTCTACGCTCCACTTTCCACTTTCCCTTTCCACAGCGACACGCGCAGCAGCTTCCGCCCGCACGTTTGGGAAAGCACAAGCAACTCCACAGCATAGGCGTGGATACAAACGGTACTGTAGCTCCAGCAAGAGGCGAAACATATTGTTAGCACTGGATATTAAATAATTGGAATGCATAAAAAACAACAACGTTTCGTACGTTTGTTTCGTTATTTTGCGCATTTGCATATTTATTTAGTAGGGATTAATTAGATGATTAATTGGATAGAATCAGAGACACACGGATGCATTTACTTTGTCCATTTCGACTACTTTATACGTTATGGAAATGGAAGAGAACTAGGATTTAAGTCTAAAATTGTGATTTTTTTCATGCAAAAACTACAATTTAAAATAAACAAAAATGTTGATTTTTCTCAATTCAGTGAGTTTTGGATTAGTGCCATCAGTGTCACGCAAATCCCATCTAATATGTGGCACATTGAAATGCAAATATTGATCCTCCTTTGGAATAACAAAGTAAAATGAAAACGCAGACCGATTCAGACATGTTTTCTGTGGTTCCGCCACGCTGTGTTTATTTATGGTCTAAGATGTAGGTGCAGTGGGTGTGTGGATTTATATGGCCTGACACTTTGACGAAGAGGGTGTGTTGAATTATGCGGAGCTTGACACTTCAAGATAGAGTGCGACTTGTTTTATGTAGGGGAAACCCCGTTTGTGTTGGTTTATTCAATCTTTGACTTGGAGCTAGAGGGTTGTTTATGGGGCACCCCTTATCCAGATGATGACCACTAAGAGTGAAGAGCCGGTGGTAGTCACCAGATAGCTTTGGCATGCTGAACCTCTTCTCTAGAAAAAAGGGAAGTAACTAACTCATTAGATTAGATTGATTTCTCTTGACAAGGTATGTAAACTAAAACTAGATGGGGAATAAAGTAGCTGTGAATATACAGTTGAATTTCCCAGGGATTTTTTACATAACTGTACTGTGGCAAAATTCCTCACAAGACAGGCAGTTGAGTACAGAGAAGAAACGGCAAAAAAGTTTGACTTTATTCATAAAAATTGATTATACGTTGGCCATTTGACGATGCGTAAGAGGATTTTTTATTTTATTTCTGGAAGCTATATAAAACCTAGTCATGCCAGGACAATCCTCCTACTTGTTGTCGAGAGGATTCTACAGTCCACTAATGCGGGTGAACTATGACGCAGCAGAAAATGCTAGAAGGGTGAAACATTTCCATCTTTGGCCTTACGGAGACTGAATGACCCCAGATATGGAGGTGCAGCGCTTGTGTCTGACTATAGATGTCACTGTGGTATCATTAGCATTTTACCAAATGACTTGACTAAATTTGGGTTTTGATGGTTGCACAAAAGCCTACCCCTAAGAAGCTTTTTACAATACGAACTGGGAAACATATCAAAATATTGAGTTTGTTCCCATGTGCATAACTATATATGTATACATCAGTTGTATCTTCCATATTAAAGTGTTTTCTATACCCATGTATGCTTTCTTTTTTTGAAGAGTATACTTTACCACACATAGCAGTAACGGTTAGATCCAAAAACTGCCTAAAATTGTGCTTATCCAAAATCTATAATACTATTACTGGAATATGCACTTTGAAAAAAGCATAATTGCATTTCCATGTCTGTATTATCCTTTTTTAAGCTTGTAAAGTGTGTAAACATGAAACGTATCCTCATTGCAGATCCAGACATGTATGTGCACTGATTAAATAATTTCAGCAAAAACCTCATATTGAAACAGTAACACAAATTGTCCCATATTTTATGAATCCAGAGTGTATGCGATCTTACCTGAAAACCAAATACATCTGGGCAATGGGGAAACTAAGTAAATAAACTACCGTTTTAACTAGTGCAATAAATAATATATGTGGTACAATACACAAAATAGGACAAAGCAAGAGACCAGACAAGCCCAAGGCAAAAATAAGCCTCTAATTAATGTCCATGAAATAAGTTGTTGAATATCATGTCATTCGGTTATGTCGTCACCAATTACCACACCTTACGCACGCCGGAGCTCTTGCACTCTGGCAATGCCACCAATGGATGGAACACTGCTAGTATATAGTGTATAATATTCCATGAAATCTCAGAATTACATATGCAGTGACTTGAATGACAAGGGGCAAAATGAGAGAAATCAACACCAAGCCGCTGTTCCACCAATATACATATAAATGCACATGTGCATGAATTGCCAATTTAAAACTCTGAGGTGGACAGATGAGCTCTGAAGTGCATCTTGAAAAATGAATAGGTGGGCATGTTATTATTCGATACCCTTTTATTGTACAGTATTTCAGCAGCTTTAAAAGAGAAATATTACATCATATTACAGGATTAACACCCAACGGTTCAGAGAGGACACAAAACAACTCAATGAAGAAGAGGAGGATCTCAGGGAGAGGGCCGTGGAACTCAGATAACATGGGGCGGGGCTTACGGGGATTTAATGACCAACGGAAGGGGAAAATTACAGGGAAGTGACCCAGAGAACCAATGAAGAGGTCGGATTACAGGGGACGGGACTGGCACAGGACAATTTGCCCAGGTGTCTGTACAATCAAGTGTTTCCCCTTCCCTACTACTTCCAGTCAGGTTTCGTAGATCTGTGTTGGACATTCAGTTGGACTAAAGTATTAAAGGGGAAATGGAGACATTGACTCATGCCCCCTATTGGGGCCACACAGAGAGAGGCACTTGGGCTTTGGGGAGATGTCTGAAAGAACTGGGGAAGAAGGGGGCACCACCTCCTGGACACTTGTGCGAACAGGGTACACTGGCTTTGAGGGGTGACATCCTGAGCCATCAATGGGGCCGCACTATTAACTCAGGTAGAACCACATATATACGTAAAAAGGCCAATCAATCACAGACCCCTCAATTCAGTGCTGTAGACACCCACGAACAGCCATCACGATGCCCAGGCGCATCTACAGATATTAATCTCCGACACCCACAGATGTATACCGAGCTGATGCACAGCCGCGCTATGCATCAGACCCACAGCTGTCAGGCAGATGTCCGCCAGGCAGGCCAAACAATCAGTCACACCTGCACATTGCTCGTTTGGGTTGAGCGCTGGACACGTGCGTTTGTGTCACAACGAGCAGCCTACCCGTCATAATGTGCTAAGGGGGTTGTGTTTGGATTTAGTGTGTGTGTGAGCACCAGAGGAGATGTGGAACCTCTCTTCATAAATTCAGACTGAGAAGATAATACTGCATAACTGACCTGGGAACAGCTTCAGCTGAGCATTATATTCTGCGGTACCAGAGTGATCCTCTATTTAGCCTAGTGTTGTGCTGCACCCGTGTCATCTTGTACAGAACAGTAGGCTGACCTACTGAACCGTGTCCCGTTACACCAGTGTGATCTGCTGAACACTGCTTCTGTCCCTTACAGGATTATCTGATGAACACAATGCTTTGCTATACTAGGGCGATACACTGAACATAGTCTCCTGCTACACTACAGTGATCTACTGTAGTCCGTTAAGCCAAGGTGATGCACTCCATGTTGTCCTTAAAGGCTATACTTGAGTGATCTACTGACCCGTCTCCTGCTGTAACAGGGAGAACTTGTGAACAGCACCTATGCTATACCAGCAATCAACCAAAAACAGTGAGATCAACTGAACACACTGTCTGGTTAAACCAGGGTTCTGTAATGAGTAGTGCCCTGCCAAATTATGCAGACATCCAGGGGTATGTTACATTCTCCAAGTACAGGGAACAGAGAGCATAAAGCGATTTGTGGTAACGTTTGAAACGTTTGAGAAATAACAATCCATAAACAAACAAACTACTTTGATTTACCATTGTTTAAAAAAGGACTTCTTGTGTGCATTTCCATAGATTAAGTGTGTAAATTATATAGCCTACTGTGTTCCACAGACAGACTCAAAGCATAGAGTAGCAGCACACATGCGCACCACTTCGCTCTGTGAAAAAATGATATACTATGTATATAGTTCTAGAAATATATAAATGTGGAGACACTAGTGTTCTCTCCCTTCATTGAAGCACTGGAAGCAGATGCCAGTGATCTCTCTCCTCATTGGAGGACTGATAGCACACTGCAGTATTCCCTCTCCTAAGTGGAGGGATTTTTGTGTGGTTGTATTTACAGCAGCTTTGGTAAAAATGTGCTGCATTGAAAAAACTATGTCTATGTACACTTAGAAAAATAACAGACAGCCCAGGGTGACAGGTTTGTTGGAAATCCTCATGTACGAATGAACACATGTAACTAAACAGACTGAAGTCCGGGTCTATTGTACACTGAAATTAATCCCATCCTGTGATTTATCCTACCTGTTATAAGTATGTGTGATTGAACATACACACAAATAAACTGCCTAAAATCTAGCACTCAATTCCTCAGAGAACATTCCTGCACACAAGCAGTGCATACACAATCGCTCACACGTGATGCACTATTTGTTAAGAGCTAAATACTTTTTTTTAAATGTATTAAATACATGATATATAGTACAGTGCAAATAGTAAGCTGTAAGAAATTAAGACATTCGCTGTCTACCCCCAACCCCCACCCCAACCATCTCCCTAACCCCCACCCCAACCATCTCCCTAACCCCCACCCCAACCATCTCCCTGACCACCCCCCCCCCCCCCGAGGGTCCTGGGTGTAAATCCTGCAACTTCCAAACCAGTAGGCAGCAGCAGCATTGGAAAGCTTCCACCACACAGATGTATTCAAACTTAAAAAGGATGTGTGTGTGTTGTATGTATGTATGTATGTATGAATGAATGAATGAATGAATGAATGATGATATCACTGCCATTTTAGATGGGTCCCGTTTCACAGAGAGGCCATGTTGTAAAAGAATAAGGGCCGCACCATGGCAAAACTGCAGCGGATTCTCTGAGTTTCTCAGTTTGCTCCAGGGCTCCTGGTGTCTCTGTACTGCAGCGTACCGATGAGAAGACTGCACTGGCTCATCACTTTTAGCTGCCCCCGGAGCTCAGGTTTCAGCCTCCTGGTGATCAGTTGCTGCCCCCGGGAGTCAGTTTCAGGCTCTTCATTCGGTGCATCAGTGAGTCCTTCTCCATCTGGGCCTCTGCTAGCGCCATCTTGGCTTTGGAGAGCTCCAGTTTCAAGCACTCGTTCTCCTCCATCAGAAGCTGCAGCAAGCACAGGGAGACGGAGGGGAATGGTCAGGGACTCGCGTGTATGTGAAATAGATGATGTCAGCCAGTGACTGACGAGAGTAAATGATAGAGCGACTGGTCGACCAGCTGGTTAACAGACAGTGTGTCAGGGAGTGAGAAATTGTAAGTGTGTGTGCATGTACACACATGCATTTATGTTTATGCATGTGTGATAATATAAGGCAGGGGTTCTAAATATTATCCAGAAAGGGCCGGTGTGGGTGCAGGCTTTTGTTCCAACCAAGCAGTTACACACCTGATTCTACTAGCTAATCAAGGTCCTCAGCAAAGTCTCTAGTGGTTGATTAGTAGAATCAGGTGTGTAACTGCTTGGTTAGAACAAAAGCCTGTACCCACACTGGCCCTTTTTGGATAAGATTGAGGACCTCTGACATAAGGGCTACCTGTCAATGCAGCTTGAACTGTCAGAAGCTCACTATTGTCGTAGGTGAATAAAGGTCACTTGCACTATGGTGAAGAAGTGAGAGATTCTGTAGGAGTAGCACCATATATGGCCAATATCTGACTAGCTAAGCAAGTTTTAATCCAAAACACTCAATTTTCCTGCATGCAATGACTCTTTAAATCCCTAAGCAATCACGCTCTTAGTGCGAGAGAGATGAAATTAGATAATTTTTGACAGTGAAAGCATTGTTTATATAAAAGCTGACATATTATGTGTGTCATTTGATTAAATCCCTTAACTAGCACTGGCCCGAATGGGCTGGAAGTGGTCTAGTTTAATCGCATTTATTGCGTTTTTTACAGTGAAATTTTGAAATAATCTGGTGACAGAATATACTGGTTGAAAGTGTTAAAACTCACAATTCTATCTCTATAAAATATTTTATGATCCCAATGTTATAGCGACAACAGTTCCTTATTTTGTAACATGACACAAAACAGGCTCAATCAAAACGTATGTTCTATGCGTTCTACGAAAATCCACAGGCGACATGAATTCAGCAACAATAAATCAGTATCCTAATCCTGACAAACAAATACAATATTTGGTGAGAAAGAAAGGTACACTTCCACTGTGTTTGAGCTTCTTTGTTTCAGTAACACTTCGTGTCATTCTGACTATTGGAAAACAAACACCCAAAGGGTTACTTTACAGAAGAGACCAGGATTATGCCTGCAGTCAAAGGGTTTCAAGAACAGTAGCCACTTTATTTTTGTTCAAAAACAGTGGCGCAAGAGAAGGGGTTAATGTACATTAATTTTACCCAATCTGTGTTTTCTATAATTTAAAATATTTATAGAATATTATTAAAAAACAGTTCTTTTTGTATTATAGATGCAGATAATTTTCCATATTTAATACAACCAACATCTAATCTCCTGACACAGCTCCAGATGGTGTCATTTTCATGACAATGTATAGCGACAGCAATAAAAGTGTCCACACCCAATCAGAGTTAACTATGAATTATACATAATTGATAAATGGAAGATTCATGAGGCCTCCCACAGATTATAGCTCCGCTATATTACTCATCATGACCAATTAAAAGTCACAGCTGGTAATAACACAGTCCACAGTGAAGTGATCGCCAGTGGAATGCATGTATCTACACAGCTTGAAGGTGCAGTGAGTTGAAATGATGCAACTTCATCCCCAGTAAAGGTAAGAAAACTACAGAACTGGAGGGGTCCAGGTAACACAGGCTGCTCACCTTCTCTTTGGGGGATGGGGTGTTGCTGGTGAGCGGTTGTGGGGTCGTCTGCGTGGAATGGGACACGCAGCTCATCGCCCTGGGGATATCAGGAGCCGCACTGGGGACGTCGGGAGTCAAGCTCGCCCTGCCCTTCTCCACCTGACTCTCAGGCTCTGCTGCCGGAGCTTGGGCAACTGTCCAAAGAGAGAGCGGAACGGGGTGAGGGGGCAAACAGAAACCACAAGGGGCATGAGTCAAATAGTTAAACCATAAGGGCCAAGGGTCCAAATGAGACACCACACGGGCAAGGGGCCAAGACAGAGAGATCATATGGGGAAGGGGCCAAACAGTGAATCTATAAATGTCAGGGGTCAAGATGGACCAGGAAGACCAGATGGACCAGGAGACAGACGACCACCACAATGAATAAGGGTAGTCAAGCCATGCCCAGAGTCAACAACATAAGGATACTTCTATAACAGCTAAGTACCACTAATGCAGGAGGTAATCTATGCGATTGGGGCGGGGTGGGGGGGGTCACCTCCTATAGAAAAGGACCCATCATCTTGACGGTAGATTAGCAAGTTATCAACGTGCAGGGTGATGGGCGTCGGCTCCGGATCTGAAGGGTTGTCGCGGGGAGTATCGTCCTATAGGGCGAGAAGAGGGCCGGTCAGTACTCTTTGTAGCCTAATATGCTGAGGAAGAGCCCGTGAAATTAAGTGTGAGGCTGTGCTTCCTCGCCTTCAAGTTGACGTGCATGTCCCTGATGTCGATCTTCATGGGCAGTATGTGGGAGGCGGAGTCGTCCTGCAGAAAGTGGCCCAAGTTGCGCAGAGAGGACATGAGAAAGTCGGCGGTGAAGTCGTGCAGCTGGCAGTGCAGGAAGCCGCTGTGCGCGGCCAGGGGGGAGCGCGCCGCCGCGCGGGGCCCGCTCTCCAGCCTCACCTGCACCTCCGGGCGGGATTTCCTGTTTACCGCACGCACGCCGGGGGCGGCACCTGCAGAACAGAGGGATGGGTGAGGGGCTAAGAAACAAGGCAAAAACACAGCGCCGAAAGAAACGCCATAATCCCGCGCATCTCTACTCTTACTGAGCGAGGACCAAAACACATACTGCAGAGTATCAGCAGCGCGGGAACGAGAAATTAAAGGGACTGCCAACTCAAATCGATGATTCAGCTTTTCAATGGTTCATTTTTGTCATCCTGGGGTGGAATAAACATAACCCAAATATCAGTACTAAGTGATGCGCCTTCCTTTTTTTTTTTTTTCACCATAGCCTGTAATTGATCAGGCAAGGTTTTGAGCGGGTGGACTTCGGGACGTCATCAAAATCCTATCAGCCAATGATGAACTATCCGGAAATTCTTTATGCCCTCCCCTTCACTGGAGCGTTGCAGGGAGACACGCTTCAGCAGGCTACAACAGTAAACAACTTTCTTGTTCGATGTGTGCTTTCCTCCGTTTGTCTTTCAGAAATGTCATGGCAAGAGAAAAACTGTTTGCGTAGCTCGAAGCGTCCATATTCGCGTATTTCCGTGAGGTACGTTTCAAAGCTGAAGTCATTGCATTAGTCCGATTGACTGCTGAAAGGAGGTTAGCTAATACGCATGCTACGCTGTTACTATTTGAAAGACGTGAGTCTCTGAGCTTAACGTTAGTATTATTATGTGAACAGATCTTCTTTAGTTCAGTGACTCAAACATATGGTACGGTTCCAACTTGCACCACGCACTTCCTTTTTTAGGCTATTTAGCCATCGTTTGTTTTGCAAAATTTTCTGAATCTGCACATAATTTGCCTAGAGGCTCTTGGGCGTGGCCTGGTTATTAACTAGCTTTCACACCCACCCATTGCTGAGAACTGCATAGTTGGTCAAAATTGACACTATTCAATCATCATTTTTTTCAGCTGTAGATGTTTTTAAAGGCTGAAATTTTGGTGGATGATTATTTTAATGTCAAATAAAAGAGTAATGTCAAATTAAAAAAAAACTTTTTCAGCAGAGTTGGCAATCCCTTTAACCAAAAAATTAGGCATGTGGACAGGTCACATGACCAGAGGGGCTAGGGGCTCCAATTCACCTTCTGATACTGATCACAAATATATCTCTACAGCAAAAACAGTTCGACAACACAGAGAGAAGCTACAGATTCTCGGCATGCTCATAAATGTTGTTTAGAGCTACCTCCGGGTCTGAATGGCCTGAATTATTGGATAATGCATCTGGTTTTTTATTCAGATCAATACTGAGTTTAGTACGCATTTTACACAAAAAACATTTTCTGATTTTATGCAATAATCCTTTGCACACTTTTATGCAGTAAAAATAAAACTGAATAAAAAAAAATTAAATAAAATCTAGACGGATATTTAAAGTCAAGGAGTAAAGTTAAAGAACGCCTCTATACCAGCCATTGTGAAGCCGGGTTGTCAGAAAATCCTGTATCCAAAATGTCCTCCGTGACACACAAAACAGACTGGTCCAATCAAAAACACACACAAAAAAACTTTAAAAAGTGCACTATCCCTTTAAGCACAAGCAATCGGTTTGTCTGTCTTGGAGTCCAACACACTTCAATACCTTCTGCTTACACAGTAATGCCCCCAAAGCCTACGTTGCACTATATGGCTACTGTACAGACAGCTTAAGACTGAGCAAGCTGATGCAGGGGAAACCTGCGGCCTTAAAAAAAAGCCTCGCTCAACGCCTCGTACCCTTTCACAGACGTTTGCTATTTTAATAGCCAACATTGCATTTGAGTCGCATTTGAAGTCGGCGCTGATTTGAAGAGGGCATGTCTTACATCGAGTCAAAAGTACAAATTCAGACTAGATTTGTTAATTGTTTCGTTCATGTTCCAAATACAATTTTGGCTCCGCCTGTGGCCGAATGAATCAGGAAGTACAGGCAAACAAAGGCGTGTGATAGATGTCTCCAGAACAGAGGGAGCCGCTGGTAATTAAATTCTGCTGAGAGAAGGGGGGAGGGAGATGCTGGAAGGCGCAGACTGAAAGAGGGGTGGGTGGACGGCAGCGTTTCAGACTCCTGAATTTGCAGTCCCCACTGGTCTGTGAAATGGGGCCTGGAAGGAAGGCGGTGAGACTGGTCTCCGTGTTTAATGAGGCCGGCAGAAGAGCGGCACGCTCCATTAGGGTCAATATCCCCGTTCTCCCAGTGTCAACCAGGGGAAATTACGCGCCCACACCTGCACGCGGCACTCGTCCTCAAGTTCACCAATTTGGTCCACGTTTCGGTTGACGTGAAAACGATTGCCTGTGCGTAGCTACAGGAGAGAGGAACTCCACACCGACTCCTCTCCCTAGAACCACGGATCTTCATCAGCCAGAACTCAGAAAGCAGCTATGGGACTTCCAACACAGGCAGAGACAGAGGCACGGACACAGGCGCAAGCGGAGAGCTTTGCCTGATAGAAGGGTTTGTTTAATCTGATGGCAGTTCACCTGGGCAGCGCACACAGTCAGTTATACAGTGAGCACACTTGACTGTTACGCAGACCGAAGTTCCCAAAGCAGTGTACTGGAGGATGTATTTGATTGGGCAGTGTGTTTGATACACAGTGAGTTAAGGTGAGCACATTGAATTGTTACCCAGACTGCAGTTCCCAAAGTGCTGCATGGGAGGGTGTGTATTTGATCGGTCGGTGTGTTTGATACACAATGATTTACGGTGAGCACATTTGACTCTTACCCAGGCTGCGGTTGCTGAGGTACTGCCGAACGCTGACGTTGCCCAGCTGGGAAGGCACCACCTGACCAACCTGCAGCGACACCGCGACGTTGTCCCCCTGGACCTCCAGCTCTCCGCACACGGAAAGGACCTTCAGAACGAGCACCGACACCTGGGAACAGACGCAGCGGCCTTGCTGTAAACCCAGGCCTCGTTCTGCACAATCGCACTTGGGATCAACCAATATAAACAATGCCGGCACGTTACGCACAAACACGTTTGCAATATTGTGATAGTTTATGTTACTATATATGCGGTTTCTCGTAAGCATGCATGCTCGCAATTATTAATAAAAACATATAAATTGTTTTTCATGGTGTTAATTCCTTCACGCATTACCAGAAATAAATTATGTTATGGGATACTAGCCATTCCCAAATATAAAGTAAACGTACGATTATTACTGCGCTATAGGGCATTTAAGGTGTCATAATGTTAAAGGTCTTTAACTGTTATTACTATGCTATAGGTATTATAGGGCATGTTCACATTAAAATGTTAGTTATTACCAGTTATTACTCAGCTATAGGGTATTACAGGGTGTGATCCTGTTATACGGTAAAGTTTATTAACATTTAACAGTTATTACTCTGCTATAGAGAATTATGTTACATTGTGATTGTGTTAGAGTAAAAGTTATCATTAGTTATGAACAGTAATTAATCTGCTATAGGGTAATACAGGGTGAAATCGTGTCAATAGGTAAAGGCCATTACCAGTAAACAGTTATAAACTCTGGTTCCAGGAAAAGAGACCACATCACACCTGTGCTGGCCTCCCTACACTGGCTCCTAGTGCGCTTCAGGATAGATTTTAAGGTTCTGTTATTTGTTTTTAAAGCCCTAAATGGAAGGGCCCCTTCCTATTTAGCAGAATTCCTACGCCCCCATACGACATCTAGGACGCTCAGGTCTTCAAACCTGGGTCTTCTGACTGTCCCACGCTCGAGGCTGAAGCTAAAGGGAGATCGCGCCTTTTTGCGGTCGCAGCCCCTAGGCCTAGACTGTGGAACAGCCTCCCCCTTACTTTCAGATCCGCCCCCACTATTGAGTCTTTCAAATCCAGTCTTAAAACGTATTTTATTCTCTAGCTTTCAAGTCTGTTTGATTTGCAGAGGTTATTATTATTTTTATATAATGTATTTATTTATTTATTTGTCGTGTGTCTCGTTTTATTTATTCCTTTTCAGCCCTTCCACACTGTACAGCACTTTGGTCAACATTGGCTGTTTTTAATGCTGTGCTTTATGAATAAATCTGATTTGCTATAGAGTATTACAGGGTGTGATAATGTTAAAGGGTAAAGTTTATAGAGTGCTACAGTCATGACGTATTTTTGTTGGCCAATTCGGAGGTTTCTTCCGGGCATGGGTTCCTCGCCAGATTTCCAATGGGGTCTTACCATGGGGTTTTCAGATTTGTGCCGAATATAAGGTCTGTGGTTAATATAAGCCTAAAATATTTTCATGTTTTGTTAATCAAGATAATCTCCACAAAAAAAAACACACTTTTTGCGATTTTTGAACCACACACGCAATTAATAATTATTGTTAAGTAAGCTAAGCTCATGGCAAGTAATTTTAACATTTAGCCAGCAAGCTAACTATAGCTTATTTAATTAGTCCAAACTAGCTGCCCAATGTCCTAGCTGGCTGGCCATATGAGTTAAGTTAGCTAGCTACCGCTAATCCATAGCTACTACTAGCCAACTGCTCCAATACTAGCTAGCTACGTCCTAAGTGCAGCTAGTTTAACTAGAGCATTTTATTTTGCTTACAAAATAAAATGTAGCTTCAAAGGGCAGCTAGCTAGCTAGGCAATTGTGGTAGTTAGTAAAGTCATATATAGCCAACTAGCTATAAAAATAGGCAGCGAATTGGGACTAATAAGGTAGCTAGCTATAGAAGTCGAATACACGTTAAAACGGCTTGCCATACTAGCTAGTGGGCTAGCAAGCTACGAATATGAAGTGCATTTATTCCGACAAGTTGTACTTTGAATATAGAAATGTTAGCAACATACTTTTTAAAACCATATAAAAGCCTAAGAATTCATGGTTAAGATATTAATATGTGCAATTTATGTCGTAGAACAAAACGTGAAAACCCGCTTAGGCTCATATTAACCACAGACCTTATATTCGGCACAAATCCGAAAACCCCATAAGACCCCATTGGAAATCTGGCGAGAGAACCCATGGCTGAAAAAACCGAACTCACTTCCGGGTTATTAACAGTTATTACTCTGCTATAGAGTATTACAGGGTGTAATAATATTAAAGGGTAAATGTTATTAACGGTTATTAACAGTTATTACTCTGCTATAGAGTATTACAGGGTGCGACAGTGTTAAATCGTAAAGGTAATTACCAGGTCCTTGGTGGGTTCGTCGATGCTCTGAGAGGTGGCGCTGACGGTGTCAGGTGAGACTCCTCCTTCAACGTTCTGTCCTAAAGCCTCACTTGCGCTCTCAGCTCCAGTTTGATCACACTGCATGTCCTTGAATCCGGAAATGGAGAGGTCGTCCCCATCTGCAACACAAATCATTAGGTTATCGTATCGCACCACCTCTAACAAATTAGTATTCTGTGGTGACAGATGAATACATTCTCCTGTCACAAACACAATGTCAGTTTGCAGCTAAGCACCAGCAAAGTAGCAGCGCTGCAATTATGCTCTCATTAATTAATAGACCCTGCCCCAATCACAAAGTGCTCAAGTCTTTAAGATGCACATGAGAAGTCTTCATGTCCACACAATCCTTTTACAATGACAATCGACAATCCACTCAAATCCAAAGGGGTCATTTTAATTTCCTGCCACACGTATAATAGAGCTCTACCATCACCTAGTGGTGAATAACCAGAAGACATTTCCTAAAACAAATACTTTTATTTTAGGCTGATTTCTGTGTGGGTCCACGTGTGTGTTTGTGTGTGTGTCTGTGCATAATCCACGTGTCTGATTGCACTTGCATGCATGTGTGTGTGGCATCCCTGAATAACTGTTTTCAGGTACCTGTGTAAACTGACTGATTAATCAGTTTTACGATCTTTAAAACACCTACGACATCCCTGACAGTTAATAGAAATTTGGAGCCCATTGATGTACACTAGTGTTCAAAATAGACATTTTTATGTTTTTGAAATAAATGAATACTTTTATTCACCAAGGTAGCATTAAATTGATCGAAAAATAGTCAAAACATTGATAATGTTACAAACTACTATTTCGATTTCATTCCTATTTTTATACATAGTCCCCCCATTTTAGGGCACCAAAAGTAATGAGCATAAATGTAAATAAAGTCATCATATTTAATATTTGGTTGCATGACTTCCTGACCCAACAACATAAAAAAACTCTTGATATCTTATTTTCAGGTACTCTTACAAGTGATACTATAACCTCTCTGCATTTGAATGGATCTCTATGGGTATTGGGGGGTGAGACTAGATTAAGCTGTAAATTACACGGGAATAGTATAGAAGTATAGAACACATGGTTGGCTAAATGGCTGTAAGTCATCAAGGGTCTGAGGTAGTATTACGCAAGCGCTATCAAAAACGCATTAGGGATGGGAGTATTTTTCCTAAAATGCGGTTGGTCTCGCTGCCTACATATGCATGTATGTTTTTCCACTCGAGCACTGTCTTTCCAATATGATTGATAATGTAACAATGTATTTTTAATGTAGGCTACCGATTTTCATTGAAGATGGAACATTTGGCAGCTTTTTGCAGATGGTGGAATACAATTTTATGTTCATGTTATCGTACATAATATAGGCTATGGCATATATACTTGTCACTTAGGGCATGGCAAATGCTCATTCCAATTTACTGTGCGCTGATATGTGGTAGATCAATGTAAAATGTTTCCTTTCAGTCATTATGAATAGGAACATTAAAAAAAAATAAAATAATGCAATCCCGGGAAAAAGGTATACATACTGTAGAGTATACAGGGAAAGTGATGTTTTATTTCTAATTTTTGGAAAAACTACAGTGGGAGTGAAAGTTGAATTTGGAGACACCTCACGTGCTATGCGAAGGAGCTGTTGACCGAACAGCGAGAGATAAGTGGAACCAGCTGTTACAACTGTAAACAGTATTAGCTTGTGAGCTAGCTCAAAGAGGTCTTAGCTAAGTTACCAATTATTCCAGTACATTGGCTTCCAACGATTTTTGGACTATACACTGGATGATGACACCTTACGAGAAATTTTACTTCAATCGGAGGTCAAAGGCTACCGTTTTGTGCCTGAATACATGGCCTAGGAGATTAGCTGAAGGTGCGAGCCGGCACCTTCTCATGCTGTAACGTTAGCCGGAGCTGAACGTGCAGTCGACCCAGGACTGCCTCAGATAATGGATGACTGCTGGTATACGTGCGGTAACTGTGCAATGGAAATGTTTACGGAAATGAGTGGGATCAGGCACAGTTTAATTTGTCATCCGTGGAACAAGAAACAGATGAAGAGGGAAGAGTCTGTCTACACACCCTGATTTTGAACACCACATGTACGTATAAAGGTGTTTTGGAGACATTATTCAAGATCCCTAAAATGAACTGGTGTAAGAGACCCAGACCTAGAGGACTGGGATGTGAAATGGATAACGAGTACCATCATGTATACTTCTGGCTAGGCTAGCTAATATGTTTTCACTATACAAAAAGTAGATAAATGAATGGCTGTTTTTCACCCTTTTTTCTCTGGAGACACCAGCTAATGGTGGTGACATTTTTTTCAACAGAACTGTTGTGGCGAGATTGCCAGCGAGTAATGTCAGACTCTCGAAGAACCACTTCCAGGACTAGTAGTAACGCCCAGCCCCTCCGGTTGTATTCAGTGGGAGTGGCAACCTGTGACTGGCGTTGTCTGACAATTTACATAAACTATAAGCGCCGCCCATTGTAGTTCACCGTAAAGTAGGTACCTGGTACATGCGCAGTAGTTTGTGGCTATAGCTCTGTTCTCACTACAGGTAGAGAGTTGGCTGAGAGCCCATTTTAATCAGGAGGACAGCTACTGTTCTACAAATCAAACATAATTTGTTGGTGGAATTCCCCTTTAACTGCAGTCTCAAAGAATAAAAACATGTGCACACGTGTCTCTCTCTCTTATAATTACCTCTCTCCAGGAGGCTGTAAGTATCACAGTCCTCCAGTAGGTAGCTGTCGATGGAGATGTTGTCGAGGGAGTGGAGGGATGGACTCTTCTTCAGGTTCTTGTAGGACACGGAGAAGCTGGACTGAGATCTGTCCTTCAGGAGACGTCCACTGGGACAAAGGGCATACACAGAAACAACTTCAGGTGACTGTGTGTGTCTGTGTGTATGTGTGAGTGGGAAGGAGTGTGTGCGAGTGTGTGTGCGTGTGGCTTGTGTATGTGCGCATGTGTGTAGATGGATTCCATTGGTGAAAAATCTTCCCTGGGGAGAACGCCATGAGAAATTAGAGGAGTGTGTCTTCAGCCCTTTCGGTCTGTCACAGTGCTTCAGCTAACATGAGTCATACTAAGACAACCCGACACACCGTCTGACACAAAACCACACCCACAAGGCCACGGCACAACACAGTCCAGCTACGCAGTGGCTAATGGCTAACGACACGGAAACACGTGGCTTGGGTGCGCTTACAGGCTGGACATGGAATAGAGCGAGATGGACCTGCTGTTTGGGGGGCTCAGCATTTCAGACACCAGTGATAAACTTCCTTTCCTTTAAAGAGAGAGAGAACAAGCCAGCCTGGATTGAAACACACATGGCCACATTCACACACGCACTCTCGCTCTCACGCTCTCTCACTCTCATACTTTCTGCTCCTAACTTCGGTGACTTCATACATGGGGGAGCATGTGTGCGGTGATTTATGGCTAGTGTAAATTAGGTTCTGAATTCAGAAGGTGAGTATTGTGAGCACCAAATAACAACGAAGTGCAAGTTGTCTAACCGGTAGACTAATCAGATTACTAGTGTGTAACAATGCAGTGTGAACAGAAGCTGCAATAACAGGCTGGATGGTTCTGTAATATAAAAGTTGGAACAACAGTTTGTATTGTAATGCAATATAAACTGACAAACTGTAATAACAGGTTGTGTTGTAATGCTAAATAAACAGACCGAGGTGTAATAAAAGCCAGCATTGTAATGAGTCATGTACCTGGACATGGACTGGGGCATCTTTGTTGCAGAGGGCTTGTCTTTGCTGTCGCTGAAGTCTTTGGTAAGAGGGTCAGTGGGGGGGTCTACTGCCACCTGCTGCTGGGGTCTACACTCCGATGAGCCGCCCTGCTCCTCACGGACCCCGTCCGCCCTGAACAGGGGGTCCGACGACCCCTCCCCCAAGTTCCGTTTCTCTTCCGGGGACGATCTGGCACCACCGGGCCCTGCCCCCACACTCTCCTCCCCGTCCGACTTCTCCAGCGAGGCCTCGCGGAGCCCCTCAGGAAAAGAGGGAGAGGGGGAAGGGCGGAGGGGGGCGGGACCCGGCGGTAGGTCGCCCTCGACGCCGCACAGCAGCTCGTCGGGGTCGCACCTGGCACCCAGCATGCCCCCGCTCTCCGACGGAGACAGGTCCGAGCCCAGGGGGCTGCCGCCGCCAGCCTGTGGGACGGGGCGGAGAAGCAGGGCCACCTCGGCGCTCTTCAGCAGGACCCCCACGCACAAGCCGAAGGGCCGGGCGCAGTCTGGGTCGCGTTCGCGGTCCTGCCGCTTGGAGCCGAACTGCTCGGTGTCCTGCTGCAGGGTCTGCTGCAGCCTCTTGACGGACTGCTGGAGCTGGAGGAGGAAGATGTACTGCTGGTGGCTCACCTGGACGCTCAGGTGCTTCTGAACGTGCACCAGCACCTGGACGTCAGCGTCGCCGGGGGACGGCGGCTCCGAGGACGAGGACGAGGATGGGTCGGCGGGGGGAGGGGCCAGGCCGTCCAGGGAGCGGGGCTTGCGGATGCCGTTGGGCCCGAGCGGGGGCTCGGAGCTGTAGAACTCTTTGAGCAGCTTCTTCCTCTGCAGCCGGCTGGCCGTCTCTGCCGACTCGCTGCGCGGGATGCCCCCGGCGGCGGGGGGCGGGGCCCGGGCGCCCGCCCGCAGGCGCTCCTGGTACTGGGCGTAGCGGGCTGGCTGGCACGTCCACACCGAGAGGGGGAAGGAGTCGACGCAGGGCACGGGACGGCCCCGCCCGCTCTTCATGCCCTCGTAGTCCACCCAGAACTGGGAGAAGTGCAGGGCCCACAAGTCGGAGGCGGCGGGCGCCTTGAGGGTGTCGGCGGCGAGTGCAAGCGGCACCAAGCCCCGGTAGATGTCGTGGATGCGGGTGTCCTGCTCGTGGGCATGCCGCAGGAAGACCGGGTGCAGGATGGAGAAGCCATCGGGGGAGACGTGGCGGGAGAACAGCGCCTCCTGCTGGAAGTCCTGCAGCAGCGCCTCCAGGCTGGAGCGCGTGCAGCCGGCCGGGTGGCGCGTGTTAGTGGCCACCATCTCCGACGTCTGGATGGACACGGAGCGGGGGATGTCTGGGTGTCCCGACAGCTCCTCGTCCGTGGGAACCACCAGCTGAATACACAAAAAATGCACACACACAACCAGCTAAGACACACAGGCACTCACACATGGGGAAGGAACTGTGCTTGTAACCTAAAGGCTGCAGGTTTAATTCCCAGATGGGACATTGCTGTTGTCTCCCTGAGCAAGGTACTTAACCTAAATTGCTTCAGTACATATCCAGCTGGACCCCATTTCAAAAAATGCAAAGGTTGCATAAGTCGCTCTGGATTAGAGCGTCTGCTAAATGCCATGCAAAGTAATGTAATGTAATGCACACGTCCACTCATATTCATCGCCCAATCCCCAGACGGAACAGCAGTCAGGTGGGACCCCACCTTGAGCATGAGGCCGTCCACCTTGACGTCCACGTGCTCGTCGGGTTTCTGCGAGTCGTTCAGCTTGTAGAGCTCCATGAACTGCTCGAGACTCTGCCTCAGGTCCAGCACAAACTGGTTGAGCCAGATCAGGCTACGAGGGTCCATCACCAACTGCAGAGCATTTAGCTGCGCGTACAGGTTGGGACAGGGTACTGTAGGGGAGGAATAACACAGTTACACATCTGACAGAACCAGACAATACAATGCAGGGGGAGGAATAAAACGGTAACACATGTGACAAAACCAGATGATACAATGCAGAAGAAGGAATAAGAGTGTAACACATCTGCCAGAACCAGTCGATACAATGCAGAGAGAGGAATAACAGTGCAACACATCTGACAAAACCAGATAATACAATGCAGAGGGAGGAATAACAGTGTAACACATCTGACAGAACCATACAATGCAGGGGAAGAGTAATACCATTACACATCTGACATGACCAAAACGATACAATGCAGGGGGAGGAATAACACGGTAACACATCTGACAGAACCAGATGATACAATGCAGGGGGAGGAATAACACCGTTACACATCCAATTACAGAACTCATGTGACAGGAAAATGTAGGATTGGGCAGGTAAAAAAATAATTGCCGCTAAACAGGATCTGTTTCTCAGAGTTGACCAGGGAATGTTGCTCCTGGATCCCGAAATTTCACTTTCACATAAATTAGGGGAGTGGTGCAAAACCACCATTACATGAATATCTGGTCAATATCTTCAATATATTTGTTGAATTCTCCAAGTATCAAACAAGGGACAACACAAGGAAAATAACACATCTATTATTACACATCTTACAGGGACCTGCAGATATGAGCTCCTTAGATTTCATAGAGGACTCTTACTGGGATAGTCCTTGCCATCAGGGAAGTAGTACTCAGTGAACTCCATGTGGACGGCAGGCATCTCCTGGGGCAGGTAAAGGGACTTCTTGTTACAGGAGATCATGGCCTTGGGACTAGAGCGACGCTGCTCCGCTGTGGAGACCTAAACACACACATGTACACACATGCACCCAAACACACGCAAGTACGTGCACACAAACGCATACAAACAAATCAGGGAGAGATGGGAAAAGGTGGAGTAAGATGGTCAAGTCTCAGTCATTGTACGTCACCTGGACTGCGAGCACAGGCTAAGCCTTGAGTGGAACCTTTAGACTTCCCTGTGTTCCCGCCGTACACAGTACCTGGTAGATGCTGAAGTCCGCCATCCTGAGCACGACGGAACTGGACATCAGCTGGGTCTTGGGCGGCACGGCGGGGGCGGAGAAGGTGCTGGTGGAGGTGGTGGAGATCTTGTCTGTCGAGAAAGAGGGAACGGGAGAGACGGTGAGCGCTCACCTCCGTTCTCACCCCTTCTGGGGGGTGGGGGGGAGGGGGTAAGGTGCATCACCCCAACCTCACGCCGGAAAGGGTACCTGGCTCAAGGGAGCAACAGCAGTGCCCCACCCGCGGCCGGGACCCACAACCCTCAGGTCCACTGTCCAGTTCCCTAACCACTACGCCACCCTGATGCCCTACGGGACGACGCGCGGGGACTGGGGGACAGAGAAGCCATCGTTAACTCGCGAGACGCCCGAAAAAATCACCACACGGCTCACATCACCACTCGCTGGACTCGACCGAGCGTCTGCTGTGAAAAAGAGGCCATTGTCTTCAGAACAATGCACTCAGTATGGCCACACTCATTAACAGCACATGTTCACGGTATGCTCACGTTTGCTACGGCCACGCAATAGACATCACAAGGTCTGCTTCACACAGTGCTTCCCCAAGGAGTCCCCCTGTATAGGCGTGGCGCTGGGCGATGGCTCAGTGTTGGGGCGCCGGACTTATTCAACTGAGATAATTAGAGCCAATTGGAGTATCTTTCCAATACCTTTTGAGCGTGCTTTAAACAGAAGAAATATCATTTTCCAACTCCATTGAAATGAAGAGGGGTTTTATCACAATGGCTATACAATGAACCTCCCACTCTTTTCTGAGTGTCTTCATCATTCAGACACTCAATATGCTGGGAATTCAAAAAGAACATGAAACAATAAGCCATTTTCCAAGAGTGGAGAAAGCTTTATAACTACAAGTGCCTTGCATTCATCTCATAAGTTGATACGTCATTTTTCTTGACGTGCTTTTCGTAGATAAGTATAAACTCTTCATAACGGGTTTAGGCTTTAACCAGCTAGATAGCTTATCATTTAAAAAGCTATTTTAAACGTAGAACGTTCAGTTGGTTTACTATTGTGTATATTATCTGTGAATTATAGAAAGAGTTGGTACTGTAAAACCTCTTCCCTTCGAAGTATAATTTATAATATTCGGATCAATTTACATTTAAAATGCATTTGTTTTCGATGAACAGATTAAAACTCCTATTCTTCACACATTGACCACTTGACCACTCACAGCCCAGAGCCTCACCTATTAAAACCACTGGAGGAAACACTGTCACACACTGTGGAAGTGTGATGTCATTATTGCAACTTCTCAGCAGAACACGAACACACATCTGCCTATATAACACCTTGGTTGTGGGTAGAACGTGATTGGAGGTCGAGCTAGTGCCATTTCCTCTGCTTCTCCGAAAATTTATTTATTTATCTGTATCCGTGAAATAAATAAAAAAGTCACTAATAATCCAATTTTGTATGTGTGCGTTACAGAGTGAGCAAGAAAGAAAGAGTGTGTGCGTGCATGCATGCAGCAAATGTGTGTGCGTGTCGTGCGTGTGAGCGTGGTGTGTGTGTGTGCGCGTGCGTGTTGAGTGTGTGTATGTGTGTACGTCCTAAGCGTGTGTATGCATGTGTATGTTTGTGTGTGCGCGTGCAGCGTGAGTTTGTGCACGTGTGTCTGAGTGTACATAATGTGTGTGCGAGTACCGTGCTGAGGGGAGCTCTGTGGAGGCGAGTTGGTAGACTGATGGTCTTTCACTGCGCTCTTCAGCATCTCAACGTTGGACTTGAACTCGTCCAGAAGGCAGCGGGCCCAGCTCTCCCGCGACTTAGTGGCTTCACTGTAGTGCATCCAGTGCAGGCAGCTCTCCCCTGGGAGAAACAGACAGAGACAGAGAGAAAGAGACAAGGGAGTGAGTGTGATACTATATCCAAACACATGATCAACACCTTTCATTTCCCTCCGAAAACACCCCCCAACGCCCTCCATCTCATCTCCCTCACCGGACTGTGCCCCTAACCCACAAACTATCCTCCGATAAGCCCATGCTCCTTGTTGCCCAATCAAATCAACAGCCTCTGTGCCAGGTTAACCCACACTCTGTGCCCCATAACCCACTCCGGGTGCGCATGTTGCATGTGGCATTATGACGTAAAAATTAACCTGTCGCTGCCGCCAGCTCCTCTCTCTGCTTCTCCTCTCCAAGTGAGCCGACACCCTCACCTGAGCCAAAGTCTGACTAGTCAGATTGAGAATGAGAATCACTTCTGAGGTGCGACACCAAAACGCAGCCAGCACACAGAGTACTGATATTAAAGAACCTATTTGGAAGAGGTAATGTGAAAGGGGTCGTTTGGTGCGTGGTATATACCTGTTTAGTGAAAGAGGTAGTTTGTTATGTGATATATGCCCGTTTAGTGAAAGGGGTAGTTTGTTATGTGGTCTATACCTGTTTAGTGAAAGAGGTAGTTTAGTGTGTGGTATATACCCGTTTTGTGAAAGAGGTAATATGTTTGGCATTTACCGGATCTTACCTGCTCTGTGTAAGGGGTAGTAATCCATGGTTATAAGGCTAAATGAGAGTTGCATGGCTCCTCCAGTGATCCTCTTGTTTATTACTGTAGACAGGGAAAAGAGGGGGCAAAAGGACATGGTCAGGATGCATGCTGGGAAATGACTTCAAAAGAACACACAGTACAGTACAGTGAAAGTATCCGTGAAAGACAGACGGGCAGCTGGTTTTCAGTGGCTCACCAGGATCCCACACACTGCAGTGAGTTTGACCAAAGAAAAGCACAGACCACTGGGGGGGAATGATAAACAATAGAGATGTCTGTGACAGAGCCTCAATGCAGCTGCCATCACAGATAGAGCCTCCTCCACTACTCGCACACAAACACAGGAAAGAGGAGCGAACACAGCCATGGAAGAATACTACAACCTGACACAAGGTGAGGGTCGGCACAATTAAGAGAGTTCTTGGGAGTTCTCTCAAGCAGAGCTTGTAGAGATCAGCACTGGTGCTTCCTCACTCATTATATTACAGCCACTTAGCAGACGCTCTTATCCACAGCGATTTACAGAAGTGGAGAACATCAGTATTAATCTCAGGAATACGAAAGTGCAATATTACAAGTAAGGCATTTGGTGACAATTACTGGTATTGTTTAAAAAAAAATGTATATAAATAAATTGGTATTCACTTGTGTTACAGTACAAATTGTTGATTTGTTAAATTAATGGCTTGCGTTTACATAGCTCTTTTCTCACACTCAAAGCGCTTTACAGTGATGAGGGGGTAACTCTCTTCAACCACCTCCAATGCGTAGCAGCCACCTAGGTGATGCACGGCAGCCATTTTGCGCCAGAACGCTCACCACACATCAGCTGAAGTGGAGAGGGAGAGAACAATTTTTAGCCAATTAAACTGGCGGCAGGTTGAGAGAGCCAGGTTGGGAATTTATCCAGAACACCGGGGAACCCCCTCCTCTTTTCGATGAGTGTCATGGGATCTTTAATGAACACAGTGAGTCAGGATTTTGGTTTAGCTCCTAATCCGGAAGACGGGGTCTCCTACAGCAGTGATTTTCAACCACTGTGCCGAAAATCACTGAGAGATCGTCAGGTGTGCCGTGGGAAATGATCCAACTTCACTTAATTAGTAACACTTTTGGTTGGTGGTGTGACTCAGGATTTTTTTTAATGTAAAAAATGTGCCTTGGCTCAAAAAAGGTTGAAAAACACTGTCCTACAGCATTGCCTCCATCACTGCACTGGGGCATAGGGGTTTATATTCTGAGGGAAGATCTCCCCCTACTGGCCAGCCAACAGTACAATCACTCTTATTATTAATACTGCATTTATTATTGTAACAAAAGTAAATACCGGTAGGTGGATAACCTTTACAGAGCTGTATCTATTACATAACCCAAAAGGAAATCCTGTGTGCACGGGTGCTCACTACAGTTTGAAACTGACCCCAACATTTCAGCCAATATTAAATTACAGAAATAATTTATATATTGGATCAATGTTAGATATATACTGCTTTAACAAATAAAGCGTCAACATTAGGCGCATCTACCTTGCAAACCGTCGGTAAATATGGCTGAAAGTTATACAATGGGGGAAATAAGTATTGGACACGTCAACAATTTTATTATCAAACATATTTCCAATGTAGCTATTCACATGAGATTTTGACCAGACAAAATTAATTGACCAGACGCTAAATTAAATGTATTTAATACTTGGTAGAAAATTTGGTTGCATATCCTTTGCATGCCATGACTTTATGATGTCTGTGACCCAACAACATCAAAAGGCTCTTGATATCTTATTTGCTGGTACTCTTACAAGCGATACTATAACAGCTCTGCATTTGAATGGATCTCTATGGGAATTGGGGGGTGAGACAAGATTTAGCTGTAAATTACACTGGAACAGTATAGAACACATGGTTGCTAAGTGGCTCTAAGTCATCAAGGGTCTGATGTATTAAACAAGCCTTTAACCATCACTCTGCTGCCAGAAATACAGTAGATATGGAAGGATCACTTTAAGGGTTGTTTCTCCTGACAGATTTTCCTATTGAACTCTATGGAAAAATAAGTTCTGTTCCAGTGTAATTTACAGCTAAATCTTGTCTCACCCCCCAATTCCCATAGAGATCCATTCAAATGCAGAGCTGTTATAGTATCGCTTGTAAGAGTACCAGCAAATAAGATATCAAGAGCCTTTTGATGTTGTTGGGTCACAGACATCATAAAGTCATGGCATGCAAAGGATATGCAACCAAATATAAAAAATATGGCTTTTCTACCAAGTATTAAATACATTTAATTTAGCGTGTTCAATACTTTTTTCCTGTGCCATTTCACTTTATTGCACATAACTTTTTTTAAGAATTGGAATGTTACAATTTCTTTAGCTGTGTAGTTTTATTGAGTTAATACCAATGTCTGGTCAAAATATCATGTGAATAGCTACATTGGAAATATGTTTGATAATAAAATTGTTGACGTGTGCAATACTTATTTCCCCCATTGTATTTCTCCTAGCTTGTTCTGTCTCTTTTTTTTTTTTGCCTTGTTGTTATTAAGTGTATATCGTGATAAATATTCATATCAGGCAATATAAACACGTTTTTGCCAAATCTCCCAACCCTTTCTGGTCAGGTTTTTTCGGGCTCGGGTGAAAATGACAAGCTCTAGTCACTACAGACTGGCCCTTATGTGATGTGGTCATGTGGATATTGCAAGAGGGAAGTTCAACCCTGTACGACAGCCTCATTATAAAGCAAGTGAATTACTACTTCATGAGACTGTTACTATGCCAGCATAGGGGGAGAGGAGCTTCTGACCCTGTGTGAAAGGTGCATTGTGGGACAGTACCTCTGTCTTTGGCATGGATATCATCACAGATGTGCAGGTCCAGGTGGGCGATTTGCAGGTGGTGAGAGGTCTCGCGCACGTCGTAGGCATTGAACAGCTTGGCGATGGTGGCGTTCTGATCGGCCGCCACCGACGTCTGCTGCGCACGAACCTGCTGAGAAGAGGGGGGCGCCACTGCCCCCTGCAGGGAGAAAAGGGAACGTTCGGAAGGTATTCCTATACATGCTTAATATTTTTGTATAACAAATGCCTTCTGTTCTAAATTTGCGATTACCGCAGTGAACCTGGATGAAACCTTCACACCAGAAATGGAGTCGTGTCTATGCGCACACCAGTGGCGGCTGGTGAGTTCTAAAATTGGGGAGGACGGGAGAGACCTTCTATCCTCAATTTGAAAAAAACTACATTTGAACAGCTATTTCCACCACCTGAGTGACCCACCACCTACTACTCTCAATTTGAAAAAAAAAATACTAAATTTGAACAACTATTTTACACTAGGCTATCTATTACATTCAACTGTCTCTCTCAATGTCTCAATGTCAAGCTCAACTCGATGTGAGCCAGCCAGGGCCAGGTACCATGGTTGCCAGATAATTTGTATGTTTCCAGACCAACAGCAGTAAGTGGTTAAAAGCTGCACTAATTGATAAAAACCAGGCAAAATATTATATTCTATAATATAATGATACATATTCAACCCACACAAAGCCATTTTTTCAATCTACAATGCAACCAGCCAAATTGTGTATGAAATCTACAAATAATGCAACCCTTCCATTCAAATGCAACCTAACCCGGTGTTTTTATCCTCTCCTATATTTTCCATGTTAAAACTAACATGCTAGGGAGGACGTCCTCCCTAAGCCAAAAATGGTCAGAACAAAAGAATGACGTCCTGTTCATCCAATAGAAAATGAGAAGAGGCGGGTCATTGCAGACAGAGCATGACGCTCGCTGTGCGAACAGAGGACTCTCTAAACACGCAGTAAAACCATGGAGGTATTAAAAAACAGGTAAAAAGAGTAAAACCCTACAGCTCTGGCTAGGAAACTCCGATTCACTCACTTTAAAAACTGGGGATGATCAGGGATACGTGCTCTACGGAATGCTCATCTCAGATTTTCATTTCCGATCATGGTATATATTTTTAGATTCGCGATCTTTTGCTCATCAAAATAACCATGATAGGAAATGAAAATCTGAGATGAGCATTCCGTAGAGCACGTATCCCTGATCATCCCCAGTTTTTAAAGTGAGTGAATCGGAGTTTCCTAGCCAGAGCTGTAGGGTTTTACTCTTTTTACCTGTGTTTTAATACCTCCATGGTTTTACTGCGTGTTTAGAGAGTCCTCTGTTCGCGTATCTATGGACGAGCCTCCACTGGCGCACACTGTTGTGAACCCATGTGCGATGCTTCATCAGTCCAGCAGAGGGCAGACTCTCCACAGTTATTGTAACAGAGAGCAGGGAGAACGGCTGTACTGTTGTATTGGGCACAGAGGCAGTGGTGCGGAAAGCTTCCCAGAGTTTGAGAGCCAAATATGGGGACACATTTCCCTTCACAGGCCAGAGCGTGGGTCAAACCAGGACAGGGGGGACAAACCACAGAAACTCCAGAGTCATTTGTAAAGATCACCATCATATTGAAGATATAGGTTTATAATTATTGGATTTATTGTACAGCAGTGTGGAATAATTTGGACAGAATTTTAAGAGTGCATTTAAGTGAATTTCCATTGCTAATAATGCGCAGGGGCAGAAGACGGTCCTTACAGGCCTGAAACTATGCTGTGTGTGGGAGACGCAGCGTGGGTAGATGTGGACAGCGGCACAGAGAGGGAGCAGTGAGCAGGCTGTGTTCACGAGCATGTTTCACAGGTGTACAGAGATCTGAGCTTGTGCGTGTGTGTGTGTGTGAGAGAGAAACACCGGCATACAGAGACTCTCCTCATAAGTCTCAGAGGCTGTGTGTGTGTGTGTGTGTGTGTGTGTGTGTGTGTGTGTCAGATAGACAGCTCTACAGGGACTCACCTCAGAGTCGTCAGAGGCCGTGCTCTTCCGTTGCTGGGCGGATTTCTCCATGGCCTCGCTGAGGGACTTGGCGTACTGGACCATGGCCTTGAGCTGGGAGTCCGTCAGAACCCAGAGCAGGTCATCCAGAATCAGAACCAGCTTAGAGGCCACCACGTTACAGTCCTTCATCTGCCAACCGAGAAATAATAAACACATCAAATACATTAACCAAGCCAGCTTGGGCCAGCAAACCAATACACAGACAACTACAACACAGTCTTATGTCAATAAATTCCCAGCAATATAAGACTTATTTACTATTCTGCATTTATTTTTAAAAATATATTAAAATGGAGAGCTTTTCAGTTTTATTGGACAGCACAGTGTAGAGAGGCAGGAAATATGGGAGCGAGAAAGAAGGAGAGACACGCAAAAAAGATTGCGCGGCCGGATTACAACCGCCGACATCGCGGCTTGCAAAAAGCATGCACGGTGCTCTTACAGGATACGCAAGGAACACACTCTAATCATTGGGGGGAAGAGACACACCCCTATTTAGCATAACAAAGCGCTCCCTGCACAGATCAATTTGTGATATCAGTTTAACTGCTCAAATACCAAACACATGAAACCGGCCACGCCGCGTGCTGTACGCGTGTTTGCGTCCTCACCCGTCTCTTCAGGGTGATGCGGATCTTGGACTGGTTGGTGATGAGCCGGATGGGCGCGCTCAGGACCTCATGGTCTCCGCTCTGGATGGCGTCGGCCTCGATGCGGATCATCTGCCAGCTGATCTCCTTGAAGGTGAGGATCTGAGGGGGAGAACGTTACCAAAAGTAACGTTAATCACTCAGGGTTGTTGCCGACGCTGTTCACAATCGAACAGCACCCAACGAGACCGGACTGTCGATTCTCCTGAAATAATTTGCATTCTATTAATGTGCAATATGCAAAAGTGCAAACAGGACAGTCCGGTCAGATGCTGAGTCAGACACAGGTCTATGCAGGGAGAATAGCAGCAACTCTAAGGACTAGTGTGCAGTAATAAAGCACGTTTTTTTAACTTCACACTTCTGTGTGAATAAACCAGTTTAAATTTTGGACCACAATATGTCCATTTCTCCTGTCCCAAATGTAATGGTGGTAGTTGGCAGTAAAGTGGCTCACAAGATTTTGTGGAATTTAGGTCCATTTAACTGGTCACCTATGTCCTTTAACTGTGGAGTTAACAACGTATGGTCCGCAACCCATTCTGCCTGCCTGCCTGCTTGCCTGCCAGCCTGTAAGTCTGTATATGTTGGCCTTTACATTGAGACCTGGGGGGTATTTCACAAAGCAGGGACTTCCCTGGAATTACAATCAGAGATGTGAAGTACACGTGGGGTATGTATATATCGAGGGTTGGGGAGGATCTGAGGGCTGCTTGTCCTCATTGGCTATCAGAGGTTCCTGTGGTTTTCCAAAGCCCAGGTGGCTGGCAGAGCCATTGACAGCACCAGCCTCACATGTTATGCACACCTGAAGTTAGTTGGTAATTAGCTCAACTGCAGCCCACTGATTCAACAGGTGTGCTGCTGATACTGGGGTTTCCTGTTTTACCTGAGAAGGGCCGGTATGAGTAAAGGCCTTTCTTCTAACCCAGCACAATTCATGGTAATCAGAAACCTCTTTACAACAAAGAATATTTTTCAGGGGTTTTACCACTGGAAAAGCCTGTACCCACACTGATACTTCCTGGATAAAACTGGAGACCTCCGCTATAATATTTTAAAGGTGCTATAGGTAACCATTTCATGTTGACAAATCATTTAAAAAAGATAAAGATATCCTCAGAGCTTGCAGAAAGATAGAGTAAAAGTATTGCTTTTCCTAAAACAAAATTACATTGACTATGAATTTGTCATTTCAAATGTATTTTACGGTCCGTAAATTGTGTTTTGTTTACGCCTGCCTGTGACATCAGATACTAGGGTTACTGCCTCCAACAACGCACACCCATCTTCTCACAACTAAAATACAAAGCCAGTTGCCAGTTAAGTTACAATGAAAAAATAACGGACTTCGCTGAAAACGGATTCTCCAAGCTAAATAAAGAATGAAGAATGATAATGTTAGCTGTGAAGCTATCGTTCAATGATGGCGAACATTAGGCTACATGCATATTGCACAACACCGCACACAGCTAGCTCACATAAGACAAATCACGTCACACACTGAGCAAAAGCCAGGAATCTAGATGCCTAAAGGGGTGGAAATCTAGGTTCAGAGATGTTTTGACAGAAGCGGACTAGGTTAACGTTGTCCTAACTTTCACTTTTCACTAAATGTAGCTGGGTTTTCACCAGAACGCCAAGCCAGTGGTTCACCGACTTTTCAACACAAAAAAGTTTACTGGGCACTAGCCGTCTGTGTCGCTGATGCATTGCTATAATATACTGTAAAGTTGCTGTATACATACATTATGCATTACTTGTCCAATGTAAGACTCATGGCTTTGGGTTGGGATTGCAGATCTCCCTTGTGGACACTAGATGGGGTTTCAATTTATATATTGCTCCTTTATCTCTGCCAGTGGTCCTTGTTTTTTTTGTTTATTGAGTTTCATTCCTTATCAGTTGGCTTATTTGTTTTCCCACCCGCAAAAGGGGAATAAAACTGTTGTTGGCTAGCACACACTGCTAGTGCGTGTCCGTGTGCGGACCACCCGATGCCATTTGAACTTATTTTATCTTCCCAGAGAAGTGGCTCGTTTCTGCTTCTGCAGGAAGCAAAATAAAGGGAAGCATAGCAGTCGATGAGTCACTGAACTCACACTTCTGGAGCGCTACTCTGATTCTTCCCACAGAGACTGTGGGAGGGTCCAATGAAACTGTATGCAGACAAAACGCTAATGCTGCCTGATACTGGGCTGTTTTTTTGTGTTTGTTGATTTAGTGTACATTTAGCTTCCTTGTCCGATACTAATATTGTTGAGTGAGTGAGTGAGTGAGTCAGTGAGTCAGTGAGAAAAAGAAAGAGAGTGCATGAGTGAGATAGTGTGAGTGTGAGAGAAACATGGTGTGAGTGAGAGAAAGTGTGAGTGAGTATGTGAGTGAGAGAACAGAGTGCGACACAGAACGTGAGTGTGAATAAATGAGTGAGCGAACGTGAGGCTGTGGGCGAGTCCTGGGACAGTGTGCGTGCGCTCACCTCCCCACGCTGCGGATCCAGGATGCGGGTGAAGCGGAGGTCGCTGGTCGCCCAGCTGGTGTTGACGCTGTACACCTGCAGTTGCGAGAGCTCGAAGGAGGCGTTGAAGGCCTTGGCACTGATGCGGATCACGATGGAGTTGATGGACAGGGATATGCCCTCCACCACCTTCTCTGCAAAGCCATACTCACTGTGGACAGACGGACACGAAATGAGCCGAGCCTAGGACAAACAGACACGCGCCAGAAAACAGCGAAATGTGCGACCCGCTCACCTTTGACCCGAGGCTGTCGCTATGGGAGACGGGCCGTTGGGTGGGCGGGGCTCGTCGCAGGTGCTCATCTCCATCACCACTTTGTCGAGCGACTGAAAGAGAGAATACCGCCGCAGCCGTCACTCAAACTGACAAGGCGTCAGACCCTGGAGCCCCTCAGCCAATCAGATGCAAAATAAAAATTTTCCTCACCAAGGAGATTGGGTGCGTCTTCAGCTTGGTCCATGGTATCTGCCAAACAAACAGAATCCGTTCAGTCACAGACCAGACGGCATAATTCATTCAGGCTACTTTCGCAAAGTCCAAAGGCATGCGCAGGCCAACTGCACAAACTCTCCCTGGACTCAAACCCGCGAAAGCGCAAGGCCTTTCGTACAATGTGAACGGAGGGCCTCCACACAAAAAGTGTCTCCCTTTGCCAAATGTTTCTGAGAGAAAGAGTATGTGGGCGGTGCAGCTGCATGGTCTCTCTCAGGGTGTCATTCCTCAGATGATCCGAGGTTTACGCACCACACCGCTGCGCTCGAAACAGGATCGGAGCAAACGGACCTAGAGGTGGTGGTCCCCTCTTTGCACCAGGTCAGCTCTCTCCTGTGGTACTGTGCTGCATGCAGGGTGTTAAATAGTTACTGGCTCGCATGGGAGTGACGAATACACTTTAGGAGCAGTGTTCCTAGCATAAGTGTAGGTGATTAAAAAAAAAAAAAAAGTGACCCAAGAGGTATGGACTAATGGCGCGTTTACGTCATACGGGAGTTTACGTCATGCAGGACGGGAGGTAGCGATGGGAAACATTCCCATGGTTACGACTCGCAATTGTTCACGTCAGGCGTTGTACAACTCGATGACCTCTTCTTATTGTCATAGCGATCAGCTATGGTTTTAAGATAGGCGGAGTTGGTTGTGTGGTGCAAATAGCGTGCATGATCGAAACGGCATTAAATTATGATTTATTTACCTTGAACGGTGGGCATCGGTTGAGTTGAGACATCAATGTCTGTACGCTCGTCAGACACGTATTATTTTTACCGCCTAGTCGGATATATCAGAGCTTTCAGAAAAATACCATACCCCTAGTGTAATTAAGTTGACGCGTGTCGTCTTTACTAGTCGAAGATGGTAAATACTGCAAATACCATGTGACGTGAACGCCCCGCCCCATAAGCATTCCACATTGGGGGGAAAAGGAGGAAGAACAATAAATGACTACAGGCAGATATTTGGCCCAAACCTGAGAACTACAGTATCTTTCAATAAATAGCCCATACTTCATACGTATTCTAGATATCAGATGCATCAGACCTGCGTGAAGTTATACTTGCCCAATTCAAGTCAGTGCATGTTCCTCTCTCTCCCTCCCTCTACTCCCTGTCTTATAGGTGCAGTTATCTAGAAACGTGAGTCACAGGGAAATAATGGCGTTTTGTCCAGCCCACTTCCCTTTCGACACCTTGGATAATTGTCAAGAATTAGCATTTCCCACAGGGGAGCACTATGCACAGACTGAGAGAGTGTGAGCCAGTAGAAACATCTGCATCCAGCAGGCAAAAACAAAGATCCTACACTGCATCAAGACGCTCAGCACCACACTACTTACCCGTTAACTATAAGCTATACGCACACTCAGCACCACGCCGCTTACCCGTTAACTATAAGCTATACGCACACTCAGCACCACGCCGCTTACCCGTTAACTATAAGCTATACGCACACTCAGCACCACGCCGCTTACCCGTTAACTATAAGCTATACGCACACTCAGCACCACGCCGCTTACCCGTTAACTATAAGCTATACGGACACTCAGCACCACGCCGCTTACCCGTTAACTATAAGCTATACGCACACTCAGCACCACGCCGCTTACCCGTTAACTATAAGCTATATGCACACTCAGCACCACGCCGCTTACCCGTTAACTATAAGCTATACGCACACTCAGCACCACGCCTCTTACCCGTTAACTATAAGCTATATGCAGACACTCAGCCCCACGCCGCTTACCAGTTAACTATAAGCTATACGCAGACACTCAGCACCACGCCGCTTACCCGTTAACTATAAGCTATATGCAGACACTCAGCCCCACGCCGCTTACCAGTTAACTATAAGCTATACGCAGACACTCAGCACCACGCCGCTTACCCGTTAACTATAAGCTATATGCAGACACTCAGCCCCACGCCGCTTACCAGTTAACTATAAGCTATACGCAGCCACTCAGCACCACGCCGCTTACCCGTTAACTATAAGCTATACGCAGACACTCAGCACCACGCTGCTGACCCGTTAACTATAAGCTATACGCAGACACTCAGCACCACGCCGCTTACCCGTTAACTATAAGCTATATGCAGACACTCAGCCGAGTCAGCCCCACGCCGCTTACCAGTTAACTATAAGCTATACAGACACTCAGCACTACGCCGCTTACCCGTTAACTATAAGCTATACGAACACTCAGCACCACGCCACTTACCCGTTAACTATAAGCTATACGCACTCAGCACCACGCCTCTTACCCGTTAACTATAAGCTATACGCACACTCAGCACCACGCCGCTTACCCGTTAACTATAAGCTATACGGACACTCAGCACCACGCCGCTTGCCCGTTAACTAGAAACTATACGCAGCCACTCAGCACCACGCCTCTTACCCGTTAACTATAAGCTATACGGAGCAACTCAGCACCACGCCGCTTACCCGTTAACTATAAGCTATACGCACACTCAGCACCACGCCGCTTACCCGTTAACTATAAGCTATACGGACACTCAGCACCACGCCTCTTACCCGTTAACTATAAGCTATATGCAGACACTCAGCCCCACGCCGCTTACCAGTTAACTATAAGCTATAAGCAGACACTCAGCACCACGCCGCTTACCCGTTAACTATAAGCTATATGCACTCAGCCCCACGCCGCTTACCAGTTAACTATAAGCTATACGCAGCCACTCAGCACCACGCCGCTTACCCGTTAACTATAAGCTATACGCAGACACTCAGCACCGCGCTGCTGACCCGTTAACTATAAGATATACGCAGACACTCAGCACCACGCCGCTTACCCGTTAACTATAAGCTATATGCAGACACTCAGCCCCACGCCGCTTACCAGTTAACTATAAGCTATACGCAGCCACTCAGCACCACGCCGCTTACCCGTTAACTATAAGCTATACAGACACTCAGCACCACGCCTCTTACCCGTTAACTATAAGCTATACAGACACTCAGCACTACGCCGCTTACCCGTTAACTATAAGCTATACGCACACTCAGCACCACGCCACTTACCCGTTAACTATAAGCTATACGCACACTCAGCACCACGCCTCTTACCCGTTAACTATAAGCTATACAGACACTCAGCACCACGCCGCTTACCCGTTAACTATAAGCTATACGGACACTCAGCACCACGCCGCTTACCCGTTAACTATAAGCTATACGGAGCAACTCAGCACCACGCCGCTTACCCGTTAACTATAAGCTATCCAGACACTCAGCACCACGCCGCTTACCCGTTAACTATAAGCTATACGCACACTCAGCACCACGCCGCTTACCCATTAACTATAAGCTATACGCAGCCACTCAGCACCACGCCGCTTACCCGTTAACTATAAGCTATACGCAGACACTCAGCACCACGCTGCTGACCCGTTAACTATAAGCTATACAGACACTCAGCACCACGCCGCTTACCCGTTAACTATAAACTATACGCAGACACTCAGCACCACGCTGCTGACCCGTTAACTATAAGCTATACGCAGACACTCAGCACCACGCCGCTTACCCGTTAACTATAAGCTATATGCAGACACTCAGCCGAGTCAGCCCCACGCCGCTTACCAGTTAACTATAAGCTATACGCAGCCACTCAGCACCACGCCGCTTACCCGTTAACTATAAGATATATGCAGCCACTCAGCACCACGCCGCTTACCCGTTAACTATAAGCTATACAGACACTCAGCACCACGCCTCTTACCCGTTAACTATAAGCTATACAGACACTCAGCACTACGCCGCTTACCCGTTAACTATAAGCTATACGCACACTCAGCACCACGCCACTTACCCGTTAACTATAAGCTATACGCACTCAGCACCACGCCTCTTACCCGTTAACTATAAGCTATATGCACACTCAGCACCACGCCGCTTACCCGTTAACTATAAGCTATACGGACACTCAGCACCACGCCGCTTACCCGTTAACTATAAGCTATACGCAGACACTCAGCACCACGCTGCTGACCCGTTAACTATAAGCTATACGCAGACACTCAGCACCACGCCGCTTACCCGTTAACTATAAGCTATATGCAGACACTCAGCCGAGTCAGCCCCACGCCGCTTACCAGTTAACTATAAGCTATACGCAGCCACTCAGCACCACGCCGCTTACCCGTTAACTATAAGATATATGCAGCCACTCAGCACCACGCCGCTTACCCGTTAACTATAAGCTATACAGACACTCAGCACCACGCCTCTTACCCGTTAACTATAAGCTATACAGACACTCAGCACTACGCCGCTTACCCGTTAACTATAAGCTATACGCACACTCAGCACCACGCCACTTACCCGTTAACTATAAGCTATACGCACTCAGCACCACGCCTCTTACCCGTTAACTATAAGCTATACGCACACTCAGCACCACGCCGCTTACCCGTTAACTATAAGCTATACGGACACTCAGCACCACGCCGCTTACCCGTTAACTATAAGCTATACGCAGCCACTCAGCACCACGCCTCTTACCCGTTAACTATAAGCTATACGGAGCAACTCAGCACCACGCCGCTTACCCGTTAACTATAAGCTATACGCACACTCAGCACCACGCCGCTTACCCGTTAACTATAAGCTATACGGACACTCAGCACCACGCCTCTTACCCGTTAACTATAAGCTATATGCAGACACTCAGCCCCACGCCGCTTACCAGTTAACTATAAGCTATACGCAGACACTCAGCACCACGCCGCTTACCCGTTAACTATAAGCTATATGCACTCAGCCCCACGCCGCTTACCAGTTAACTATAAGCTATACGCAGCCACTCAGCACCACGCCGCTTACCCGTTAACTATAAGCTATACGCAGACACTCAGCACCACGCTGCTGACCCGTTAACTATAAGATATACGCAGACACTCAGCACCACGCCGCTTACCCGTTAACTATAAGCTATATGCAGACACTCAGCCCCACGCCGCTTACCAGTTAACTATAAGCTATACGCAGCCACTCAGCACCACGCCGCTTACCCGTTAACTATAAGCTATACAGACACTCAGCACCACGCCTCTTACCCGTTAACTATAAGCTATACAGACACTCAGCACTACGCCGCTTACCCGTTAACTATAAGCTATACGCACACTCAGCACCACGCCACTTACCCGTTAACTATAAGCTATACGCACACTCAGCACCACGCCTCTTACCCGTTAACTATAAGCTATACGCACACTCAGCACCACGCCGCTTACCCGTTAACTATAAGCTATACGGACACTCAGCACCACGCCGCTTACCCGTTAACTATAAGCTATACGCAGCCACTCAGCACCACGCCTCTTACCCGTTAACTATAAGCTATACGGAGCAACTCAGCACCACGCCGCTTACCCGTTAACTATAAGCTATCCAGACACTCAGCACCACGCCGCTTACCCGTTAACTATAAGCTATACGCACACTCAGCACCACGCCGCTTACCCATTAACTATAAGCTATACGCAGCCACTCAGCACCACGCCGCTTACCCGTTAACTATAAGCTATACGCAGACACTCAGCACCACGCTGCTGACCCGTTAACTATAAGCTATACAGACACTCAGCACCACGCCGCTTACCCGTTAACTATAAGCTATATGCAGACACTCAGCACCACGCCTCTTACCCGTTAACTATAAGCTATATGCAGACACTCAGCACCACGCCTCTTACCCGTTAACTATAAGCTATACGCAGCCACTCAGCACCACGCCGCTTACCCGTTAACTATAAGCTATACGCACACTCAGCACCACGCCGCTTACCCGTTAACTATAAGCTATACGCACACTCAGCACCACGCCGCTTACCCGTTAACTATAAGCTATACGGACACTCAGCACCACGCCGCTTACCCGTTAACTATAAGCTATACGGACACTCAGCACCACGCCGCTTACCCGTTAACTATAAGCTATACGCACACTCAGCACCACGCCGCTTACCCGTTAACTATAAGCTATATGCACACTCAGCACCACGCCGCTTACCCGTTAACTATAAGCTATACGCACACTCAGCACCACGCCGCTTACCCGTTAACTATAAGCTATACGGACACTCAGCACCACGCCGCTTACCCGTTAACTATAAGCTATACGCAGCCACTCAGCACCACGCCTCTTACCCGTTAACTATAAGCTATACGGAGCAACTCAGCACCACGCCGCTTACCCGTTAACTATAAGCTATACGCACACTCAGCACCACGCCGCTTACCCGTTAACTATAAGCTATACGGACACTCAGCACCACGCCTCTTACCCGTTAACTATAAGCTATATGCAGACACTCAGCCCCACGCCGCTTACCAGTTAACTATAAGCTATACGCAGACACTCAGCACCACGCCGCTTACCCGTTAACTATAAGCTATATGCACTCAGCCCCACGCCGCTTACCAGTTAACTATAAGCTATACGCAGCCACTCAGCACCACGCCGCTTACCCGTTAACTATAAGCTATACGCAGACACTCAGCACCACGCTGCTGACCCGTTAACTATAAGATATACGCAGACACTCAGCACCACGCCGCTTACCCGTTAACTATAAGCTATATGCAGACACTCAGCCCCACGCCGCTTACCAGTTAACTATAAGCTATACGCAGCCACTCAGCACCACGCCGCTTACCCGTTAACTATAAGCTATACAGACACTCAGCACCACGCCTCTTACCCGTTAACTATAAGCTATACAGACACTCAGCACTACGCCGCTTACCCGTTAACTATAAGCTATACGCACACTCAGCACCACGCCACTTACCCGTTAACTATAAGCTATACGCACACTCAGCACCACGCCTCTTACCCGTTAACTATAAGCTATACGCACACTCAGCACCACGCCGCTTACCCGTTAACTATAAGCTATACGGACACTCAGCACCACGCCGCTTACCCGTTAACTATAAGCTATACGCAGCCACTCAGCACCACGCCTCTTACCCGTTAACTATAAGCTATACGGAGCAACTCAGCACCACGCCGCTTACCCGTTAACTATAAGCTATCCAGACACTCAGCACCACGCCGCTTACCCGTTAACTATAAGCTATACGCACACTCAGCACCACGCCGCTTACCCATTAACTATAAGCTATACGCAGCCACTCAGCACCACGCCGCTTACCCGTTAACTATAAGCTATACGCAGACACTCAGCACCACGCTGCTGACCCGTTAACTATAAGCTATACAGACACTCAGCACCACGCCGCTTACCCGTTAACTATAAGCTATATGCAGACACTCAGCACCACGCCTCTTACCCGTTAACTATAAGCTATATGCAGACACTCAGCACCACGCCTCTTACCCGTTAACTATAAGCTATACGCAGCCACTCAGCACCACGCCGCTTACCCGTTAACTATAAGCTATACGCACACTCAGCACCACGCCGCTTACCCGTTAACTATAAGCTATACGCACACTCAGCACCACGCCGCTTACCCGTTAACTATAAGCTATACGGACACTCAGCACCACGCCGCTTACCCGTTAACTATAAGCTATACGGACACTCAGCACCACGCCGCTTACCCGTTAACTATAAGCTATACGCACACTCAGCACCACGCCGCTTACCCGTTAACTATAAGCTATATGCACACTCAGCACCACGCCGCTTACCCGTTAACTATAAGCTATACGCACACTCAGCACCACGCCTCTTACCCGTTAACTATAAGCTATATGCAGACACTCAGCCCCACGCCGCTTACCAGTTAACTATAAGCTATACGCAGACACTCAGCACCACGCCGCTTACCCGTTAACTATAAGCTATATGCAGACACTCAGCCCCACGCCGCTTACCAGTTAACTATAAGCTATACGCAGACACTCAGCACCACGCCGCTTACCCGTTAACTATAAGCTATATGCAGACACTCAGCCCCACGCCGCTTACCAGTTAACTATAAGCTATACGCAGCCACTCAGCACCACGCCGCTTACCCGTTAACTATAAGCTATACGCAGACACTCAGCACCACGCTGCTGACCCGTTAACTATAAGCTATACGCAGACACTCAGCACCACGCCGCTTACCCGTTAACTATAAGCTATATGCAGACACTCAGCCGAGTCAGCCCCACGCCGCTTACCAGTTAACTATAAGCTATACAGACACTCAGCACTACGCCGCTTACCCGTTAACTATAAGCTATACGCACACTCAGCACCACGCCACTTACCCGTTAACTATAAGCTATACGCACTCAGCACCACGCCTCTTACCCGTTAACTATAAGCTATACGCACACTCAGCACCACGCCGCTTACCCGTTAACTATAAGCTATACGGACACTCAGCACCACGCCGCTTACCCGTTAACTATAAGCTATACGCAGCCACTCAGCACCACGCCTCTTACCCGTTAACTATAAGCTATACGGAGCAACTCAGCACCACGCCGCTTACCCGTTAACTATAAGCTATACGCACACTCAGCACCACGCCGCTTACCCGTTAACTATAAGCTATACGGACACTCAGCACCACGCCTCTTACCCGTTAACTATAAGCTATATGCAGACACTCAGCCCCACGCCGCTTACCAGTTAACTATAAGCTATACGCAGACACTCAGCACCACGCCGCTTACCCGTTAACTATAAGCTATATGCACTCAGCCCCACGCCGCTTACCAGTTAACTATAAGCTATACGCAGCCACTCAGCACCACGCCGCTTACCCGTTAACTATAAGCTATACGCAGACACTCAGCACCACGCTGCTGACCCGTTAACTATAAGATATACGCAGACACTCAGCACCACGCCGCTTACCCGTTAACTATAAGCTATATGCAGACACTCAGCCCCACGCCGCTTACCAGTTAACTATAAGCTATACGCAGCCACTCAGCACCACGCCGCTTACCCGTTAACTATAAGCTATACAGACACTCAGCACCACGCCTCTTACCCGTTAACTATAAGCTATACAGACACTCAGCGCTACGCCGCTTACCCGTTAACTATAAGCTATACGCACACTCAGCACCACGCCACTTACCCGTTAACTATAAGCTATACGCACACTCAGCACCACGCCTCTTACCCGTTAACTATAAGCTATACAGACACTCAGCACCACGCCGCTTACCCGTTAACTATAAGCTATACGGACACTCAGCACCACGCCGCTTACCCGTTAACTATAAGCTATACGGAGCAACTCAGCACCACGCCGCTTACCCGTTAACTATAAGCTATCCAGACACTCAGCACCACGCCGCTTACCCGTTAACTATAAGCTATACGCACACTCAGCACCACGCCGCTTACCCTTTAACTATAAGCTATACGCAGCCACTCAGCACCACGCCGCTTACCCGTTAACTATAAGCTATACGCAGACACTCAGCACCACGCTGCTGACCCGTTAACTATAAGCTATACAGACACTCAGCACCACGCCGCTTACCCGTTAACTATAAGCTATACGCAGACACTCAGCACCACGCTGCTGACCCGTTAACTATAAGCTATACGCAGACACTCAGCACCACGCCGCTTACCCGTTAACTATAAGCTATATGCAGACACTCAGCCGAGTCAGCCCCACGCCGCTTACCAGTTAACTATAAGCTATACGCAGCCACTCAGCACCACGCCGCTTACCCGTTAACTATAAGATATATGCAGCCACTCAGCACCACGCCGCTTACCCGTTAACTATAAGCTATACAGACACTCAGCACCACGCCTCTTACCCGTTAACTATAAGCTATACAGACACTCAGCACTACGCCGCTTACCCGTTAACTATAAGCTATACGCACACTCAGCACCACGCCACTTACCCGTTAACTATAAGCTATACGCACTCAGCACCACGCCTCTTACCCGTTAACTATAAGCTATACGCACACTCAGCACCACGCCGCTTACCCGTTAACTATAAGCTATACGGACACTCAGCACCACGCCGCTTACCCGTTAACTATAAGCTATACGCAGACACTCAGCACCACGCTGCTGACCCGTTAACTATAAGCTATACGCAGACACTCAGCACCACGCCGCTTACCCGTTAACTATAAGCTATACGCAGACACTCAGCACCACGCTGCTGACCCGTTAACTATAAGATATACGCAGACACTCAGCACCACGCCGCTTACCCGTTAACTATAAGCTATATGCAGACACTCAGCCCCACGCCGCTTACCAGTTAACTATAAGCTATACGCAGCCACTCAGCACCACGCCGCTTACCCGTTAACTATAAGCTATACAGACACTCAGCACCACGCCTCTTACCCGTTAACTATAAGCTATACAGACACTCAGCACTACGCCGCTTACCCGTTAACTATAAGCTATACGCACACTCAGCACCACGCCACTTACCCGTTAACTATAAGCTATACGCACACTCAGCACCACGCCTCTTACCCGTTAACTATAAGCTATACAGACACTCAGCACCACGCCGCTTACCCGTTAACTATAAGCTATACGGACACTCAGCACCACGCCGCTTACCCGTTAACTATAAGCTATACGGAGCAACTCAGCACCACGCCGCTTACCCGTTAACTATAAGCTATCCAGACACTCAGCACCACGCCGCTTACCCGTTAACTATAAGCTATACGCACACTCAGCACCACGCCGCTTACCCTTTAACTATAAGCTATACGCAGCCACTCAGCACCACGCCGCTTACCCGTTAACTATAAGCTATACGCAGACACTCAGCACCACGCTGCTGACCCGTTAACTATAAGCTATACAGACACTCAGCACCACGCCGCTTACCCGTTAACTATAAGCTATACGCAGACACTCAGCACCACGCTGCTGACCCGTTAACTATAAGCTATACGCAGACACTCAGCACCACGCCGCTTACCCGTTAACTATAAGCTATATGCAGACACTCAGCCGAGTCAGCCCCACGCCGCTTACCAGTTAACTATAAGCTATACGCAGCCACTCAGCACCACGCCGCTTACCCGTTAACTATAAGATATATGCAGCCACTCAGCACCACGCCGCTTACCCGTTAACTATAAGCTATACAGACACTCAGCACCACGCCTCTTACCCGTTAACTATAAGCTATACAGACACTCAGCACTACGCCGCTTACCCGTTAACTATAAGCTATACGCACACTCAGCACCACGCCACTTACCCGTTAACTATAAGCTATACGCACTCAGCACCACGCCTCTTACCCGTTAACTATAAGCTATACGCACACTCAGCACCACGCCGCTTACCCGTTAACTATAAGCTATACGGACACTCAGCACCACGCCGCTTACCCGTTAACTATAAGCTATACGCAGACACTCAGCACCACGCTGCTGACCCGTTAACTATAAGCTATACGCAGACACTCAGCACCACGCCGCTTACCCGTTAACTATAAGCTATATGCAGACACTCAGCCGAGTCAGCCCCACGCCGCTTACCAGTTAACTATAAGCTATACGCAGCCACTCAGCACCACGCCGCTTACCCGTTAACTATAAGATATATGCAGCCACTCAGCACCACGCCGCTTACCCGTTAACTATAAGCTATACAGACACTCAGCACCACGCCTCTTACCCGTTAACTATAAGCTATACAGACACTCAGCACTACGCCGCTTACCCGTTAACTATAAGCTATACGCACACTCAGCACCACGCCACTTACCCGTTAACTATAAGCTATACGCACTCAGCACCACGCCTCTTACCCGTTAACTATAAGCTATACGGACACTCAGCACCACGCCGCTTACCCGTTAACTATAAGCTATACGCAGCCACTCAGCACCACGCCTCTTACCCGTTAACTATAAGCTATACGGAGCAACTCAGCACCACGCCGCTTACCCGTTAACTATAAGCTATACGCACACTCAGCACCACGCCGCTTACCGGTTAACTATAAGCTATACGGACACTCAGCACCACGCCTCTTACCCGTTAACTATAAGCTATATGCAGACACTCAGCCCCACGCCGCTTACCAGTTAACTATAAGCTATACGCAGACACTCAGCACCACGCCGCTTACCCGTTAACTATAAGCTATATGCACTCAGCCCCACGCCGCTTACCAGTTAACTATAAGCTATACGCAGACACTCAGCACCACGCCTCTTACCCGTTAACTATAAGCTATACAGACACTCAGCACTACGCCGCTTACCCGTTAACTATAAGCTATACGCACACTCAGCACCACGCCACTTACCCGTTAACTATAAGCTATACGCACTCAGCACCACGCCTCTTACCCGTTAACTATAAGCTATACGCACACTCAGCACCACGCCGCTTACCCGTTAACTATAAGCTATACGGACACTCAGCACCACGCCGCTTACCCGTTAACTATAAGCTATACGCAGCCACTCAGCACCACGCCTCTTACCCGTTAACTATAAGCTATACGGAGCAACTCAGCACCACGCCGCTTACCCGTTAACTATAAGCTATACGCACACTCAGCACCACGCCGCTTACCCGTTAACTATAAGCTATACGGACACTCAGCACCACGCCTCTTACCCGTTAACTATAAGCTATATGCAGACACTCAGCCCCACGCCGCTTACCAGTTAACTATAAGCTATACGCAGACACTCAGCACCACGCCGCTTACCCGTTAACTATAAGCTATATGCACTCAGCCCCACGCCGCTTACCAGTTAACTATAAGCTATACGCAGCCACTCAGCACCACGCCGCTTACCCGTTAACTATAAGCTATACGCAGACACTCAGCACCACGCTGCTGACCCGTTAACTATAAGATATACGCAGACACTCAGCACCACGCCGCTTACCCGTTAACTATAAGCTATATGCAGACACTCAGCCCCACGCCGCTTACCAGTTAACTATAAGCTATACGCAGCCACTCAGCACCACGCCGCTTACCCGTTAACTATAAGCTATACAGACACTCAGCACCACGCCTCTTACCCGTTAACTATAAGCTATACAGACACTCAGCACTACGCCGCTTACCCGTTAACTATCAGCTATACGCACACTCAGCACCACGCCACTTACCCGTTAACTATAAGCTATACGCACACTCAGCACCACGCCTCTTACCCGTTAACTATAAGCTATACGCACACTCAGCACCACGCCGCTTACCCGTTAACTATAAGCTATACGGACACTCAGCACCACGCCGCTTACCCGTTAACTATAAGCTATACGCAGCCACTCAGCACCACGCCTCTTACCCGTTAACTATAAGCTATACGGAGCAACTCAGCACCACGCCGCTTACCCGTTAACTATAAGCTATCCAGACACTCAGCACCACGCCGCTTACCCGTTAACTATAAGCTATACGCACACTCAGCACCACGCCGCTTACCCATTAACTATAAGCTATACGCAGCCACTCAGCACCACGCCGCTTACCCGTTAACTATAAGCTATACGCAGACACTCAGCACCACGCTGCTGACCCGTTAACTATAAGCTATACAGACACTCAGCACCACGCCGCTTACCCGTTAACTATAAGCTATATGCAGACACTCAGCACCACGCCTCTTACCCGTTAACTATAAGCTATATGCAGACACTCAGCACCACGCCTCTTACCCGTTAACTATAAGCTATACGCAGCCACTCAGCACCACGCCGCTTACCCGTTAACTATAAGCTATACGCACACTCAGCACCACGCCGCTTACCCGTTAACTATAAGCTATACGGACACTCAGCACCACGCCTCTTACCCGTTAACTATAAGCTATATGCAGACACTCAGCCCCACGCCGCTTACCAGTTAACTATAAGCTATACGCAGACACTCAGCACCACGCCGCTTACCCGTTAACTATAAGCTATATGCACTCAGCCCCACGCCGCTTACCAGTTAACTATAAGCTATACGCAGACACTCAGCACCACGCTGCTGACCCGTTAACTATAAGATATACGCAGACACTCAGCACCACGCCGCTTACCCGTTAACTATAAGCTATATGCAGACACTCAGCCCCACGCCGCTTACCAGTTAACTATAAGCTATACGCAGCCACTCAGCACCACGCCGCTTACCCGTTAACTATAAGCTATACAGACACTCAGCACCACGCCTCTTACCCGTTAACTATAAGCTATACAGACACTCAGCACTACGCCGCTTACCCGTTAACTATAAGCTATACGCACTCAGCACCACGCCACTTACCCGTTAACTATAAGCTATACGCACACTCAGCACCACGCCTCTTACCCGTTAACTATAAGCTATACGCACACTCAGCACCACGCCGCTTACCCGTTAACTATAAGCTATACGGACACTCAGCACCACGCCGCTTACCCGTTAACTATAAGCTATACGCAGCCACTCAGCACCACGCCTCTTACCCGTTAACTATAAGCTATACGGAGCAACTCAGCACCACGCCGCTTACCCGTTAACTATAAGCTATCCAGACACTCAGCACCACGCCGCTTACCCGTTAACTATAAGCTATACGCACACTCAGCACCACGCCGCTTACCCATTAACTATAAGCTATACGCAGCCACTCAGCACCACGCCTCTTACCCGTTAACTATAAGCTATACGCAGACACTCAGCACCACGCTGCTGACCCGTTAACTATAAGCTATACAGACACTCAGCACCACGCCGCTTACCCGTTAACTATAAGCTATATGCAGACACTCAGCACCACGCCTCTTACCCGTTAACTATAAGCTATATGCAGACACTCAGCACCACGCCTCTTACCCGTTAACTATAAGCTATACGCAGCCACTCAGCACCACGCCGCTTACCCGTTAACCATTAGCTATACGCAGCCACTCAGCGAGGATTACAAATATTACACTGGCGATGACTCAACAGCAAAATTTAAGACAGTCACAGAGTTGCGCAAATAACGCCACCTTTTATGTTGAAACAAGCAGCAGATCAATTATCACACAGTGATATAGCACAGTACTGAAGAATGTGAGAAATTATACATTTTTCTCTTTTAATTACACATTGTAAGTGGGGAAAAAAATAAAAGAAATCACTTGTGGTGTTTTGTGTATATACACACACATGTACATTAATATTAATAAGCACTTCTTGGTCCAGCTATGGAAGACCTGGGGAAGTCTCCGCCCTTTCAGATGAGCTCACACTCTGGTTATTATTCTGAACCATGTCAGGCTGTATATTAGACTTTAATGAGTGCAGCCTTTCTGCTGAAGCTTCGTGTTCACATTAAGCTGTCTATTAATCACACCCCGCCATGTCATTACTTCACGATTAACCATGCCAACAAAAAGCACCGTGTTAGCTATTCAGCTCTGAGGCTGAGAACCAGCACTACATCAATTTACTATTTAGTACCAAGACCACCAAAAATCTTCAGTTAACTATGTTATTAAACACCACCAGACAGCACAGCAATACATACATTTACTATTAAACATAACAGCACTGCATCAATTTACTATTAAACACTGAGACCACCAAACAGCAATACATACATTTACTATTAAACATAACAGCACTGCATCAATTTACTATTAAACACTGAGACCACCAAACAGCAATACATTAAGTTACTATTAAACACTGAGACCACTAAACAGCAATACATACATTTACTATTAAACACTGAAACCACAAAACTGCACGGCATCAATTTATCATTAGGACTGAGATGTGTTCAGCTTACTATTCAACATTGAAACCATCAAACAGATCAGTATCGATTTAGGATTCAACACCGAGACCACAAAACGGTGCTGTATTGATTTGCTATTCAACGGAGACCTTACAGGTGGTCTGTATCAATTTACTATTCAATACCGACACCTCCAAGCAGCCCGTATTGATCAGCCATTGTAAACCGGTCTCTCCAAACAGCGGTGCTGCATTGATTTTACGCTCAATGGCAGCAAGCATTGCAGTAGGGATATACTGGTGTCCAATGCAGAGGGCGATGAAGCAGGGTGTGGTGATGACCAGGATGACAGG